>CM056058.1:18317181-18661221 GCA_029574335.1 Rana kukunoris | reverse complement strand
TGTTTTGCTCCCTTGACACTTTTGTTTTGCTCCCAGGACACTTTTGTTTTGCTCCCTGACACTTTTGTTTTGCTCCCTAGGACACTTTTGTTTTGCTCCCTCCGGGACACGTTTGTTTTGCTCCCTGGACACTTTTGTTTTGCTCCCTCGGGACACTTTTGTTTTTGCTCCCTGGACACTTTTGTTTTGCTCCCTGGACACTTTTGTTTTGCCCCCGGGACACTTTTTTTGCTCCCTGGACACTTTTGTTTTGCTCCCGGGAACACTTTTGTTTTGCTCCCTGGACACTTTTGTTTTGCTCCCACCTGGACACTTTTGTTTTGCTCCCTTCACTTTTGTTTTGCTCAAGGACACTTTTTTTGTTTTGCTCAGACCTTTTGTTTTGCTCCCTGGACACTTTTGTTTTGCTCCCTGGACACTTTTGTTTTGCTCCCGGGACACTTTGCCTTGCTCCCTGGACACTTTGTTTTGCTCCCTGGACACTTTTGTTTTGCTCCCAGGACACTTTTGTTTTGCTCCCCTTAACACTTTTGTTTTGCTCAAGGCACACTTTTGCTCCCTGGACACTTTTGTTTTGCTCCTGGAGCACACTTTTGCTCCCTGGACACTTTTGCTTTCTCCCTGGACACTTTTGTTTTGCTCGGGACCTTTGGTTTTGCTCCCTTGACACTTTTGTTTTGCTCCCGGGAGGACACTTTTGTTTTGCTCCCAGGACACTTTTGTTTTGCTCCCTACACTTGTTTTGCTCCCTGGACACTTTTTTGCTCCCTTGACACTTTTGTTTTGCTCCCAGGACACTTTTGTTTTGCTCCCTGGACACTTTTGTTTTGCTCCCAGGACATTTTTGTTTTGCTCCTGCTTCCTTGACACTTTTGTTTGCTCCCTGGACACTTTTGTTTTGCTCCCTGGAAACTTTTGTCTTGCTCCCAGGACCTTTTGTTTTGCTCCCGGGACACTTTTGTTTTGCTCCCTGGACACTTTTGTTTTTGCTCCCGGGACACTTTTTGTCTTGCTCCCTGGACACTTTTGTTTTTCCCGGACACTTTTGTTTTGCTCCCTGGACACTTTTGTTTTGCTCCCTGGACACTTTTGTTTTGCTCCCAGAACACTTTTGTTTTGCTCCCTGGACACTTTTGTTTTGCTCCCAGGACACTTTTGTTTTGCTCCCAGGACACTTTTGTTTTGCTCCCAGGACACTTTTGTTTTGCTCCCTGGACCCTTTTGTCTTGCTCCCTGGACACTTTTGTTTTGCTCCCGGGAAACTTTTGCCTTGCTCCCTGGACACTTTTGTTTTGCTCCCTGGACACTTTTGTTTTGCTCCCGGGACACTTTTGTTTTGCTCCCTTAACACTTTTGTTTTGCTCAAGGCACACTTTTGTCTTGCTTCCTGGACACTTTTGTTTTGCTCAAGGCACACTTTTGTCTTGCTCCCTGGACACTTTTGCTTTGCTCCCTGGACACTTTTGTTTTGTTCCCGGGACACTTTTGTTTTGCTCCCTTGACACTTTTGTTTTGCTCCCAGGACACCTTTGTTTTGCTCCCTTGACACTTTTGTTTTGCTCCCAGGACACTTTTGTTTTGCTCCCTTGACACTTTTGTTTTGCTCCCTTGACACTTTTGTTTTGCTCCCAGGACACTTTTGTTTTGCTCCCTTGACACTTTTGTTTTGCTCCCAGGACACTTTTGTTTTGCTTCCTTGACACTTTTGTTTTGCTCCCAGGACACTTTTGTTTTGCTCCCTTGACACTTTTGTCTTGCTCCCTGGACACTTTTGTTTTGCTCCCTGGACACTTTTGTTTTGCTCCCGGGACACTTTTGTCTTGCTCCCTGGACATTTTTGTTTTGTTCCCGGGACACTTTTATTTTGCTCCCTGGACACTTTTGTTTTGCTCCCTTGACTCTTTTGTTTTGCTCCCTGGACACTTTTGTTTTGCTCCCAGGACACTTTTGTTTTGCTCCATGGACACTTTTGTTTTTGTTTTGCTCCCTGGACACTTTTGTTTTTTGTTTTTGCTCCCACTTTTGTTTTGCTCCCTGGACACTTTTGTTTTGCTCCCACTTTTGTTTTGCTCCCTGGACACTTTTGTTTTGCTCCCTGGACATTTTTGTTTTGCTCCCTTTTGTTTTGCTCCATGGACACTTTTGTTTTGCTCCCGGGACACTTTTGTCTTGCTCCCTGGACACTTTTGTTTTGCTCCCTTTTGTTTTGCTCCCTGGACACTTTTGTTTTTTGACACTTTTGTCTTGCTCCCTGGACACTTTTGTTTTGCTCCCTGGACACTTTTGTTTTGCTCCCGGGACACTTTTGTTTTGCTCCCTTTTGTTTTGCTCCCTGGACACTTTTGTTTTGCTCCCCACTTTTGGCTTCCTTAACACTTTTGTTTTGCTCCCGGGACACTTTTGTTTTGCTCCCTCCCAGGACACTTTTGTTTTCCTCCCTTAACACTTTTCTTTTGCTCCTTTTGTTTTGCTGACACTTTTGTTTTCCTCCCTTAACACTTTTGTTCCCAGGACACTTTTGTTTTGCTCCTTTTGTTTTTCTCCCAGGACTTTTGTTTTGCTCCACTTTTGTTTTGCTCCCTTGCTCCCTGGACACTTTTGTTTTGCTGGGAAACTTTTGCCTTGCTTGGACACTTTTGTTTTGCTCCCTGGACACTTTTGTTTTGCTCCCAGGACCCTGGACACTTTTGTTTTGCTCCCACTTTTGTCTTGCTCCCTGGACACTTTTGTTTTCCTCCCTTAACACTTTTTTTGCTCCCTGGACTTTTGTTTTTCCTCCTTGCACTTTTGTTTTGCTCCCAGGACACTTTTGTTTTGCTCCCTGGTTTCCTCCCTTAACACTTTTGACACTTTTTTTTGCTCCCTGGACACTTTTGTTTTTCTCCCAGACACTTGCTCCATGGACACTTTTGTTTTTTGCTGACACTTTTGCTCCCTGGACACTTTTGTTTTGCTCCCTGGACACTTTTGTTTTGCTCCCTGGACACTTTTGTTTTGCTCCCTGGACACTTTTGTTTTGCTCCCAGGACACTTTTGTTTTGCTCCCTGGACACTTTTGTTTTGCTCCCAGGACACTTTTGTTTTGCTCCCTGGACACTTTTGTTTTGCTCCATGGACACTTTTGTTTTGCTCCCTGGACACTTTTGTTTTGCTCCCTGGACACTTTTGTTTTGCTCCTGGGAAACTTTTGCCTTGCTCCCTGGACACTTTTGTTTTGCTCCCTTGACACTTTTGTTTTGCTCCCTGGACACTTTTGTTTTGCTCCCTGGACACTTTTGTTTTGCTCCCTGGACACTTTTGTTTTGCTCCCTGGACACTTTTGTTTTGCTCCCTGGACACTTTTGTTTTGCTCCATGGACACTTTTGTTTTGCTCCCGGGACACTTTTGTCTTGCTCCCTGGACACTTTTGTTTTGCTCCTGGGAAACTTTTGCCTTGCTCCCTGGACACTTTTGTTTTGCTCCCAGGACACTTTTGTTTTGCTCCCTTGACACTTTTGTTTTGCTCCCTTGACACTTTTGTTTTGCTCCCAGGACACTTTTGTTTTGCTCCCTTGACACTTTTGTTTTGCTCCCTGGACACTTTTGTTTTGCTCCCTGGACACTTTTGTTTTGCTCCCGGGACACTTTTGTTTTGCCCCCGGGACACTTTTGTTTTGCTCCCTAGACACTTTTGTTTTGCTCCCTTGACACTTTTGTTTTGCTCCCTTGACAATTTTGTTTTGCTCCCTTGACACTTTTGTTTTGCTCCCTGGACACTTTTGTTTTGCTCCCAAGACACTTTTGTCTTGCTCCCTAGACACTTTTGTTTTGCTCCCGGGACACTTTTGTTTTGCTCCCTTAACACTTTTGTTTTGCTCAAGGCACACTTTTGTCTTGCTTCCTGGACACTTTTGTTTTGCTCCCGGGAAACTTTTGCCTTGCTCCCTGGACACTTTTGTTTTGCTCCCTGGACACTTTTGTTTTGCTCCCTTAACACTTTTGTTTTGCTCAAGGCACACTTTTGTCTTGCTTCCTGGACACTTTTGTTTTGCTCCCGGGAAACGTTTGCCTTGCTCCCGGGACACTTTTGTTTTGCTCCCGGGACACTTTTGTTTTGCTCCTGGGACACTTTTGTTTTGCTCCCTTGACACTTTTGTTTTGCTCCCAGGACACTTTTGTTTTGCTCCCTTGACACTTTTGTTTTGCTCCCTGGACACTTTTGTTTTGCTCCCAGGACACTTTTGTTTTGCTCCCAGGACACTTTTGTTTTGCTCCCAGGACACTTTTGTTTTGCTCCCTGGACACTTTTGTTTTGCTCCCGGGACACTTTTGTTTTGCTCCCTTGACACTTTTGTTTTGCTCCCGGGACACTTTTGTTTTGCTCCCTTGACACTTTTGTTTTGCTCCCAGGACACATTTGTTTTGCAACGGGATACTATTGTTGTGCTCCCGAGACACGTTTGCGCTATAACTTTTGGGCAAACCAATCACTATATGCTTATTGCGTTATTCCCCCCCCCCCCCAAAATATGTAGAAGAATACGTATTGGCCTAAACTGAGAAAACAAATTGTTTATAGCGCAAAAAATAAAAACCGCAGAGATGATCAAAAATAGAGCAAAAGAAAGCTCTATTTGTTGGAAAAAGGACGTCAATTTTGTTTGGGATCCACGTCGCAAGACCGTGCAATTTTCATTTAAAGCGACGCATTGCGGAAAGCTGAAATATCCCCTGGACAGGAAGGGGGTATATGTGCCCAGTAAACAAATGGTTAATAAAGACTGCTCACTGCTGCTCTTTTTCCTTGTGCAGGGTGGCTGGTCTTGTCTCCGCCCTCTCCTGTAGTTTTCCTTGCCGCCAGCCTGTAGTGGGTGGAGCCTGCTGGGCACCTCCCACAACTCCGTTCTTTGCACAGCTATGGGCAGCCCAGTGATGATGTCAGTACTAGATTTGCAAGGTACTTTCTGGTTAGTTGAGGCATTTGGTCCACATAAGGTAGATTTTTTTATCTTTGATGACTGTTAGGGATCGTTTTTGAAAATAGCGTTTTTTTGTCACCACATTACATAATTACTAAATGACATTACTAAAATTGACCCCGAATCATTATGATTTCCATATAACACAAATATGTGTGCGTTCATGAGTTTGTCGTTATGGTTTTACGATAAACAAACAAGATATAAGTAGTGGTTAGATTTCCCTTCTGATACCAAAGCACGACGTAGAGTGTGGCTAGTGCTAGATAATAATATAATGTGAGATACAGAGAGAAGAGGGTGAAGGTGTGAAGAAGAGTGTGAGATGCAATTGAGTTGTATTCGTTTTAACCACTTGGCGCCGGCGCTATAGCCGAATGACGGCTACAGCGCAGACCCCAAATGCCTTTGCACAGTCAATGAGACTCGGGAAATCATGCATCCGAGTAAGGACCGGCCCCGGCCCCTTACCACGTGATCAGCTGTCAGCCAATGACAGCTGATTACGTGATGTAAACAAAAGCCGGTAATCCATTTTTTTTTCTCCTCACACTGACAGGGAAAGGGACATCGGCCCCGAAGAGGTAGGAAGCACATCTGTCTCCTCTGTGCTGCCAGTACCCCCTGCAAGTGCCATCTGCAAGTGCCCACAGTTCCCTCCAGTGCCACCTATCAATGTCCATGAGTGCCACCTATCAATGCCCACCAGTTAGGGTGACCACATTTCCAAACTACCATTCAGGGACACCCTCCCTTCCCAAAAATCAGCTTGTGCTGTAACGAATCACAGCACAGTGATTGGACACAAGAGGCGGGATTTATGATTTCTCCAATCACAAGCAGGGGGCAGGATTGTGCTCCTCCAGGCAATCCCGGCCAGGACAAGTACTGTCAGTGAGTAAAGCGGTGATGTGGCGGCTTTTTTTGGGGGCATCAAATTGGCCCGGGGCCTGGAATGAAGTTGTCCGGGACAGACCTTCAAAATGCGGGACTGTCCCGGGCAATCTAGTACATGTGGTCATCCTACCACCAGTGCCACCTATCAATGCCTCATCAGTGCCACATAGCAGTGCTGCCTATCAGTGCCCATTACTGCCACCCATCAGTGCCCATCACTGCCAGCTATCAGTGCCACCTATCAATGCCACTTTTTAGTGCCACTTCTCAGTGCCCACCAGTGCCACCTATCAATGTCCTTCAGTGGCACCCATAAGTGCCGCCTATGGCGGCCCCCCAGTGCCGCCTATCGATGCCCATCAGTGCCGCCTTATTGGTGCCCATCAGTGCAGCCCATTGGTGCCCATCAGTGCAGCCCATTGATGCCCATCAGTGCAACCTCATCAGCGTGCATCAATGAGGGAGAAAAATTACCCGTTTTGCTAAATTTTATAACAAAATATTAAAAATATATATATATACTGTATGTATATATATATTTTGGTAATTTTTTTTAACAAAAAATAAAAACTGCATAGGTGATCAAATACCACCAAAAGAAAGCTCTATTTGTGGTGGAAAAAAAATATAAAAATGTAATTTGGGTACAGTATTGTATGACCGCACAATTGTCATTCAAAGTGCGTCAGCGCTGAAAGCTGAAAATTGGTCTGGGCAGGAGGGGGGTTTTAAGTGCCCAGTAAGCAAGTGGTTAAAGGCTCTACGCTATCTCTACAGCCAAAACCCAAACCATCACCAGTTGTGTGATCTACCTGTTGGAGACCTATGAAGGTGTATGTAGCCCCTGCCATCTGCTGGTCACCACTCAGAACTGCAGCTCAGATGCCGCGCACAATTAACCACTTCAGCCCGGAAGGATTTAGCACTGCGTCGCTTTAACTGACTATTGTGCGGTTGTGCAACGTTGTACCCAAATCAAATTGATGTCCTTTTTTTTCCCACAAATAGAGCTTTCTATCAGTGGTATTTGATCACCTCTGCATTTTTTTTTTGCGCTATAAACAAAAAAAAGGAAAATTAAAAAAAAATATATATATATATTTTTTACTTTTTTCTATAATAAATATGCCCCCCCCCAAAAAAAAATAATAATAATAATTCTTCCCCAGTTTAGATCAATATGTATTCTTCTACATTTAAAAGGAGGGAAAGGATCCTGGGACTATAGCGGTGCTTATACACATAATAATGGAAGCCAAACAGCGATAAGTAACAGGTGCATATACATTTTCTTGTAAAAAAAAAGTGTATATGAATTATCTTTATTATACAAAAGGTTAAAAGTGGGTAACAACCACATAAAGTCGTTAATATAAGATAAGTCCAAGATGGTGGTTACTTATAAAGGTTTTCGGGAGATTGAGTAATCATACGTTATTCCGACATGTTTCGCCTCTAGGCTTCATCAGGGTATGTATGCGTCAACCATAGATAAGCAAGAAAGCTATACAAATATAAAAATTAAAATAACAAAAATAAGTCAGCAATGCAAATAACAGGAACACCTTGTTAACAAAATTCACCAAAAAGCAGAAGGACTTACCACCAAGGACCCTATCCCCCCCCCCCCCATATGAGAGGAAAAGCTTGAGGGGGTACTAGAAAAGAGGGGGAGGAATTCTTCTACATATTTTTGGTTAAAAAAAATCCCAATTAGTGTATATTGATTGGTTATAGCATCTACAAAATAGGGGGTCCAGTAGATTTATGTCATTTTTATTATTATTTTTACTAGTAATGACGGTGATCAGTGATTTTTAGCGGGACTGCGACATTGCGGCGTACAGATCGGACACTTTTGACACATTTTTGGGACCATTGACATTTATAGAGCGATCAGTGCTGTATGCTCCGTGCCATTCTTCACTAGCAAGTGAATTGCGGTTCCTGCACGCATGTGCAGGAGTGACACCACGCGACCTCAGACAGTCACAGAGCCGGAGTCCGCTGCCCCCAGAAGGAAGAGGGGCGAACATGGATGCGGCCTCCAGCGGGGACAGTTTGCAGGTAAGTGTCACATGAGATGCATACTAGCATATTATGCTTTTACTTTGCAGGGAACAAAAAAGAAAAACCCATCAGGGTTTACCTCCTCTTTAACCTCATCTGCCCTCATTAGTGAACTTTAACCACTTCCCGCCCGGCCAATAGCAGATTTACGGCCGGGAAGTGGTTATGAAATCGTGACTAGACGTTCTCAAACGTCCAGCACGATTTCATGCTGCGCACGCCCGTGGGGGCGCGCATCGCGGCGATCGGTGATGTGGGGTGTCAGTCTGACACCCTGCACCTCCGATCTCGGTAACGAGTCTCTGGCGGAGGCTCGCTACCACGTGATCAGCCGTGTCCAATCACGGCTGATCACGATGTAAACAGGAAGAGCCGCCGACGGCTCTTCCTCACTCGTGTCTGACAGATGCGAGTACAGGAGAGCCTATTGGCGGCTCTCCTGACAGGGGGGTTCGCGCTGATTGTTTATCAGCGCAGCCCCCCCTCGGATGCCCACACTAGACCACCAGGGAGTGCCCACACTGGTAGGGCAAAGAAAACAAAAAAAACACACACAAAAAAAAAAACAGGATAAAAAAAAAAAAAAAATACAGGTTAAAAAAAAGGAAAGATGCCAGTCAGTGCCCGCACATGGGCACTGACTGGCAACATATACATCAGTGCCACCCCTCAAAGTACATCAGTGCCACCCCACAGTGTCCTTCAGTGCCACCCCTCCGTGCCAATCCATGCCCAGTGCCCACCTATCAGTGCCCATCTGTGCCACCCATAAGTGCCACCCATGAGTGCCATTCTGTGCTGCCTATGAGTTCCCAGTGCTGCCCATGAGTGCCCATCAGTGCCGCCTATGAGTGCCCATCAGTGCCACCTATGAGTGCCCATCAGTGCCACCTATCAGTGCCCATCAGTGCCACCTCATCGGTGCCCATCAGTACTACCTCATCAGTGCCCATCAGTGCCGCCATATAAGTGCCCGTAATTGAAAGAGAAAACATACTTATTTACAAAAAAGTTAACAGAAAAAAATACAAATGTATTTTTTTTTCTAAATTTTCAGTCTTTTATTAGTTGTTGCGCAAAAAATAAAAACCGCAAAGGTGATCAAATACCACAAAAAGAAAGCTCTATTTGTGGGGAAAAAAGGACGCCAATTTTGTTTGGGTACAGTGCAGCATGACCGCGCAATTGTCATTCAAAGTGTGACAGTGCTGAAAGCTGAAAATTGGCTTGGGCGGGTAGGTGTGTAAGTGCCCCCCGGTATGGAAGTGGTTAACCACTTCAATCCCGGTCACTTTCAACCCTTTCCTGCCCAGGCCAATTTTCAGCTTTCAGCGCTGTCACGCTTTGAATGACAATTTTGCGGCCATACAACGCTGTAACCAAATTACATTTTTATGATTTTTGTAAGACAGATAGAGCTTTCTTTTGGTAACATTCAATTACCACTGGGGTTATAATTTTTTGCTAAACAAACAAAATTCCAAAAAGTTAGAAAAAAAAGCATTTCGGTTACAAAATTTTGCAAATAATAATTGTTTCTTCTTCACTGATGTGCACTGTGGGGACTGCACTGATGGGCTCTGATTATCAGTGTAAATTATGTGCTGGCAGGCTTCACGGTTAACAGCTTTCCTTTACTTCCACAGGCACAGTGTGGGGGTTATGAATTTCCAATAACCAGCAAGTCTCCCATTATGGCTCTCGTGCCTGCGATCGCACATGACCGGCGGGCATCGTGGCTACTGGCCACACGCATCGTGTTCCCCACCGTTCAGCTGGTGGCACCTGCTATAGCTATTTAAAGGGCCGACGTAGAGCTACGGCGATTCACAGGAAATAGGGTGGCCATGTGTCCCGGATTGCCTGGGACAGTCCCGCATTTTGCAGGTCTGTCCCAGGTCCCCGGCACCTTCATTCCAGGACAATACAGTGTCCCCAAATGAAGCTCACATCCAAAAAAAAAGGCCACCATATAGCTGTTTTACTCACTGACAGCACTTGTCCTGGCGGGGAATGTCTTGAGAGGCACAGTCCCTGCCCCCTTCTTGTGATTGGAGAAGTCATAAATCCCACCTCTTGCGTCTAATCACAGCAGGGCACAGCATTGGCCAGTCAGGACACGTGCTGTCAGTGAGTAAAGTGGCGATGCGGCTGCCTTTTTAGGGGGCGTGATCAGTGCTTCTGGGTAGGGCGTGCATCCGCCGCCCCAGCTGTGCTGTGATTCATTACAGCACAACTGATTTTTGGGAAGGGGGTCCCTCAATGGCCATTTGGAAATGTGGTCACCCTATCGGGAAAGTGCCGACCTGCCGCTGTATAATGACGGTGGCAAGTGGTTAAACATCACTCCACAGCGCCCTCTGAAATAAAGCAGGATGCCCATGTAAGGAAAGCCATAGGTAATTTGATTTTCATTCTTTCCTTCCACCAGGCGTCCCAATACTTTTGATAATACAATGTATGTTGTACTTGGGAAAACAACGCGTTTTTTTACACTATGAAGATTTTATACCTAATTACGTCCATGTACGTGAGCCCTACTGCTGTTTTATGTTTTTGTTGCTTTGTCAAATGGACAAAAAAAAAAAAAATATTAAAGTGGCAGGCTAAAAAACTATATAAAAATAGGACCTGCAGTAAAAATATTCATGTGTCCCGCCACCCATTCTGCTGCCTCTTCACGTATGAAATGCTTCTGGGTTTTTCCAATGCACGGTCCCCTGCTGCGGTTTGTGGTTCCTCCTGCCCCCACAATATGACGACTGATGTAGAGGTCAGCAGAAGGAACCACAGAGATCACAGGAAGTATGAGATGTGAAAATTCTTTAGGTGATTGTAGCAAACAGAGCAAAGACTGAAAGAGCGGGTGGTGGGACCGAAGATTATAAACGCTCTTCTTTTGAAGGACCTACTTTGCTTTTTAATCCAGCAACAAAGTTGGTTTAAAAAATAGAAAAAATAAAGACCAATGCCAGATATGTTTGAAATAAAAGTGCTACAGTATGGAGGCAACAATTTATCATTTATAATCATTTATAATTCATAGCTGAATTCTTGTGCAGCAGTCACATATAAGACCACTGGCAACTGCCACATTTCACCTCATTTACTACCACCCGCCCCCAATGTGCTGCAAAAATGACATAAATACAACAAACAAAAGTCACTGCCCCTACCTATGACTGGTCTATACAATAAGGAGTGCTAGGGCGCATATACATACAAAAACATAGAATATCCAAGCTCAAACTTACCAACCAATCAGCAACCAACCAAATTCACCTATCTAACGGTGTGCGTTAAAAACAGAGGTTTAGTTGCACGCATTTGCAAATGCATGTGTAAGCTGCAGGCCCCGTCAAGGCGCTCTGTATACTGCACTCCTAACTATAACATTGCATTTTAAGGGCCAGATTCTCATACATTTTCGCTGGCGTAGCGTAAGCCATTTACACTACGCCGCCGCAACTTATCAGAGCAAGTGCCGTATTCTCCAAGCACTTGCTCCGTAGTTTGCGGAGGCGTAGTGTAAATGGCCCAGCGTAAGGCCGCGTAATTCAAAGGGGGCGGCTTGTATTTAAATTAAGCGCGCCCCCGCGTCGATCGAACTGCGCATGCACCAGCCGGGGAAAAAGCACAGTGCGCATGCTCCAGCTCACGTCGGAAAGCGTCGTTGAAGCCGACGTCAAAACGACGTGATCGTCACGCAATGCCCTATTCGCGAACGACTTAGTAAAACGACGTAACCGACGGAAAAAGCCGACGCTGACCCGACGCCATACTTAACATGGCATCCGACGGCACCCGACGGTACTGCGTAAGGTTACCCCTCATATTAGCAGGGGTAACCTTACGCGGACGAAAACGACGTAAGCGACGACGGGGCGGCGTAAAAGCATTCGGGAATCGGAGTAGTAGTCGAAAACAACGTAAAGGCCACCTAGTGGCTGGAGTTGTCATTACATCTACGATCCGCAAGTGTAATACAATTACACTTGTCGGATCTTCACCCATATCTATGCCAAAGTGATTCTAGGAATCACCCGCATAGATACCCGGGGGAAAAAACGGCGATACGACGGGGTATCTGAGATACCCCGTCGTAGCGCCTCTGAGAATCTGGCCCTAAGTCTCCTCAGTAGGAGCACATGACTGCCTTGACGGGGCCTGCAGCTTACACATGCATTTGCAAATGCATGCAACTAAACCTCTGTTTTTAATGCACACCGTTAGACAGGTGAATTTGGTTGGTTGCTGATTGGTCGCTAAGTTTGAGCTTGGATATTCTGGGCCAGATTCTCGTATCAGTTACATTGGCGTATCTCGAGATACGCCGCGTAACTTCAAAGATGCGCCGGCGTATCTATTTTCTGTATTCTGAAAACAAGATACGCCGGAATTTTGCTTAGATATGAGTGGCGTAAGTCTCTTATGCCGTCGTATCTTAGTTGCATATTTACGCTGTCTGCTAGGTGGCGCTTCTGACGATTTACGCATCGAATATGCAAATGAGCTAGATACGCCGATTCACGAACAAACTTGCGCCCGGTTGTCGTATTTTACGTCGTTTGCGTAAGCGTAAGTCCGGCGTAAAGTTACCCCTGCTATATGAGGCGTACGTAATGTTAAGTATGGACGTCGGGACATCGTCAAATTTTCCGTCGTTTTGCGTAAATCGTTCGCGAATAGGGCTTTGCGTAGTTTCAGGCGTAATTTTGAGCATGCGCACTGGGATACATCCACGGACGGCGCATGCGCCGTTCGGTAAAAGCGTCAATTACGTGGGGTCACGATTCATTTACATGGATCACGCCCCCTACCTGCCTATTTTGATTTAGGCACGGTTACGCCGGCCCATTTACGCCAACTTCTTTGTGAATACGGCACCTGCCTCTCAAAGTTGCGGCAGCGTAGCGTAAATCAGATACGATACGCCCGCACAAAGATAGGCGTCCCTACGAGAATCTGGCCCTCTATGTTTTGTATGTATATGCGCCCTTTCTAGCGCTCCTTATTGTATAGACCAGTCATAGGTAGGGGTAGTGACTTTTGTTTGTTGTATTTATGTCATCGTGGTCAGTTACGGGACTGAAACAGCGCTTTTCAAAATATGGGATGATGCCCTCAAGGCCGCAGACAAAGAAGGATCTTGTCTTTTAGTACTGTTGGACCTTAGCACAGCTTTTGACATGATAGACCACAAATTATTACTGACTCGGATAGCTGAAGTAGCCAGAATTGCGGAATGTGACTTATCTTGGTTCTCCTCCTTCTTGGAAAACTGATCACAAATAGTAAAATTGGGGCCTTTCACTTCTGAAAACGCACGGTGTCATGCGGAGTCCCTCAGGGATCCCCTTTGTCGCCGGTTCTGTTCAATATCTATCTCCGCCCTCTTTTTGAAATCATCAGCAACCAGAAGTTACTTTACCACTCTTATGCAGATGACAAACAACTGTATTTTCCCATCTGCAACAGTAAGGATCATCATCTCGGACTAGAAAATTGCCTTATTTTGATAGAAAATTGGATGACCAAGAGTTTTCTTAATCTCAACGGTTCGAAAACAGAACTTCTCCTGTTTCACGCCAATCGAAAGAATCATCCCTCAACAACATGGATACCCCTGCCCATTCTGGCCAAAATGATCACCCCTAGCACCAAAGTCAAAAGTCTCGGTGTCATCTTCGACTCCTACATGACAATGGATGCACACTCATTCCCTTTATCCCAAAAGAAGACTATGGAAATGCCCTCTATCTTGGACTCCCAAAGTACCAAATCACTCGTCTTCAAGTCGTTCAAAATACGGCCGCTCGAATTGTGACTGGGAAAAAAACCCTGGGAATCAATATCACCTTCACTGAGAGCCCTACACCGGCTGCCAGTAAAAGATAGAATCACCTTCAAAGCACTCTGTCTTACGCATAAGTGTATCCTAAGAAATGCCCCACAATACCTATGCGAAAAATTAAAAGCCCACAACCCCAATCGTGTTCTGCGATCCACCAACCAAAATATACTCCAGATACCTAAAGCCAGATACAAGTCCAAAGGAGAAAGAAGATTTGCGGTCCAAGGACCCAGACTATGGAACGCTTTACCGACCAGCATTCTGTTGGAGGAGAACCATTTAGCCTTCAGGAGAAAGATCAAAACCCATCTCTTCCTAGGACAAAAATAAAAGAAATGGACACCAAGCGCCCAGAGGCGATTCAGTTCGAATGTGCTGCGCTATATACGTTTCTCACTCACTCACTCACTCAGGGAGCACACTGGCATCTTTGCTTCCATGTGCAGTGTGCTCCTGCCCCTTTAATGAGGGCTGGGCTACCTCCAGTCACCTGCCCCTTATCTATCCATCAGCAGTCATGTGCTCCTACTGAGGAGATTTAAAATGCAATGTTATAGTTAGGACTCCATTATACAGAGCGCCTTGATGGGGCCTGCAGCTTACACATGCATTTGCAAATGCGTGCAACTAAACCTCTGTTTTTAACGCACACCGTTAGACAGGTGGATTTGGTTGGTTGCTGATTGGTCGGTAAGCTTGGATATTCTATGTTTCTCAATGTACTGCAGACTAGACAGTCGTTTTCGCCCGAATGCATTTTTATCCGAATTTCGGGTATTTTCGTTATCGTTTAACAAACGAAAACAAAAGTGCAGAACCCGAAATCCGAAAGATCCGACATAAAAAAATGCTTCATTTTCGTTGTTCATTTTCAGTTTGATATAGATAGGAGATTCGACATGACGGTGACAATAGCAATCTGAGTCTATTGAATGTGCAGTCGAATGTGCCTAACCTTAACTCTATTAGTCCAAGATTATTCTACATTGAGAGAAAAGATTCGACATTATAGAGAAAGTGTTGGGGTAGACCATTCACCATGAACGATGAAGATTCGACGAAGCAGCGAAAAACATACAAACGTCGAATCTGTCATTGAAGGCTTATGTTGTCTGTCGAAAGTTCTAAGAAAATTTTGATGGAGTAGCTAAACTTTACGACGTCGCAATCGTACATTTCCGGGTCAAATACTCCACCCATAGGCTATAGAAGAATTTGAATGTTGGTTGACTAGTAATACAAATTTATTAATATAATTATTACTAGTGTCATTAAACATTAGAATTCTTCTATAGCTTGTAGGCGGAAGATTCAACTGGAAATGTACGATTGCGGCGTTGTACAGTTTTGCTGCTCCGTTGAATCTTCTTAGAACATTTGACAGACGCCATAAGCATTCAATGAGAGATTCGACCTTAATTAATTCAGATTTTCGGACTAATGCATTTATAAGTAAACAAAATGAATAAAAATGAATTTCGGGAGTAACGAAATAAATGTATTTTTCGGATGAAAACGAAATTCCGAAACAAAATATTTCAGTGTGCACATGTCAGGGACCAGCAGCTAAGACCACCAGACACGTAGCTACGCAGAGGAACTGAGATCAAACAAAGTATTTCTCATTAAAGCGGGATTCCACCCGCAATTTTTTTTTTAAAGTCAGCAGCTACTAACAGTGTAGCTGCTGACTTTTAATAAGGACACTTACCTGTCCTACTCACCCGTGCTGATGGCCCGTCCGATTCCGATCCCTCGATCTGTGCAGGTCCCGTGCCGCCATTCACACAAAGGAAAACAGGCAGTGAAGCCTTACGGCATTAAATTACACTTAAATGTTTTATGCAGAATTAAGTTATAAAAATAAATTTTAACAACAACTTTATCCATGCGGCCTTCCTGTGCAGGGAAAGAGAGGAGAGGAATTGGTGGCCGGATGATCAGAGCGCAGAGCAACATCACAGCTTTCATTTCAATTGCTGTGTGCTCCCGCTGCTCGCCGTTACATACAGCTCCGCCATCTGTCCGATCCACTTTTATTATATGTTACACATCCCGAGGTTGGACGGGTGATCTGTCTTTTAAAGTCTCCGGACAAGAAAGGGGGGCTGTATGTGACAACAAGTGCGGAAACACGCGGCAATTGAAATGAAAGCTGTGATGTTCTTCCCCTCTCTTTGCCTCTGGGGTCGCTGGGAGAAGGACTTCCATACTAAACCTGCCTGCCAGCAGTGCTCCCCCACACCCGCTCCTAGGCAGCCCACCCTCGCCAGCCCTCAAATTCTACTCGCAGAATGCAAGTTGGCAAGTGGAAAATTTGAGGGCTGATAATACCATACACCCTACATCCCCTCATAAATTACCAGATGACCCATTTTGGAGTAAATTGGCCGAAGCGGCCATTTTATTAACATTTAACCATAACAATAATTTACAAACAATACTGACACAGATACATCGTAACCATGTTGAGTATCTTTGAAGGCACTGACCAAATTTTCTTTGTATCAGCGTGGCCACACAAGGTTCCAAGTCGCAGCACACCGACTCGAGGACAATACCACTCTGTACCTTCCAACCAGTGGCGGTTCGTCCATAGAGGGCGCTGGAGCGCCACCCCCTCTGGCTCTCGCACAGCCACTGAAATACATAGATTCATGCATTGCATGAATCTATGTATTTTCGCCGCTGCCACCCACTATTCAGATAGCCGGATGCTGAGCGCCGGCCATCTGAATAACGGCAGCTGGTTGGCTGTGTGGAAGTGCCTATCAGAGCCAGCCAGGCACAGTGGCTACAATTGATGGGATGGGCACAGTGGTAACAATTGATGGCACAGTGGTAACAATTGATGGGCACAGTGGTAACAATTGAGGCACAGTGGCAACAATTGATGGGCACAGTGGTAACAATTGATGGGCACAGTGGTAACAATTGAGGCACAGTGGCAACAATTGATGGGCACAGTGGTGACAATTGATGGCACAGTGGTGACAATTGATGGCATGGCATAGTGGTGACAATTGATGGCACAGTATCTGTGTTTGATGGCATGGCACAGTGACTGCATTTGATGGCATGGCACAGTGGTGACAATTGATGGCACAGTGGTGACAATTGATGGCATGGCATAGTGGTGACAATTGATGGCACAGTGGCTGTGTTTGATAGCATGGCACAGTGACTGCGTTTGATGGCATGGCACAGTGGTGACAATTGATGGCACAGTGGCTGCGTTTGATGGCATGGCACAGTGGTGACAATTGATGGCACAGTGGTTGCGTTTGATGGCATGGCACAGTGGTGACAATTGATGGCACAGTGGCTGCGTTTGATGGCATGGCACAGTGGTGACAATTGATGGCACAGTGGCTGCATTTGATGGGCACAGTGAGGCTGCAATTGTTTTGTTTTTTCGTTTGCGCCCACCCCAAAAAATGTTGAGCACCAGCTGCCACTGCTTCCAACGCTAATACCCATCTCCCTATGCCAGTTAAACCTTGGTTAACTGGCATCAACCGAGGGTCCCATACCATGATGGTTCCCCACTTATGCCATATTGATTTTAATTTTGAAAGCTTCCAAAGATCCCCAACTGCTACACCCTTACCCCAATAACCGACATATATATATTCCAACAAAATTAGGGTGGAAGGGTGGGAGCTCCGTCTTCCTCCGTTGACCTGCGACTGACCACCGGACCCAGGCCCCTCCTACCCCGAGCATAAACTTACTTGAGCCACCCACTAGCCTGGTCAGCTACACTCCCCCAAAATTAGCCCCTATAACTGTTGATTTTTGCCATGCTACCCTGCCATGCCAGCCCTGCGCCTAAGCCTGAGTCTTGCTCCAGGCTTCTCTAGAAGTAAGCAGGGGGACACTATTTCACAGAGCAAATGCAACTCTGTACAGATTTCTTAAATTCCTTGCTGAAGCTGTCGACAATGAATAGGTAAAGCACTGGTGTGAGACAACAGTTAATACAGGTAAAACATGTTGTGAGCATGATCAAAGTCTGTAGGATTTCCTCTCGGAATCGTCCTTTCTCCAGAATCATTCCATTCCGTATATGGTAGGGCATCCAGCAGATGAAGAACGAGGCTATGACAATGCTTATCAACTTATACGGCTTGTTAGACTTGGGCATCTGCTTCAGTTTAAGTTTGAAGGCTATGCGGCAATAGCAAAGGACCATAACAGAGAATGGAAGGAGAAAACTCATCAATAGGTGGAAGAAGTACAGAACCCACTGGGTTGATTGTTCAAGCTTCTGTAGTTGACCTTCATCCCTAGAGATGGTGAACTCCGCACAGCATACCGTGATGTTCTGGTCTTGTTCTACATTACAAAGTATGAGATATGGAGAGCTGCATAAGACCGCCAACCCCCAAAGTGCCAGACAAACCATATAAGCGCGGTATGGTGTTACATGTTTTCGGTGCCAGGCTGGGTGAAACACCGAGAGAAAACGTTCAATGCTTATGGCCATGAGAAAGAAGACGGCTGCATGTGCACACATTTCTACCAAGGCATTGTTCATCTTACACATGAAGGATCCTAAGGTCCAGTGAGGATTTCTCAGAACATAGGCTGCCATAATGGGCATGTCCAAGGTAAAAATGAGATTGGTGATGATGAGGTGGAGGAACCAAGTGGTGTTGACGCACTGCACCATCCTGAACCTGAGCACCCAGATGTAAAGGGAATTCATAATAAGTCCAAACAGAGATGTGAGGATCAAGATTAAGGCTGATACTAAATTTGGGGTCTTGACTTCTGAGTAAGATGGTCCAGCAGATATGTTCATATGCAGGTCTGTGATGGGATCATCTGCATAAAAGAAAATGTGACAGAAAGGGGTTAAGTAAGATACTGTAATGTAAAGGCTAAAATGGGTTAAAGCCAATCTCTTGGTAAATTCAAAACCCCTTCCCCATCCTTCTCCAATCCAACCCAACCCCCCTGTTCACAAATTAAAGACTAGAGATGTGCAAGATGGAAAAATGTGTTTCATTTCAGATTCATTCTTTACATTAACCACTTCCCGCCCGCCCTATTACAAAATGACGTTGGCAAAGTGGTTTCAATATCCTGACTGGGCACGCATCGCGGCGATCGTTGTTGCAGGGTCGCAACACTGATCTAGGTAAAGTGTCTCCGACGGAGACTCTTTACCACGTGATCAGCCATGTCCAATCACGGCTGATCACGATGTAAACAGGAAAAGCCGGTAATCGGCTTTTCCTCACTCGTGTCTGTCAGACGTGAGTAGAGGAGAGCCGATCGGCTGCTCCTCTGACAGGGGGGTTTGTGCTGATAGATTATCAGCGCAGCCCCCCCCCCACTGGACCACCAGGGATGCCACTAGTCCACTAGGGATGCCCACCACAGATGCCACCAGGGATGCCCACCTAGACCACCAGGGATAACAAACACAAATAAAGGATGCCACAATGGGCATCACTGATTGGCAGGCATTGTTTGGCACTGATTGGCATCCATAAGTACAAAACATACAATAGTGCCACCTATAAGTGCCCATGTATGCCCATCCATGCCACCTATCAGTGCCCATCCATGCCGCCTATCAGGGCCCATCCATGCTGCCTATCTGTGACCATCCATGCCGCCTATCTGTACCTATCCATGCCGCCTATCCGTGCTGCCTATCTGTGCCCATCCGTGCCACCTATCGGTGCCCACCTGTGCTGTCTATCCATGCCCATCCATGCCGCCTATCTGTGCCGTCTATTCGTGCCGCCCATCAGTGCCGCATATTAGTGCCCATCAATGCCACCACATCAGTGCCACCTCATTGGTGCCCATCAGTGCCGCATTATCAGTTCAGTACCATCAGTAAAGGAGAAAACTTACTTATTTACAATGTTTTATAACAGAAACAAAAAAAAATTTTTTTTCTAAATTTTCGGTAATTTTTATTATTTTTTTGCAGAAAAAAAAAATCACAGAGGTGATCAAATGCCACTAAAAGAAAGCTCTATTTGTGGGAACAAAATGATACAAATTTAGTTTGGGTACAGTGTAACACGACCCCACAATTGTCATTCAAAGTGCAACAGTGTTGAAAGCTAAAAATTGGTCTGGGCGGGAGGGTGTATAAGTGCCCGGTATGGAAGTGGTTAACCATTTCCACACTGAGCATTTTCACCTTCCTGCCCAGGCCAATTTTCAGCTTTGCAGCGCTGTCACACTTTGAATGAGAATTGTGCGGTCATGCAACGTTGTACCCAATTTGCTAATTTTTCCCCACAAATAGAGCTTTCTTTTGGTGGTATTTGATCACCTCCGCGGTTTTAATTGTTTGCGCTATAAACAAAAAACAAGTGACAATTTTGAAAAAAAAACACAATATTTATTACTTTTTGCTATAATATCCCAATTTAAAAAAAAACAACATTATTTTTTTTCTCAGTTTAGGCCGATATGTATTCTACTACATATTTTTGGTAAAAAAAAATCACAATAAGCTTATATTGATTGGATTGCGTCTACAAAATAGGGAATAGAATTATGCATTTTTTATTATTATAATTTTTTTACTAGTAATGGCGGTGATCTGCGATTTTTATCGGGACTGCGAAATTGCGGCGGACATATCGGACACTTATGACACTATTTTGGGACCATTCCCTTTGGGCAACTTCTGCTAATGTTGTGTTATGGTGAGCATTACTTCTGAGCATGCGTGTTTGTACTTTGTATTTTTTTCCGAAGGACTTGCGTACACACGATTGGATAATCCAACAACACACATTTGTTGCCAGAAAATTTTAAAGCATGCTATCCAACATTTGTTGGTGAAAAATCCAATAACAATTGTCCGATGGAGCGTACAAACGGTCAGATTATCCGACAACAACCTGTCACCACATAATTCCCGCTGGAAAAATGTGATCGTGTGTACGGGCCTTCAGGTGGAAGCTGGCATCTTCTGCAATCCAAGCAGCATATCTCCATTTTGGGGGCAGGGATGCTAAAACTAAATTGGCATAACTCGAGGCAGCACTGCTCTGGAACTTAAAAACCGCAAGTGTCAGCTTCTATATGAGGCTTTTCACACAGGTATTTCCCTTTTAAATTTCAGATTATTGAAGCCAAAGAGTTACCTGTTTCATGGAGCATCTCTGCCAACCAACGCCGTCTCCGTAATCTGTTCACAGAATCTTCTTGCAGAAAGCAGCCCTCTCCCATGTCACACGTTCTAACCGACAGATCGCGGAAATAAAGAATACTCATTGTGAACTTCCCCTTTTGTGTCTTTCTTGTCAGATTGTCTTGGTGCTTTTGGTTTCTATGCTTTTACTTAACATCACACAAAATTTCCACTCCGCTCCTCCCAAGACCTCCTGCTCTCTTATCACAACCTGCAATCTATGCCATGCTCCAAGACTTTACCAGAGCCTCTCCCTTCCCCTGGAACTCCCCACCCCAACCTGTCTGGTTACCTCCTACTCTGTTCGCCTTTAGGTGGTCCCTGAAAGCTCATCCCTTTAGGGAAGCCTATCCCACCTGTAGCCAGAAACTGAATCTTACATTCCCAAACAACTCATCCCCATAAATTCAACGCCTTTTGTGTCACTTCCCCTTCCCTTTAAATTGTAAGTTTTCATGAGCAGGACCCTCCAAATCATCTTGTCTTGAAATTTATTGCAACTGTACTGTCTACCTTTATTTTGTAACTTCATATACCGATGGTTTTGGATTGAGATACTCATCAAGCTCATTTACATCTAGTATAGCCACATGGCCATATAATATAGTAGAGATCTCTTGTGTCTACTTATTATTCTATTCTCCTGCTCTCCAGGATTGAGTCTGAAAGAGTGACTCCTCCCCAGGGCTTGAACTGACTCCAGTAGTAATCGGCGTGCGTCCTAAGAGTAGGACGTACGGCTCCTGGAGCCAGATAGGCAGGGTTTTCCTCCCCCAGCATCAGCCTCCACTGTCAGATCCGCTCCGACCTCGAGCCGCCCCTGGATCCCCTGGTTTCTCTCTCCCTCTGGAGCCCCCACCTGCCAGAAACCAGACAGGCAGACGGTGACAGACACTGCTAGGCAAGCCTGCACTATCCCTCCATTCCTCCTGCAATCCACCGCTTGGCTTCCCCCTGCTTCACCTGACCCCCCTGGCTTCCCTCCGTCACCCTTCTCCAGCAGGTAAGCCTTTCACTGAGGCTGCAGACGGCCGTCCTTTTGAGGACAGCAGCTGCTGCCACTTAAAAGCCCCTGCTATCTCCCTATCCACATCTCCCCTCCTATACCCCCTCACTACCCATCCGCCACCTGCCCTGCAATCCTTGGCAATTTTCAGCCATTTCTGGCATTTCTGGCTTCCAGGCCGGCGTTTTTCGATACATCCGCGCCGGCCTGGAAGCAATCGCGGCAGCCGCAATTTAGGAAAGGCCGCGGCTTCACCCGCGGCCTAGTGGCGCGCCGCTTCTCACCCCCTCCAACCGCCACCAAAGTCCGAAAACGGACTTGAACCCCACCCCATACCCCCAGGAAAGTTACCTCACACCCCGGTCTAGTAATCCTGGCCCCAAATAGTAGCACCGATCCACCCAATCTGGAAGCTTTACCAGTCTGGATCCTGCTACCGATCGGCAGGCCATTTTTGCTGCACCCAGCCCCAAATCTTAATCACCACTACAACTTGATCCAGGGGTTACCCGATCGCCTCTTACAGGGGTCAGGAAGGAATTTTTTCCCTGCCGGAGCATATTGGCCGAGCGCCGCCAGGGTTTTTTGCCTTCCTCTGGACCAAGCCAGGAGAGAGGAGTTTAGCCAATTCCTCTCCCCACTGCCCTAAAATCCCCCCCTCCCCCCCCTGGTGTATTGGCGAACATGGCATGTAGTCAATATTCTGCCGAGACCATTTGGAGTTTGAGGCAATGCGCCGCAATACTGCCAGCCATCACCAGAAAGGCCCTAAGAACTGAGCGACTATGGAGAACCAATCATAGATCGACGGTTAGACATTTCAGACATTTACCCCAGGTCAAGCACATATCATGTGCTCTGATCAATACTAGATCGGCAGTAAAACACCGACTAGAAATCCGCGACTTCATTCAACAAAAGGATCTAGACTGTCTTTTTATTACAGAGAGCTGGCTCACAGCCGACTGTAACACCATTCTAGGAGAATTGGTGCCAGAAAATTACCGTATCATAACGGAAAACAGAATAGGGCAAAGAGGAGGTGGCCTGGCGGTGATCCACAAGACTCATCTTACGATCACCAAACCAGTCCGCCAAAACCCTCTTCCATTCATGGAAACCCTTACTCTGCAACTGCAAGCAAGTTCAAAGGAGACCGTCCACATTCTGCTCTGCTATAGGCCACCCGGCCCAAAATCGCAGCTGCTATCATCATGGACGGATTTCTTCTCCACTTATACCCTCAACAGCAAACACCTGTTGCTGTTAGGGGATTTCAATCTCTGGGCCAATTCCTCACAAGACCCCATTGCCGACGCCTGTATCGACCACCTGGAAGGATTAGGATTGCAGCAACTAGTATGTGGGCCTACACATGCTTCAGGTCACACACTTGATCTTATTTTCAGACAAGCTCTGGAAATAAAAATTAGGGAAAATGAAAAATTGCCATGGACAGACCACCAGGCAATTATATTCAGTATTTCCACCATCCCCCCCGCAACAAAAACATCGAATCCAGTGGCAACACACTGGACTAGATGTCAGAAGAAGCTCCACTCGGAACTCTTCAAAACGACTTTAAGGAAAAAAATAGAAACAACCCAGCCGCATCAAACGGCCGTTGAAACATTGAAAGCCATAAACTCGGCCATGCTACAGTCAGCCGACTTGGTAGCGCCGAAACGAATAACCCGCATTCGGAAAAACAACCGCAGCTGGTTTAACAACCAGCTGTCGTTACTGAAGCAAGAACGCAGAAGGGCAGAATCTGCCTGGAAAAGATGTTCTTCTGAGCTAAACCTATCCATCTACAAGGCGACAACAAGAAAATACCACAAAGGAATTTTCCAAGCCAAGAAGAATTATTTTTCGGAGGCTATCAACGGTGCCCAAAACCGCCCCCGCGAACTCTTCAAGATGATCACCCAGACCATGAAACCAGGATGCATTGAAGCCCCCAGTTCGGACACACAAGAATTTTGCAATGAGCTATCGGATTATTTCGTTAATAAAATCGAGGCAATCCGTGAAAGCATTCAGCAAAATTTTTCTCCCCTCAGCCCCCCCTGTAGCCTCTCACACAGCACCCATAGTAATTCTCCGATATCAGGTAAGTTCACCCTGGAACCCATCTCCATCGAGTCCACTAAGAATGTCATTTGTACTCTGCGCAATGGCGCAGCGCCAAATGACATTATCCCCACAAAACTGCTGAAGGAATGCGCCGACATCCTGGCTCCTCCCATCACGCAGCTTATCAACCAGTCTTTCTTGGAAGGCATAGTGCCCTCACAGTTGAAAGAGGGTGTAATCCAACCCATCCTGAAGAAACCCTCCCTGGACCCCAAGGACCCACTCCACCGCCGTCCCATAACAAGCCTCAACGTATTCTCTAAGATAATGGAAAAAGTAGTGGTACAACAGCTGCAACTGCATCTAGATACCTACAAGCTACTTGACCCATTGCAATCAGGCTTCCGTCCCGGACATGGGACGGAAACAGCATTACTGAAAGTATGGGACGATGTTCTCAAGGCCGCAGACGAAGGAGAATCTTGTCTCCTGGTTCTGTTGGACCTAAGTGCAGCTTTTGACACTGTAGACCACAATCTGTTACTGACTCGGCTTTCTGAAGTAGCCAGGGTCGCAGAAGGCGATTTATCTTGGTTCTCCTCTTTTTTGGAAAACCGATCGCAAACAGTGAAGCTAGGACCTTTTACGTCTGAAAAACGCACAGTAACATGCGGAGTCCCTCAAGGATCGCCTCTGTCACCAGTGCTATTCAACATCTACCTTCGTCCTCTTTTTGAGATTATTAGCAGCCAAAATCTGCTTTATCACTCTTATGCAGATGACACGCAACTGTATTTCCGCATCTGCAATAGACAGGATCACCACCTCAATCTAGAGACATGTCTCTCTTTGATAGAGGACTGGATGACAAAGAGTTATCTTAAACTCAATGGAGCGAAAACAGAACTTCTTCTGTTTCACGCCAAGCGAAGGAATCAACCCTCAACAGCGTGGTCTCCCCCACCTATTTTGGGCAAGCTCATCACCCCTAGCGCCAAAGTCAAAAGCCTAGGGGTCATTTTTGACTCCTTTATGACAATGGACGCACAAATAGGGTCAGTGGTCAGCGGATCTCACCATCTACTGCGCCTACTACGCAGACTCACTCCGTTCATCCCTAAAGAAGATCTAGCGGTCGTGGTGGGAGCTATTGTAAACTCCAGGTTGGATTATGCAAATGCCCTTTACCTCGGTCTCCCCAAATACCAAATCGCTCGTCTGCAAGTCGTTCAGAATACGGCCGCCAGACTTGTGACTGGGAAAAAACCCTGGGAATCCATCTCACCTTCACTGAGAGCCCTTCATTGGCTGCCAGTTAAAGACAGAATCGCTTTTAAAGCCCTCTGTCTTACGCATAGATGTGTCCATGAGAATGCCCCCCTTTACTTATGCGAATTAATAAAAGCGCATAATCCAAATCGCGTTTTGCGATCCACGAATCAGAACCTGCTCCAGGTTCCGAAAGCCAACTTCAAGTCCAAAGGAGAAAGAAGATTTGCGATCCAAGGTCCCAGACTATGGAACGCTTTACCAACCAGCATTCGGTTGGAGGAGAACCACCTAGCATTTAGGAAAAAGGTCAAGACTTTTCTCTTTTGATATCAAAGGAGACAGGAACAACAAGCGCCCAGAGGCGATTCAGTTCGCATGTGCCGCGCTATATAAGTTCTCATTCATTCATTCATTCATTCATTATTATTTAAAAATAATAATGATTACTATGATTGTATTAATATAACAATAATACGTTATTATTATTATTGTTATTATTAGGGTTGTCCCGATGCCTCTTTTTTAAGACCGAGTACAAGTACCGATACTTTTTTTCAAGTACTCGCCGATACCGAATACCGATCCTTTTTTTTTTTTTAATGTCATGTTACAGTGGCGTTTTTTTTTTTTTAGAGGGGGTAGTGGATTGTCAGTGTGTTTTTTAATTTTTTATTACTATTTACATTTTTTTTTAATTATTTTATTTATTTATTGCATTTTTTTATTTAATTTTTTTAATCAGCCCTGTTGGGGGGCTTTGGTGAGATATCAGGGGTCTTAACATACCTCTGACATCTCCCCTTTGAGACAGAGAAAGAGACTAGGGACATATGTTCCCCAGTCCCTTTCTCAGCAGCCTCAGCTGCACTGAAAATGAATGGAGAGAAGACAGCGTCTTCTCTTCATTCATAAACTGAAACATTGTAATCACAGTTTACGATGTTTCAGTTCTGTGAATGGACAGAGTCATCGCTGACTCTGTCCATTCGGAACAGTAAGTAGCCGGGTTTACCGGCTCCTACCGCCGCTCTCCATCCTGACAGTTTCAGGGGGACACGGAGGAGAGAAGGAAACAGCGGGGGACACATGGGGGAGTAAAGGAAACAGCGGGGGACACACGGGGGAGAGAAGGTAACAGCGGGGGACGCACGGGGGAGTGAAGGAAACAGCGGGGGACGCACGGGGGAGAGAAGGAAACAGCGGGGGACATGGAGGAGAGAAGGAAACCGGAGGATGCACGGGGGAGCAAAGGAAACAGCGGGGGACGCACGGGGGAGAGAAGGAAACAGCGGGGGACGCACGGGGGAGCAAAGGAAACAGCGGGGGACGCACGGGGGAGAGAAGGAAACAGCAGGGGACACAGAGGAGAGAAGGAAACAGCAGGGGACACGGAGGAGTGAAGGAAACAGCGGGGGACGCACGGGGGAGCAAAGGAAACAGCGGGGGACACACGGGGGAGAGAAGGAAACAGCGGGGGGGACACAGGGGAGAGAAGGAAACAGCGGGGGACACAGAGGAGAGAAGGAAACAGCAGGGGACACGGGGGAGAGAAGGAAACAGCGGGGGACACAGAGGAGAGAAGGAAACAGCAGGGGACACGGAGGAGAGAAGGAAACAGCGGGGGACGCACGGAGGAGTGAAGGAAACAGCGGGGGACGAACAGGGGAGTGAAGAAAACAGCGGGGGACACAGAGGAGAGAAGGAAACAGCGGGGGACGCACGGGGGAGCAAAGGAAACAGCGGGGGACACACGGGGGAGAGAAGGAAACAGCGGGGGACACAGAGGAGAGAAGGAAACAGCAGGGGACACGGAGGAGAGAAGGAAACAGTGAGGGACGCATGGGGGAGCAAAGGAAACAGCGGGGGACGCACGGGGGAGAGAAGGAAACAGCGGGGGACACAGAGGAGAGAAGGAAACAGCGGGGGACACAGAGGAGAGAAGGAAACAGCGGGGGACGCACGGGGGAGAGAAGGAAACAGCGGGGGACACAGAGGAGAGAAGGAAACAGCGGGGGACACGGAGGAGAGAAGGAAACAGCGGGGGACGCACGGGGGAGAGAAGGAAACAGCGGGGGACACCGAGGAAAGAAGGAAACAGTGGGGGACACGGAGGAGAGAAGGAAACAGGGGGGGCGCACGGGGGAGCGAAGGAAACAGCGGGGAACGCACGGGGGAGAGAAGGAAACAGCGGGGGACACAGAGGAGAAAAGGAAACAGCAGGGGACATGGAGGAGAGAAGGAAACAGCGGGGGACGCACGGGGGAGCGAAGGAAACAGCGGAGGACGCACGGGGGAGAGAAGGAAACAGCGGGGGACACAGAGGAGAGAAGGAAACAGCAGGGGGACACAGAGGAGAGAAGGAAACAGCAGGGGGACACGGAGGAGAGAAGGAAACAGCGGGGGGCACAGAGGAGAGATGGAAACAGCGGGGGACGCACGGGGGAGAGAAGGAAACAGCGGGGGACGCACGGGGGAGAGAAGGAAACAGCGGAGGACGCACAGGGAGAGAAGGAAACAGCGGAGGACGCACAGGGAGAGAAGGAAACAGCGGGGGACACAGAGGAGAGAAGGAAACAGCAGGGGGACACGGAGGAGAGAAGGAAACAGCGGGGGACGCACGGGGGAGAGAAGGAAACAGCGGAGGACGCACAGGGAGAGAAGGAAACAGCGGGGGACACAGAGGAGAGAAGGAAACAGCGGGGGGCACAGAGGAGAGAAGGAAACAGCAGGGGGACACGGAGGAGAGAAGGAAACAGCGGGGGACGCACGGGGGAGAGAAGGAAACAGCGGAGGACGCACAGGGAGAGAAGGAAACAGCGGAGGACGCACAGGGAGAGAAGGAAACAGCGGGGGACACAGAGGAGAGAAGGAAACAGCGGCGGGGGGCACAGAGGGAGAGAGACTGCAGTAAAATGGAGGGGGGCTGGAGGAGGACACATGACAAGTATCGGGTAAAGCACCGGGAGCATTTGCCTGAGTACAAGTACTCGGGCAAATGCTTGGTATCGGTCCCGATACCGATACTAGTATCGGTATCGGGACAGCCCATTTATTATTATTATTATTGTTGTTATGATACAAATTATGTATGATAATAGTAATAATAATAACAATTATTATTATTATTATTCAAGTCCAGCATTGGGTCAGAACTTTGTTGCCTTCAAGGGCTATGGCCGTTGAAGGATCTTCAACATCCAACACTTCCTAGAATTTGAAGGCACGTGGTTTCATGCCCCAGCTCCTATATCACTACTGTGTCTTGAGGTCACATAGGGGCAGGGCCGGTGCTACCACTAGGCAAACTAGGCAGCAGCCCAGGGCACTCTGCTGCCTAGGGCGCCCAGCTATTGCTGTTCCTACTCTCTTCTCTCTGCAGCAAGCAACTAAGTCTCAGCATCAACAGGCAGCCGCCGCTCCATTTGCACATAGTGTCAGAGGCGTGGTGGAGGAAGACTGTGTCCCGACTCCTGAATGAATGTAAGCAAGTAAACATTCATTTATGGGCACTGGTAGGCTGCATTGATGGGCGCTGGTGAGACTACATTGATGGGCGCTGGTGAGGCTACATTGATGGGCGCTGGTAAAGGCTGCATTGATGGGTGCTGGTGAGGCTACATTGATGGGTGCTGGTGAGGCTACATTGATGGGTACTGTTGAGTCTGCATTGATAGGCGCTGTTGAGGCTGCATTGATGGGTGCTGGTATGGCTGCATTGATGGGCGCTGTTGAGGCTGCATTGATGGGCACTGGTAAGGCTGCATTGATGGGTGCTGGTAAAGTCTGCATTAATGGGTGCTGGTGAGGCTGCATTGATGGGTACTGGTGAGGCTGGGCGCTTCATTAAAAAGGTGGAGTTTACATGGGCAGGGGAAATGGGGTGGAGTCAGGGGTGGAGCCAAGGGGGGGCAGCAAAATGAGGTTTGCCTAGGGCGTCAAAAATCCTTGCACCAGCCCTGCATAGGCGTCAGAGAGAGGAACCACTGACTGCAGTGAGGGACAGAGGTGAATAAGAAAGTGTTGGTTCCTGAGACTTCAATAGGGAACTAAAGTCTCGTTTGTAAAAAAAAAGGCAAGCAGTCTATTTTTTATTTTATTTTTTGCAGAAGAGACATGCAGAGTTTTTTCTGCAATAAATAAACCTATCTGCCTACTCAGAGTCTTCTCTAGAATCAGGTAGAAGAAGATGCTGGTGCCAGCATGGGACACCAGGTCATTGAAGGGGAAGTAGTGGGGACTTTAGTTCCGCTTTAGGCCAGTAATGACTCTTCATCAAAGCGGTGCTCAGGGTCCAGGTCATGGGTAATGGAAGTGGTAAGTACCGTACCTACTTTCTTCTTTGCAGAGACATGTGGTATTAGAAGTTTAATTTTGTGACAAAGTCACTTTAAGATCACTGTTCAGGTTAAAGGGGACAGGAAGTAAGGGGAAATCTCTCCAGTGGGGGCACAGTCAGGAACAGGACCCTAAAGGGAGTTGTGTTTTTCCCCCATTTTATTTAACCTCTTGCCGACCGCGTCATGTAGATCTATGTTGGCAGAATGGCACGGCTGCGCAAAGTAACGTATATCTATGTTACTTTGAATTTCGCGCCGTGCGGGCGCATGGGTGCCACTGCCGCGAGCTCCGGGACCGTGTGCGCAGGACCTACGGACTCGATGTCAGCTGGTGTCCGCGATTGTGTCACAGAGGGGCAGAATGGGGAGAGGACAGTGTAAACAAGGCATCTCCCTGTTCTGCCTAGTGACAGGACACTGATCGTCTGCTCCCTCTCATCGGGAGCAGACGATCAGTGTCGTGTCACATGTAGACCTGCCCCCACACAGTTAGAATCACTCCCTAGGACACACTTAACCCCTTCCTAGCCCCCTAGTGGTTAACCCCTTCCCTGCCAGTCACATTTATACAGTAATCCAGGGGTGGCCAACCAGTGGCCCGGGGGCCAAATGTGGCCCGCGGAGCCCTCTGATGTGGCCCGCGACCTCCTGCTCTGGAATGGCGAGTTGGCAAGCCCAGACCGCAGGTTGCCCACCCTCCATACCACGGCACAGTGTTGTGAATGAAGCTGGTGGTAGAGGAAGAAAGTGGCTGCGGAGCCTCATAAGCCGATGCTTCCTCTACAGCGATGGCTTTTGCCACAGGCGGAGTCTATGGCAAAGTTCAGCTAACCCGCAGGATAGACACAGGTAAACCAAGCTGCACCCGCGGTGTGGGTAAATTGCAGCACATCAGTGTGAAAGCAGTCTTGGTCCCTTTTTACACGACCAGCTGGGACCCAAATGGGACCCTCAATTCACCTCTATAGATCGACAGATGTCCATTTTATGCCCACCTACCTCCAATCTAAAAAAAACAGAAGGGAATTCGTCCCCTTCCATTTGAGCGGATCATAGGGCCTATAGAGTAGACGTGACCATGGGCGTCCGCTGAACTTTTTCCAGGGGGGCATAACTTTCCTATATCTGGCACCCCCTCTTCACTGATCATACCTGTATGCACTCAGCTGCCCCCCTCATCTGTATATATGTACACAAACAGCCTCCTCCCTTCACTTGTACTCACAGCCCCCACTTGTAAGGTCAGGGTGGTCTTCCTTCTCCCAAGTCCTGTTTCCACATGTCCATTTGAAAATACATTACAGGCAGCAAGCAAACACAAGCGTGCACATACAAGAAGCAGCCAGAGGTGGCAGTAAAGAGCTCTGTAAGCTCCGTGATACTGATCTTGCAACAGCTGTGGAGCCGACTCACACAAACACAGAGAGAGTCAGCACAGCTACAGATGCGAGCGTGGCAGACCCTTGCCGATTTCAGGGGGGGTCACTCGCCCCCCCTTAACCCTATGAGCGGACGCCCATGGACGTGACCTGTCATCCGCCTGCTCCGCTCATTGCGGCCCACGACTGGTTACCAAGTTACTTAAGTGGCCCTCGCTCTTCAAAAGGTTGGGCACCCCTGCAGTAATCAATGCATTTTTAGAGCACTAATCGCTGTATAAATGTGAATGGTCCCAAAATAGCATCAAAAGTGTCCGATGTGTCCACCTTAATGCCACAGTCACGATAAAAATCCCAATCAATAAGCGCTTATTGCGATTTTTTTTTTACCAAAAATATGTAGAAGAATACGTATCGGCCTAAACTGAGGATTTTTTTTATATATATTTTTGAGGAATATTTATTACAGCAAAAAGTAAAAAATACAGAATTTTTTTCAAATTTGACGCTCTATTTTTGTTTATTTTTGTCTACAGCGTCATGTATAATGTGGTCAGACATATCAGCTCCGGCAGTTGGAAGTATCTTAAAACCTAATCAGAACGTCAGTCTCACATGTACTTGTGCTGATTCATTGATATGATTTGGTACAGTCAGTTCCTGGGGATAAAGAACTTGTTGAAAATAATATTGGCACCTACTACTAAACTCGACGGATAGAAAGGTGCTTTTAGCTGCGGAGGGGGAAATCCATGCCAAATTTTGAATAAAAAGATGTCATGGGTTCCCCTCCAGGAGCATACCAGGCCCTTGGGTCTGCTATGGATTTTAATGGGAACCCCATACGGCATGGGTGTTCCCCCAAAATCCATACCAGACTCTTGATCGAGCACGAAGCCCGGTCGTTCAGGAAAGTGGGTGGGGACGAGCGAGCGCCCCCCCCCCTCCTGAACCGTACCAGGCCACATGCCCTCAACATGGGGGGATGGGTGCTTTGGGGCAGGGGTGCGCCCTGTGGCCCCCTCACCGCAAAGCACTGTGTCCCCATGTTGATGGGGACAAGGGCCTCTTCCCGAGAACCCTGGTCGTTGGTTGTCGGGGTTTGCGGGCGGGGAGTTTATCGGAATCCGGGAGCCCCCATTTAATAAGGGGCCACCAGATGCCGGCCCCCTCACCCTAGGTGAATGAGTATGGGGTACATCTTACATCAACATGGGGACACGGTGCTTTGCGGTGTGGGGGCCGCAGGGTGCACCCCTGCCCCAAAGCACCCATCCCCCCATGTTGAGGGCATTCGGCCTGGTGCAGTTCAGGAGGGGGGGGGCGCTCGCTCGTTCCCACCCCCTTTCCTGACCAGCAGTGCTGCATGCTCCGATAAGGGTCTAGTATGGATTTTGGGGGAACCCCCGCGCCTTTTTTTCCGGCATAGGGGTTTCCCTTAAGGGCCTGGTTCCGGCCTGGTATGCTCCTGGAGGGGCACCCATGCTGTTTTTTATTTAAAATTTGGCGTGGCGTTCCCCCTTTAGGATTCATACCATAAACAGTGCTTGGTATTGGCAGGGATCCATATCGGATGCCGCGGCTAAACGCAACTGCAGCTAAACGCACTGTACAAATGCATCTGATCGCTGTGCCTGGAGTGTTGAATTTCAGCAGAAAATAAATATGCTTTTAACTGCGGCAGAACAGCCGTCCGTCTGAAAGGGGCCTAAAGCCTTGTACACACGATCGGATTTTCATCGGACAAATACGTGGAATTTTGTGCGAGGAGGCGTTGGCAGTGAACTTGTTCTGCATACAGACAGCAAAACCTTTTTTAGCCAACGAAACTACGTTGTTTTTCAGCTTTTTAGCGCCACCCTTTGGGTAACTTCTGCTAATGTCTTATGGTGAGCATTGGTTCGGAGCATGCGTGTTTGTACTTCGGTGTCCCTGCACAGCCAGGCACACCAAATTTCCACAGGTACTCAGAGAATCAGAGAACAGTCCGTGACTTTGTTATGTTGGATTTATTGAGGGATATGAATTTGGATAGGGATTGGAAATTTTGGGATGCCCACTTGACTTCAAACAAACTTCAGGGACAACTTCTCCTATATACAGTCCTATATAAAGGTTTTCTTCTTCCTTCAGCATTCGCTTGCAGAAACCCAGCTGTGTCACCTTGTTGCAATTTGGCACCAAAGGCCCATTAGAGGCAGGGACTCGCGGCCCCAATACCATACCTCCCAATTTTTTGAGATGGGAACAAGGGACACCTATTATCAAAAGTATGTAGGCATAGGACACCCCCCTGCCACGCCCCCTTTAACCATTTACCAACCGAGGACGTCATAGGAGCTGGCTGGGAAGCATAGAGATGACTGGTGACCAGATGGTCACCAGTCATCTCTATGACCGTTAGAGGCCCGGGCGCGACATTACGACGTCACGCCCGGTACCCGGAAGTAAACAAAGCCGCAATCGCGGCTGTCGGCATGAGATTGTGATTTTTTTTTCACGATCTCATGCTTGTAAGCCTGGAGGAGAGATGTGGGGTCTTATTGACCCCACATCTCTCCATAAAGACGACCTGTCACAGTGATTCCTATTACAAGGGATGTTTACATTCCTTGTAATAGGAATAAAAGTGATTAAAAAAAAAAAAAGTGTAAAAATAAAAAAATGAAGTAAAATAAAAATAAAATTCAATTTTATTTTTTATTTTAAAACACCCCTGTCCCCGGTAGCTCGCGCTCAGAAGCAAACACACATGCAAGTCCCGCCCACATATGTAAACGCCGTTCAAACCCCACATGTAAGGTATCATCACGTGCGTTAGAGTGTGTGCAACAATTCTAGCACTAGCCCTCCTCTGTAAATCTAAACTGGTAACCTGTAAAAAAAAAAAATTAAGTGACGCCTATGGAGATTTTTAAGTACCGAAGTTTGGCGCCATTCCATGAATTAGGTATCTATTTACTCGGCGTAACATCATCTTTCACATTATACAAACAAATTGGGCTAACTTTACTGTTTTGTTATTTTTTAATTCATGAAACCGTTTTTTTTCCCCCAAAAAAGGCGTTTGAAAAATGATTGCGCAAATACTGTGCGAGAAAAAAGTTGCAATGACCGCCATTTTATTCCCTAGGGTGTCTGCTAAAAAATATATATATAATATTTGGGGGTTCTGAGTAATTTTCTAGCAAAAAAATTGTGATTTTTACATGAAGGAGAGAAGGCCCGTTGGACAAGTAGTTAAAGGAGACATACCCCCAAAAGAATATTAGTTAAACCCACAAGTGTTTTTTTTTTTTTTTTTTTTAGCACTACTATTCCTTTATATTGGCATTTGAAATTTAGAAATGCAGCAATTTAGAAATCTGATGAAATGTATAGCACTTGAAAACAATTTTTTGAAGGATAAAAAGTACATTTTATATATACAGTATAACTATATAGATCAGACCAAAATGAGAGACAAATGAGGAGGAAATAGGAACAGAGGGACTTTGTTTCAAATCAGGGACAGTTGGGAGGTATGCCTATACTTTAAGGCCGCGTACACACGATCGAATTTATCTGCTGAAACCGGTCCGACTTTGTCCGCTTTGAAATTTGTCCGCTACAAACCTGTCCGTCGGATCTGTCCGCTGGTTAGTACACTAACCAGCGGACAGAACTGTCCGCGCATGCGTCGAATGGATTCGACGCATGCGCGGAAGGATTTCACTTCCTCGTTTGGTGACGTGGCGGCGTCAACGTCACCGCCACGTCACCGCGTTCCCTGGTCGAGGGGATTTTCATCCGATGGTGTGTACACACCGTCGGATGAAAATCCGGAGGAGACATGTCCGCTGGAAACGGTCCGTCGGACATGTCCCTCCGTGTGTACGCGGCCTTAGATAGGGTGACACAGCTCACACTTTCCCAGCACTTCCTCTCTGTGATCACTGATATCAGGCTCTGTCACCCCGTAAAAAATAATCAGAGGTCAAGTGGTTAAAGGATAACTAATCTCAAGAACAAAATATACATAGATGTAGTGGCTGTCTTTTTTTTTAAGCTTAGAACATTTTTTGCCAATACCTGTTGATCCTGCCAGAAATGCAATGTCCTAGTCAGGGCTGCTGTTAGAAATTACTGGGCCCTATACTGCTTACCTAACAGCCCCCCCCCCACAAAATACCAAATGAGGGGGCAGCAGCAGGTGCTCATCAGCCCCACATTTGGACTGATGGGGCCCGGGCCCAGTACAGGGGGGGGCGGCTGTACTTCCTTATCAACAGCCCTGGTCCTAGCTTCCTTCCTAGCTATTTTCTGTAAACTGTCAATCCCCCCCCCCTATGTAATGGAGATGAGGAGATGGCAGGGGAGGACTGACCATTTGTTCACTCGGTACTGCCTGAGGGCCCCTTGCCACTAGGGGGCCCCATCAGGGTTGCCAGCCTCAGTAAAACCAGGGGCAGTATGTAAAAATGTGTGTTTTTTTACATCTGTCCCTGAAATGTCCTTTACCGACATTCTTTTTGTCTAAATATCCCAAGATTGTAGCTGCCCCGCCTCTCCAGTACCTTTTCATTGTGTGTATGTGTATTCTGTGTGTATGTATACTGTGTGGCCCCATTAACTAGTGCCTGGGGGTCCCATAATATCCTATTGCCTGGAGCCCCAAAATCTCCTATTGCCCGGGGTCCCCATAATCTCCTACTGCCTGGGGGCCCCATGAGTTGTCAGTGCGCCGCTGGGAGATGGGGATACGTTTGTAGTCCGTTCAAGAGAGCAGCCTAGGGTGAGAACCATAGTTCCCTCCAAAGATGCAGTGGAGGAGTAACGTAGCCACCCAGGGAGAAGTGTGTAATTTGCAGGACTACCAGGTTGAAGCACAATGTAAAGAGAAAAATATGTGTGCTACCCAAAAACGAAAATAAATATATCAAATAAGAACCCTAGACGGGAATGAAGCAGCTACACAGGAATATGACAAAATTCAGACAAGTGTGGATAATTATGTAGCGCTACGTATGAGCCCAATGGCAATACACTGTATATACCTAAGGTGTAATCAGGGATGGACTGGCCATTGGGACTACAGGGAGTTTCCCGGTGGGCCGATGGCTCAGTGGGCCGGCTTCAGTGACAGCGAACTGCCGCCCCCCTCTGCTCCTCTGTCTCTTCTCACTTCTGCCTAATCTTGTCCCATAAGGGGGGGCACCAAACTGATTCTTTGCCCCGGGTGAAATATTGTCTAGCTTCCCCACTGGTACTGCCTATAAGAGTACCAGTACCAGCCGTTCTACTCTAATCAAGATGAATGGCTAGTGGCTAGTGAAGGGGGAGAGGGGGCCTCGGTGGCCGGGTTGGGGGGGGGGGGGGGGTGGGAGTTGTCCAGCAACCATGGGCAGATCTGTCAAAGTGGGCCAGTCTGGATGAAGTCCAGGGCCAAATTTTTGTCCCAGTCCAGCCCTGGGTGTAATCATATAGTGTGACACAAAAAAATGTAATGGCAATAATTGCCCAACAACAAAATGTGAAATTCAACTCATTGAAGTGAACAATATAAACAAAAATGTGATATAGTGTCCATGAAAAATAATGAAACGATGAAGATGTCATTAGATGATAAGGAACTTCCCAACGAAAATCTTCAAATAAAGGTGAAATACATATGCGCTTACCTCAACCGTTGGACCCAAATGTCATACGACAGTGTATCAATCATGCTTGGGATGTCCCACAGAGATGTCACCGGAAATCCAGAAGAAAATGGAGTCTACCTCATAGGCAATCAGATGTCATCGGCCCAGGAAGGGGCGGGAAGACCAGATGTTCGTCGACCATCAACTACTCCAATGCTGAATCAAAAAAAAGGGAGGGGGGGGGTGGAGGGAGAAAGGAAAAAAGGGGAAAAAAATGGGGAGAAGAAGGGAAAAGGGAAATAGGACAAAATACACAGGGAAAGCACTCACATTAGCCACATCCGTATATGGTATGAATAAGGAGAAAACCTAATCACAGGAGTGAATAAAGGTCGGACTTTGAGGCAAAGCGGAAGTATATATAAAAAATAATTGTTTAATACAAGAATACAAAAATTACAATATAGAAAAATAAATACAATAGAATAGAACGATTTGGATTAATAATTCATAGGTGATAAATCAATCCTTTGAAGTCGCCTACGCGTTTCGCCGTTGGGCTTCCTCAGGACGAGACAAACAGGATTTTTTGATAATATATAAATATTGTTTCATAATCTAGTATATCATGGCAAGTGTATTCATCCACAGAACTCCAGGCATCCCAAAATGCCAAGATATTAGGGAGCTAATCCAAATGAGTAGCATCTATGGTAATAATCCCATAATGTCAAGGATTTGAATGATACACCAAAAGACCAAAGAAAATATCCAGGGGCTCTGCCAGGGTATCAGCAAACAGAAGGAAACCCCCTTTCTGGACAATCCTATGGTAGAGTTACAGCTGGGGCAAATTCTCACATCAGGTCAGACAACCGTGCAGTAAAGATCCAAACATAGTTTGGGCAATCAATTTATACCATCAGTGGAACCCGCACCGCCAAACACTTTATTAGAAAAATACGAAAAAATAAAAATACGAAAAATACATCCGTATGTGCCCCAGGGTCACAGCCTATGCTGTGCACAGCCTGTGACCCTGGGGCACACACGGACGTATTTTTCTAATAAAGTGTTTGGCGGTGCGGGTTCCACTGATGGTATAAATTGATTGCCCAAACTATGTTTGGATCTTTACTGTACCTGCACGGTTGTCTGACCTTATGTGAGAATTTGCCCCAGCTGTAACTCTACCATAGGATTGTCCAGAAAAGGGGTTTCCTTCTGTTTGCCGATACCCTGGCAGAGCCCCTGGATATTTTCTTTGGTTTTTCGGTGTATCATTCAAATCCTTGACATTATGGGATTATTACCATAGATGCTACTCATTTGGATTACTGATGATTTTTATGACGCCACTGAAAGTGACATTTAACTTACTCCCTAATATCTTGGCATTTTGGGATGCCTGGAGTTCTGTGGATGAATACGCTTGCCATGATATACTTCCTGAGGAAGCCCAATGGCGAAACGCGTAGGAGACTTCAAAGTATTTATTTATCACCTATGAATTATTAATCCAAATGGTTCAATTCTATTGTATTTATTTTTCTATATTGTAATTTTTGTATTTTTGTATTAAACAATTATTTTTTATATATACTTCCGCTTTGCCTCAAAGTCCGACCTTTATTCAATCCTGTAAATAGATTTTCTCCTTATTCATACTCCAATTCTGAAGATCCTAATAAACCGTGGGTATGGCAATCAAAGATCCTTCAAACATCCAAACATGATGTGGTTCAGGTAAGCCTGGCATGGGTACATGGCCTGACATGTTTTCAATCCAATAGGACGTCTACAGGGGCATGCTCCTGTAGACGTCCTATTGTATCGAAATGCGTCGGGCCATTAATTTTGCTCCCCATATTGCTTTTATTACTTGTGAATTGTGATCACTTTTTAAATGTTATCATGTATATTGTTTTCATTTAATTAAAACCTCTTTATGACCTACACCATTGAAGCCCCCATTTTTTTCTTCTCTTTATATCAGGGGTCTCAAACTGGCGGCCCTCCAGCTGTGCAAAACTACAAGTCCCATCATGCCTCTGCCTTTGGGAGTCATGGTTGTAACTGTGACTGCCTTTCCATGCCTCATGGGACTTGTAGTTTTGCAACAGCTGGAGGGCCGCTAGTTTGAGACCCCTGCTTTATATGAATTTGTGGAAGATAAGGTGTTTTTGAGCCCTGTCCAGTTGGTTTCCAGTACCCATGCCAGGGTTCTCAGTTACCTGAACCACATTGTGTTTAGATGTTTGGAGGATCTTTATGATTGCCATACCTTCATCGTTTCATTATTTTTCTTGGACACTATATCACATTTTTGTTTATATTGTTCACTTCAATGATTTGAATTTCACATTTTGTTGTTGGGCAATTATTGCCATTACATTTTTTGTGTCACACTATATGGTTACACCTTATTAGGTATTGTAACGGAACCCCAAATGGGACTGGGGTTAACGCCGTTTAAGATATTCCATTCCAAACCCAAGACAGCTTATCGACACTCCACAATCCGGCGACACAACCCATACGGATTTCCCCCAGAAACGAGACACCCGGCTCTTTTCTCTGGTTCAACAGGAATCAACTCTATAATGAGAAACTCAGGCTCTTTATACAGGTAGTGCAGAATTATTAGGCAAGTTGTATTTTTGAGGATTCATTTTATTATTGAACAACAACCATGTTCTCAATGAACACAAAAAAATTAATAATATCAAAGCTGAATATTTTTGGAAGTAGTTTTTAGTTTGTTTTTAGTTTTAGCTATTTTAGGGGGATATCTGTGTGTGCAGGTGACTATTACTGTGCATAATTATTAGGCAACTTAACAAAAAAAATATATATACCCATTTCAATTATAATTTTTTTACCAGTGAAACCAATATAACATCTCAACATTCACAAATATACATTTCTGACATTCAAAAACAAAACAAAAACAAATCAGTGACCAATATAGCCACCTTTCTTTGCAAGGACACTCATGCAGCCTGCCATCCATGGATTCTGTCAGTGTTTTGATCTGTTCACCATCAACATTGCGTGCAGCAGCAACCACAGCCTCCCAGACACTGTTCAGAGAGGTGTACTGTTTTCCCTCCTTGTAAATCTCACATTTGATGATGGACCACAGGTTCTCAATGGGGTTCAGATCAGGTGAACAAGGAGGCCATGTCATTAGTTTTTCTTCTTTTATACCCTTTCTTGCCAGCCACGCTGTGGAGTACTTGGACGCGTGTGATGGAGCATTGTCCTGCATGAAAATCATGTTTTTCTTGAAGGATGCAGACTTCTTCCTGTACCACTGCTTGAAGAAGGTGTCTTCCAGAAACTGTCAGTAGGACTGGGAGTTGAGCTTGACTCCATCCTCAACCCGAAAAGGCCCCACAAGCTCATCTTTGATGATACCAGCCCAAACCAGTACTCCACCTCCACCTTGCTGGCGTCTGAGTCGGACTGGAGCTCTCTGCCCTTTACCAATCCAGCCACAGGCCCATCCATCTGGCCCATCAAGACTCACTCTCATTTCATCAGTCCATAAAACCTTAGAAAAATCAGTCTTGAGATATTTCTTGGCCCAGCCTTGACGTTTCAGCTTGTGTGTCTTGTTCAGTGGTGGTCGTCTTTCAGCCTTTCTTACCTTGGCCATGTCTGAGTATTGCACACCTTGTGCTTTTGGGCACTCCAGTGATGTTGCAGCTCTGAAATATGGCCAAACTGGTGGCAAGTGGCATCTTGGCAGCTGCACGCTTGACTTTTCTCAGTTCATGGCCAGTTATTTTGCGCCTTGGTTTTTCCACACGCTTCTTGCGACCCTGTTGACTATTTTGACTGAAACGCTTGATTGTTCGATGATCACGCTTCAGAAGCTTTGCAATTTTAAGAGTGCTGCATCCCTCTGCAAGATATCTCACTATTTTTGACTTTTCTGTGCCTGTCAAGTCCCTCTTTTGAACCATTTTGCCAAAGGAAAGGAAGTTGACTAATAATTATGCACACCTGATATAGGGTGTTGATGTCATTAGACCACACCCCTTCTCATTACAGAGATGCACATCACCTAATATGCTTAATTGGTAGTAGGCTTTCGAGCCTATACAGCTTGGAGTAAGACAACATGCATAAAGAGGATGATGTGGTCAAAATACTCATTTGCCTAATAATTATGCACTCCCTGTATATACAGTCAGCAACCAAATATGAACAATGACTCCACTCCACCCACACCAGTACACAATGGTTCCTAACAAGCCTCCAATACACATCTTTTAGGTAGACATCATGACTCTGGCTTCTCTCACCTGCTATACAATACACATTCCTTTAGTAAACATAATTAACAGGAGCTAATTAACTACAGCTGACAAGTCAGACATCTGACCTTTAGACTGTGCTAACTCACAACACACATCTATCATCAATAGAACTTTCACACAATACAGTGTCAATTAGCATGACACAATGAAAGGTTCTTAAGAGCCATACTAAGTTTAATTTACATCACAGTAGCAGACTATATTAACACCTTAACAGTCCGTGTTCCCACATTGAATGAGTCACTTTTTTAATTGACCTTTTGGGTTCAGAATCAACAAATAGTAATATTTCAAGATATCCTGGAATACATTGTGGATTATCATTACTGCCCCCATCTCATGTAGTCCAATATATAATTTCTCAGTCATCCTATGCCCCTAGTGGACATAGGATGACTTTAGACACAAGAGTCATTGGTGAAGCTGAAACAGGAGTACCCCACACCCTTCAAGAGCCTCTGGGTCCCATGGGCTATTCCGTTACAGGTATATACAGTGTATTGCCATTGGGCTCATACGTAGCGCTACATAATTATCCATACCAGGTGGAAGTACTAGTAATCTGCAATAAATTACATTTTTGGTATATATACACCATAATTTAAAAAAAATCAGGATGTTAATGGAGCAAATAAATGTATGAACTTTCTAAACTCTTTAGTAAAGTCTTCCATGATGAACAAGTAGCATATGGGGCTAATGAGGCTGTAGGCAAAGGTACTAATAATTTTCAGTAGGAGAAGCATCCCATCCTCAAATCTGCCTCTTGCCAGACTCATGCCATAGGTTATGTGGTAAGGGGTCAAACAGATGAGGAAAGTTGCTGTAGCCAGGAATATGACCTTGTAGGGTTTGGTGGAACTCCTTCTTTGGTTTTTTATCTTGAAGAGGATTTTGAAGTGACAAACCGCATTGATGACAGAGGGAAGCAGAAAACTCACAAGAATTCTATAGAAGAACATCCCCCATTTGACTTGGACCTCCACCTTCTCCCACTTTCCCGAGAGGGAATAGTCATTGTAGCCAACGGTGATGTTGTCCTTCCGTTTGGTCACCCGAAATAGAAGATACGGGGAGCTGCAGAGGACGGCCAGACCCCACAATCCGAAACAAACCGCGGAGACATTGCCAAGTCTTATGTGTCCGATGTACCTGTGGGGAGAGTAGACCAGCACATAGCGATTAACACTGACCCCGGTAATGAAGAAAACCGAAGCGAAAAGGCAGACGGACATCATAGAGTGAAGGACTTTACACAAGAACATTCCGAAGATCCAATAGGGTTCCATCAGGACATAGATGATTGGGAAAGGCTGCAGGAGGATAAAGACCAGATTGGTGATAATGAGGTGAAAAAGCCAAACATTGTTTACGCTCGGCTTCATCCTGAATTTCAGGACCCATAAATAAAGAGCGTTCACCGCCAATCCAAAGAGGAAGTTGATAAATAAGAGAACGGAGACTATTAATTTTGAAGCTTTGATCTCTAAGGTTGGGGATTCGGTAGACGTGTTGAACTGGAAGCTCAGGCTGGTTGTGTTAATCATTGTCCGCTGTGGAAAATAAAAACAGAATATATAAGTACTATAGGTATAATATTTATAGAAATAACAGAATATCTTAGTATTATAAGTACCGTATTTATCGGGGTATTGCGCGCACCCCCAACCTAGAATACAAATTTCAGAAAAAAAAAAAATACTTACGGTTGTCTTGCCCGGTGTCTATCGGTGGCCTTGTCCAGTCCGGCATCCGTCTGCAGCCTCGGTGGTGTCCTCCCACGCTGTCTCTGAGCCAATCCCCGCTTCCCGCGCTGTGTTTTAACCACTCCGCCGACATATACCGAGCGCAGTACACTCGGGCACGCTCGGCTCCTCTCGTGTAAAGGACGCACAGGACGTGACCGCGAGGGGAGCCGAGCCTGGCCGAATGTACCAGAGTGTACTGCGCTCGATATATGTCGGCAGCAGCTTCAAACACAGCACGGGAAGATTTTAAGGGGAAAAATTGTGCGGTATACGCCGATAAATACGGTATACAGAGAAAAATTACACACATATATATTATCCACTTAAGCCCCGGACCATTATGCAGCTAAAAGACCTGGCCCCTTTTTGCGATTCGGCACTGCGTTGCTTTAACTGGCAAATGCACGGTTGTGCGACGTGGCTACAAAACAAAATTGACGTCCTTTTTTTGCCACAAATAGAGCTTTCTTTTGGTGGTATTTGATCACCCTTGCGGTTTTAATTTTTTGCGCTATAATAAAAAATAAAGCGACAGTTTTAAAAAAAAATCTGTGGGCCAGATTCAGGTACACGTACATTTGCGCAGCGTATCCGAGATACGCTACGCAGCCGTATTTTACCAGGCTCTACACCGGATCCTGGTAGATTTTTGCCCGTACGATACGGCGGCGTAGTCTATTTCTCGCCGCGTAATCGAAATACGCGATTAGGGGGCGTGAAGCATTAAAATTAGGCGCGTCCCCGCGGCGATCGAACTGCGCATGCTCCGTTCAGAAATTTCCCGCTGTGCATTGCGCAAAATAACGTCAATACGTCATTCGTTGTTTGAGTAGCGTCGTTTACGGACATTCCTATTTCCGGACGTTTTATGTCAAAAATAAAAAAGACGCCGGAAAACTTTGATATTCGACGCGGGAACGACGCCCATACTTAACATGGGCTGTCGAATATTAGACCAGCAAAAAGCTGGTATAGTTTTACGCAGCAAAAAGATGACTAAAGATGCCGTAAGAGATTGCGATAGACGTTCGTAATTTTGTGGATAGTCGGCAAAAGCTCATTTGCATACCCCGACGCGGAAAACGACGGGAACTCCACCCAGCGGCCGCAATTTTATTGCAGCGTAGATCCGAAGGCGTATGAACACGTAAGCCAGTCGGATTAAAGCGCAAAGCCGTCTTTTCATGGTTTGAGGATTCAAACTAGTGAAAAAACTTGCGTAATTAGAAAGTACTCCAGTCTAACACCGTTTAGACAGGAGTTACGGCTCTCTGAATCTGGCCCTATGTTTTTTACTTTTTGCTATAATAAATATCCCCAAAAAATATATAAAAAAATGTTTTTCCCTCAGTTTAGGGCGATACGAATTCTTCTACATATTTTTGGCAAAAAAAAGTAAGTGTTTATTGATTGGTTTCCGCTCTCTACATTTGTGAACCGCCCTGGGGCTAAAAACGAACATCTTCCTATACGAAACCGATAGAGTCTTGGCGAGACCTTCCGTCATCAGCAGATTCTCCAGGTCAGAAGAAATGGACTCCACCGTGAAAGTTCTAAATTTCATGTGGTAATTGAATGTAGCGGAAAAATTGAGAATTTGGTAGATCATGCCTAGCTTTGAGCTAGTCGGACGTCACTAGTTCCCCATCCATTATAATATCCTTCAAGGTCTTAATCCCCTTTACCACCCAGCACATTGGGTCATCAAAGGAGTAAAAGTGAGGCAACCGAGGATTCATCCACAACGGAGTGGATGGGGAAAAACCCCTATAGCTTGCGCATGCCATAGCACACCTCGGACACCTTTGACACATTTTTGGGACCATTGTTATTTTTACAGCGAAAAGTGCTATAAAAATGCACTGTTACTGTGAAAATGACAATGGCAGTGAAGGGGTTAACCACTAGGGGCGCTAAAGGGGTTGAGTGTGTCCTATTGTGTGTTTCTTACTGTAGGAGACTGATGGTGTGTCCCTTGTCTCTTGTCACCTCGCCCAGTCAGTTCCCTCCCCCCACAGTAAGAATCACTCCCAGGGAACACATTTAACCCCTTCCTCGCCCCCTAGTGTTAACCCCTTCCCTGCCCATCACATTCATACAGTAATCAGTGCATATTTATAGCACTGATCGCTGTATAAATGTGAATGGTCCCAAAAATGTGTCAAAAGTGTCCGATGTGTCCGTCGTAATATCACAGTCCTGATAAAAATTGTAGATAACCGCTATTACTAGTAAACAAAAAAAAAAAAAAATTTCATAATTCTATCCCCTATTTTGTAGACGCTATAACTGTTGCACAAACTAATCAATATATGCTTATTGTGATTTTTTTTACCAAAAACATGTAGAAGAATACGTATCGGCCTAAACTGAGAAAAACATTTTTTTTTTTTTTTAAAACATTGGGATATTTATTACAGCAAAAATTAAAAAATATTGGGCCAGATTCACATAGAATTAGATTATCGTAGCGTTTCCCAAATACACTACGCCGCCGTATTTTACCTGGCTCTACGTGGAATCCAGGTAGATTTTGTCCAGTAAACGACGGCGGCGTAGTGTATTTCTCCCGGCGCAATCCATCTACGCGATTAGGGGGCGTGAAGCATTTAAAATAGGCGCGTTCCCGCGGCGATCAAACTGCGCATGCTCCGTTCCCAAATTTCCCGCCGTGCATTGCGCGAAATCACGTCGTTACGTCGTAGTAGCGTCGTTTACGTACAATCCTATTCCCGAACGAGTTACATTAAAAAAATAAAAAATAATTAAATTCGACGCGGGAACGACGGCCATACTTAACATGGGTTACGCACTGTTAGACCAGCAAAAAGCTGCTCTAACATTACGTAGCCAAAAAATGACGTAGGCGATTGCGAAGGACACTCGTACCTTCGTGGATCGCCGTAAAAACTCATTTGCATACCCCGACGGTGAAAACGACGCGGACTCCACCCAGCGGCCGCAAAAATATCGCAACGTAGATCCGAAGGCTTACGAAGACGTAAGCCTCTCGGATCGAAGCCCAAAGCCGTCCGTATCATGGTTTGAGGATTCAAACTAGTGATACGGCGCGCAAAATTTGAAATTACTCCTGTCTAACACCAGTTAGACAGGCATAATCGCTCTCTGAATCTGGGCCATTGTGTTTTTCTCAAAATTGGCTCTCTTTTTTGCTTATAGTGCAAAAAATAAAAACCGCAGAGGTGATCAAATACCACCAAAATAAAGCTCTATTTGTGGGAAAAAAAGGACATCAATTTTGTTTGGGAGCCACGTCGCACGACCGCACAATTTTCATTCAAAGCGTGACAGTGCTGAAAGCTGAAATTTCGCCTGGGCAGGACGGGGGTATATGTGTCCAGTAAGCAAGTGGTTAAGTAAAAAATAAAAATCCAGATGTGATTAAATACCACCAAAAGAAAGCTCTGTTTGTGTGAAAAAAATTATGTGTACAGTGTTGCATGACCGCGCAATTGTCATTCAAAGGTCGACAGCGCTAAAAGCTGAACATTGGACTGGGTAGGAAGGGGGTAAAAGTGCCCAGTATTGAGGTGGGTAACCATAAGGAGCCATTTAAAGTTCTGCTCTAATCCAGGAACCCCGTCCCTCACCATCAACGACAAAGGTCACCTACCCCTCCCCCGATCACCTAAAGTGGCAGGGGTCCCAAGTCTTCTCTCCTCCTCACCACAGAGTGGGGCGTCCTTCTTCGGGGTCCAAGTCCTCTCGGGACTCCAACAATGGATCACGGATCTCTACCTGACTCAAATGAGAAGTCAGCACTGGTGGACTCTGATGTCTGTTAGCTGCCTGTTACTCTGTGTCAGCAAGAAGGAAATGATATCTCTTTAATCTCATCTTTGTTTAAACATCATGATGACGTTTATAGCAAATATCAGATCAGCTTTTTATTTTTTATTTCTGGATATAAAACCACTAACCACATAAGGTGCATCTGGAAAGTATTCACAGCGCTTCACTTTTTCCACATTTTATGTTACAGCCTTATTCCAAAATGGAATAAATTCATTATTTTCCTCGAAATTCTACAAACAATGCCCCATAATGACAACGTGAAAGAAGTTTGTTTGAAATCTTCACAAATTTATTTACGAAAAAAATAATCCCATATGTAGCAGAGGCAGCTCTCTAATTAGGCAAATTAGACGGTCACTTAAGGCCTCGCACTCACAGGGGCCGCACAGCCGCCTAATTTGCCTGTGATCAAACACCGATTATGGCGCCGGTGGCTCACCCTACCCCTGCTGGGACTCTGTGGCCTAGGGGCTGACTGACAACCAATCCGGTACTGGCCAATAACAGAATCCTCATGGAGCATCCGGTCCGGTGGCAGCAAGTACGGGACAGCAAAGGCCTCTAGGTGGCGGCAGTGTCTGGATGACGGCACCTGGTTCCAGGTGCTTTCTTCACAAGACGTGCAGGCAGCATGTCCATGTGGGGCCCTAAGGCAGCTGGGACTGCTCCTTCAGCCCCCGCCGCTCACCCAGCCGGTTCACACCTGCCTGGCTGGCACTGGCATGGAAGGTACTGTACTGAGCATCACATACATCTTCCCACAGACAGGGACTGTAGACTGGCCCATGGGGCACATGAGTGGGCCCTCATGTCTAAGTTTTGCCTAAGGCCTCCCAAAGCCTAGAGCCGCCTCTGTACATAAGTATTCACAACCTTTGCTCAACACTCTGTTGAAGCACCGTTGGCACCAATTACAGCCTCAAGTATTTCCGAGTATGATGCTACAAGCTTGGCACACCTATTTTTGGGCACTTTCTCCAATTCTTCTTTTGCAGGACCTCTCAAGCACCATCAGGTTGAATGTGAAGCATCGGTGCACAGCCATTTTCAGATCTCTCTCAATCGGGTTCAAGAAGAGATGCAGGGCAGGTGTGACTAGTGCCCGTGATGGCGCACCCATGTCAGGCAGAACTTGTTCCGGAATTTGGCTCCTGCACTGGACTCCAGCAGGTGTGGATCACCTGTATTTTCCTCCTCCAGCAGCTGAATGCCGGTGGTAGAGGAGGAGAAGCTGGCATTCAGCTGCTGCAGGAAGAAAATAAAGGTAATCGGTTCTAGTAAATGCCACCCCTCCTGTTTTTCAGGAAGGCACCACAGGAGCATGGCTGGGGTTGCCATTGCGACCCCCTGATGCTACACCAATGGATAGTGGCTTCTACAGTATTCAGCAATTTGGCAGTGTAAGGCCACTTTCACATAGGCATAAAAAAAGAAGGTGGGGTTGCCATCCGGGGCCCTGGGGACCTCTGGGCCCTTTAACAAAAATAAAAAAGGGACCTCTGGGCCCTTTAATAAAAACAAAACAAAAAAAAATAAAAAAAATGTTTTATAAAAAAAAGGGGGGGGGGGGGTTGCCATCTGGGGCCCTGGGGACCTCTGGGCCCTTTAATAAAAATAAATAAATATATATATTTTTATTTATTTTTTATAAAAAAAAGAAGGGGGTTGCCATCCGGGGCCCTGGGGACCTCTGGGCCTTTTAATAAACACAAAAAATAAAAAAGGGACCTCTAGGCCTTTAATAAAAACAAAACAAAAAAAAAAAACATTTTTTTTTATTTTATTTTTATTTATTTTTTTTAAAAAGAAGGGGGTTGCCATCCGGGGCCCTGGGGACCTCTGGGCCCTTTAATAAACACAAAAAATAAAAAAGGGACCTCTGGGCCCTTTAATAAAAACAAAAACAACAAAAAAACACATTTTTTTTTATAAAAAAAAAAGGGGGGGGGGTTGCCATCCGGGCCCTGGGGACCTCTGGGCCCTTTAATAAAAATAAAAAAAAATTAATATTTGTATTTATTTTTTTATAAAAAAAAAAAAAAGGGGGGGTTGCCATCCAGGGACCTCTGGGCCCTTTAATAAACACAAAAAATAAAAAAGGGACCTCTAGGTCCTTTAATAGAAACAAAATAAAAAAATAGGGGGGTTGCCATCCGGGGCCCTGGGGACTTCTGGGCCCTTTAAAAAAAATATATATATTTAAAATTGAAAAAAATGTATAATTAAAAAAAAAAAGGGGGTTGCCATCCGGGCTCCTTATAGGTGTACTGCCTGTACCCCCCTGATTGTCCCAGACAATCAATCCCAGTGGACTTGTCCCTTCTCTCCACTGAAAGAAAGGCGAAGAGACCCCTTCTCTGGTCATTACACTAAAAATGTGCATAAAGCTCACAGAAAATGAATCTCTATTGACATGAGTTACTCTGTGACTAGTCTCCCGTTCCCACTCCAAGAAGGAAGTCGCAGTGTAGTTCACAGCTACTTAAATGTGGTACCTGATTAACTGGCTGCATTTGAGGGGGAAACTGGCTGCATTTGAGGGGAAACTGGATGCATTTGAGGGGGAAACTGGCTGCATTTGAGGGGGAAACTGGCTGCATTTGAGGGGGAAACTGGCTGCATTTGAGGGGGAAACTGGCTGCATTTGAGGGGGAAACTGGCTGCATTTGAGGGGGAAACTGGCTGCATTTGAGGGGGAAACTGGTTGCATTTGAGGGGGAAACTGGCTGCATTTGAGGGGGAAACTGTCTGCATTTGAGGGGGAAACTGGCTGCATTTGATGGCGAAACGGGCTGCATGTGATGGGGAAACTGGCTGCATTTGAGGGGAAACTGGCTGCATGTGATGGGGAAAATGACTGCATTTGAGGGGAACCCGGCTGCATTTAATAGCTGCATTTGAGGGGAACTGGTGGTAATTGATGGGCACAGTGGTGGCAATTGATGGGCACAGTGGCTGCAATTGATTTTTTTTTCAGTTTGTTTGCGCCCCCCCTTCCACCATATGTGGAGGAAAGTGCCTCTCTGACCCCAGTCTCTCCAGCATACATCAGGATGTGTGGGGTATATAATTGCAAAGTTTGTAGAGACACGATACTACCTGATAAGCAACTTGTAGTTATTCTCTTGAGCCTTGGACTCTACTGAGCTGGTATGTGTCAGGTAGTACATCTGTTTCAGTTGTTCTTTAGAAAACTCTTGTGGTTTATTGTTTCTGATCATGCGCAGTCTTTCTTTTCTGATTTTTCTTGTACGAAAACGGTAAGGGAAACATTTTGGAGTTTGTTCCTTTGGAAATTTTCTTACGAAAAGTTGAAATCAGCTGTAAATCGTAAATCGCACGAAAATTCTTTGGACAAAAATAAACTTTTTATTTAACATTTTTTTAAAGGGCTTTTTGTTTCTGTTCCTGGATACAAAACCACTAACCACAGTCACTATCAGTAAATAGACAATATACTGTGTATGTATATATATATATATATATATATATATATATATATATATATATATATATGTATCCACTAAGCCACAGTGCTGCAGACATACAGTACATGCAGCACAATGGCTGAGTGGTTAGCGATTCTGCTTTACATCTCTTGGTCCTGACCACAACACTGTCTGCATTGAGTTTATTACTTAGTCCATGGGCTTGCGTGAGTTTCCTCCCTCACTTCAAAGATGTGCTGATCGATTACTTGGCTCCTGTCTATACTGGCCCTAGTATATCAGATATGGACCTTAGATTGTAGACTGCTCGCTGTATAAAAACCTGCAATAAATTATATATATATATCTGGAGAGCATTGATCAGGTAGTGGTTGGGCTGATGTTGAAATTAGCAATATATTAAAGTCAATTCCAGGAATGTGACATTAATCAGAATAATATTTTTTAATAAAGCTGTGGCTTAAATGGTCATCTTTGGGGAGAAGAAAAGTTCTCCTTTGCAGTTCACTTGTAGGGGGTCACGAAAAGCATTTGTACTTACCTGATCCTCCACTCCCCTGGCAGCCGACGCTCCCCTCTACAGTACCTCCACCAGCAGTTGACTGTCCCTTTGAATTGTCACATCCAGTGGTTTGGCATTGGCCTTGATGACTTCAAAGGACCTACGACCACTGAAGAATAGGGGAGAAGAGGCAGCAGAGACTGGTCGTACAACCCTGAGGAGCCTACTAAAGCAGAGTATTAGGTAAGTAAAAGGGCTTTGCGCACATTGCCTAGGCTCAGGTGAGGTCATCAGTTTGGTGCAGGCAGGAGGAAACACTTATTTTCTCCTCCTTCTGTGACTGGTAATACATCTTTATGTAACATTTACACATTACTTAGCAAATATATACCATAATATACATAAATATATTGACTGTTAGCTCCACTTTAAAATTTGAAAATTAATTTGGGAACCATTATTGAATCTTGTTTGTCAGATGAATGTCAAAAGTACTTGAGCTACTTTCCCTTTTAGTCAAATGTTCATTGGCTAATTTCTTCTTTGGACAAATGTTCCTAAGCATTTTACCCTTCTGGTCAAATGTTCCTTGGCTAATTTTTCTTTTTGTCAAATGTTCTTATGCTCTTTCCCCTTCTGGTCAATAAATGTTCCTTTTTTCTCTAGTCAAATGTTTGTGCCCCACCCCCCCGGTCAAATGCTCTTTGATTAATTTCTTCTCTAGTTAAATGTTCTTAGGCTATTTTTCCTTCTGGTCAAATGTTCCTTGGCTAATTTCTCTTCTAGTCAAATGCTCTTAAGCTTTTTTCCCTATTGGTCAAATGTTCTTTGGCAAATTTCTCCTCTAATCAAATGTTCTTAGGGTATTTTCACTGCTGGTCAAATGTTCCATGGATAATTTATCCTCCAGTCAAATAATTTTAGACTATTTCCCCTTCTGGTCAAAAGTTCCTTCGATAATTTATCCTCTAGTCAACTGTTCCTTGGCTAATTTCTTCTCTGGTCAAATGTTTGTGGGCTATTTTACCTTCTGATCAAATGTTCCTTGGCTAATTTCTCTTTTAGTCAAAAGTTCTTAAGAATTTTTCCCCTTCTGGTCAAATGTTCTTAGGCTATTTTCACTGCTGGTCAAATGTTCCTTCGATAATTTATCATCCAATCAAAAGTTCTTAGACTATTTTGCCTTCTGGTCAAACGTTCCTTCGATAATTTCTCCTCTAATCAAATGTTTTTAGACTATTATCCCTTCTGGTCAAATGTTCCTTGGCTTATTTCCTCTCGGGTCAAATGTTCGTGGGCTATTTTCCCTTCTGGTCAAATGTTCCTTAGCTAGTTTCTCCTCTAGTCAAAAGTTCTTAAGCATTTTTTCCCCTTATGATCAAATGTCCCATGGTTAATTTCTCCTCAAGTCAAATGTTCTTAGGCTTTTTTCCCTTCTTGTCAAAAAATGTGCCTTGGCTAATTTGGTCTGTAGTCAATAAATGCCCCATCATTGGGGTGGGAGGAATAGTGTCCAATCATTGTTGTCAGTGGGAGGAATAGTGCCCCAGCATTGGTGTCAGAGGGGGATATAGTGCCCCAGCATTGGTGTCAGAGGGGGTTATAGTGCCCCAGCATTGGTTTCAGCGGGCCATAGTGCTCCAGCATTGGTGTCATTGAGAGGACTAGTTCCCCCTCATTGGTATCAGTAGGATTAGTGCCCCATCATTAGTGTCAGTGGGAAGGATAGTTTCCCATTGGTGTCAGTGGGAGGAATAGTGCCCCAGCATTGGTGTCAGTGGGGGATATAGTGCCCCAGCATTGGTTTCAGCGGGGCATAGTGCTCCAGCATTGGTGTCATTGAGAGGACTAGTTCCCCCTCATTGGTATCAGTAGGATTAGTGCCCCATCATTAGTGTCGGTGGGAAGGATAGTTTCCCATTGGTGTCAGTGGGAGGAATAGTCCCCTGTTGTTGGTATCAGTGGGAGGAATAGTGCCACATCGTTGGTGTCAATGGGAGGAAAAGTTCCCCATTGTTGATGTCAGTGGGAGGAATAGTGCCCCATCCAAGGTGTCAGGAGGAGGAATAGTATCCTATCATTGGCATCAGTGAGAGGAATATCACCTATCACATTGTTGGTATATTTTGGTATATATTCCTTCAGATCTGTTTCTCTATTTTGGTATCCACTTTCATCTTCAAAAAACCACATGACTTATTTTTAATTTGTCAGTTTCCTCGTCTGGCTCCGAGAGTTCCTTCTCATAAAACCCCCCCGATTATTAAATATCACGGGAGCATAAATCTCAGTTCTATTCCCATCACTTTTTGAAAGCTTCATCACAGCTACATTTTAATATGCAACCCAAATGGGTTGATTCTTTCTTTTAGGGCTTGTTGACACGTGCTTCAAAAATGTGGCATTGGACAGTAGACATGTGCAATTCGTTTAGTTCCAAATTCGTTTTAACAAATTTTGACAAATTCATTAATTCCGGAATTTTTACATTTGTAAATTTTCAGATTTCCAAATATTTGAATTTCCGAAACTTCGAATGTTTGAATTTTTTGAATTACCGAAACTTTGAATTTCCGAAATTTCAAGATTTGGAAATTCTGAATTTCCGAAATTCGAAAAATGTGAGATTTGGGAAATTCAGGGAATTCGGAAATTCAAAATGTTGTGAAGTATGGTTTCTCCTTCACTAATGGGCACCAATATGCAGCATTGATGGGCACTAAGAGGCTGCACTGATAAGTAGGCACTGGCAGGCATTATTACTGGGCACTGTCTGGCACAATTTGAAAGCACTGATTGGCTTCTCTGGTGGCCATGGGTGGCATAGGTATGTGGTCATCGGTGGTGGCCATCCCCCGTGGTCTAATTTGGGCAATCAGCACAGATTCCACTATCAGAACATAGAAGGATGGATTGCCGCACTCCAGGGGAACTTTCAAAAAGTCATCTTTATTGATAAAAACTCAGCTTACATGAAGTCAACACAGCCACAGAGTAGGACAGCCGACGCGTTTCACACTATGTATAGTGCTTAGTCATGGCAGAGGGATCAGCTATCCACCCCCACTGTCTGATGTGACTTGTAGTGCCGTTTCCATTTTTTACCATTAAAGGCAACTTTTTTTAAAGAATTTTGTGGAAATGCGGCTGTCCAGTCTTTGCTTTATGCATTGCCTGCACCCACGCTTCGGATTGCTGAGTGAACTCATCTGGAGCGGCAAATCTCCCCTTCCATGCGGCCCCACTTTTTTTTTTCTCCTATCCCCTTTACCCCTCTGGTTACTAGGGTTATTATATGTCCAATGTTCTATATCAGTTTTCTACAGAACAGTCATACGCATCAGCTCCTGATGAGGTGGTAGTTATCCTTCGAAACACGTAGAGATTACCCTAATGAACATCTGTGAGGACATTTATTCCTCGTTATGACTTATACAATTTTGTACATGGAGCAACATTGGCAATGGGACCATGCAACACCCTGTAGTTTATGATTAATCTTGTGTTGTATTTAAGAGTCTATGCAACTACTATTTTACTGCGATTTATTTTGGTTACATGGCTGAATAAAAAAAAAATCTTTCTACATAAGGTTCCTTTTTGTGCCTCATTCAAAGTCCTCAACTCCCCCCTCCTTTATACAGACATCATTGCTGGAAGCCATCTTGCTGCCACTTGTAGTGCCAGAGGGATAAAGGATAAGGCCATCCATTTGTGAGGACACTGTATACAGACATCATTGTCCTCTCACCTTGCTGAGAAAGATCCTGCATGCTTTGCTTGATAATCTGGGCCAGTTGTGTTTGGCCCGGCTATACAGGCATTTAAATGCACCAACCAAAGTGTCTAGCTGAAGACAAAGTTTTATCTTTCAAAAAGCACTGAAGCTACTAGGGACATAGTGATCCACACACACACAGGTCTCAGCATTTGCAGTGGGTGCCACAATTGGCACCTTTAGGTGGGGAGGGGAGACAGGATACCAGTCTTTAACTGCCACTTCCAGGAGTCCGCGCCGCATGACTTCACCTCCACCTCCTACTTCCTGTCACTGGATCAGTAGGAGGAGCAGTGCTTCACGCATGCACAGTAGGGTTCCCAGAGATAAGCTGTAAGGCTACACTGCTGGGTTCCTTTACCCATAATGGCAACAGCAGTACCCGTCCGACAGCTGATGAAAACATCAGCTGCGGTGCCAACATCGCTGGACTTCAGGACAGGGAAGTGTCCTATTAAAAAGGCAGCAGCTGCAGTATGTTTGAGTAGCTGCTGGCTTTATATATTTTTTTTGGGGGGGGGGGGGCAGACCTCTGCTTTAAAGTATCATATTGTGCTTTGCCATTTAAGAGTGCCTCTGCTCTTGGGGACATTCTGATGTTTGGCATCCCCTGAAAGCAGCCTGAATATAGAAGAGCTATATTGCTGTTAAAGCTGTACATAAAAAAAATAGATGGAGAGAGATATACATATCCATCCATCTACATACCTGAAGTGCTAGGCAGATTGTCCTAATCTGCCATGCCACTTCCTGATCCGCAGTCCATCATTCTTCTCCTCGTGTTGCCTTCTGGGAGCTTGTGCGTGTCCCGGGAGACATCGCCCATTCACGTCGTGCCGCGCGGCTCGCACATGCGCAGTAGGGAATCGGGCGGTGAAGCCACAAGGCTTTACTTCCCGATTCCCTCACCGAGGATGGCGGCAGGGCAATTGCTCGGCTTTGGCTGCAGTCATCGTGGCCACCCTGGACAGGCAAGTGTCCTTATTAAAAGTCAGCAGCTACAGTGTTAGTATTTATTTTTTTAAATGGACCTCCTCTTTAAATCTCAGTTATTGCTCTCTGGTAGATTACTTGAATATATCCTGTTACCGTCTTGTTATTCTTACGCAGAAATACTGCAGTAAAGACAACTTCTGTGTTTTATGATGTGTTTCTTAGTCATTGCACTTACACTATTGCCAGGTGTGCCAGAGGGGGGGGGGGGGGGGGCGAGGCTTTTATTAGGGTTAGGAGGCAGAGTAACAGACTGAACTAACAAAAGCAGCTCCTTCTGGGATATTGCTACACCGGCTTTATTTTAGTGACACCAGCCTGCCTCTCTGCCAATCGGAGAAAACGTTGTATTCATTCATAGAAGACAAACCTGCCTATGAATGACTGAGCGCTACTCGGACCAACGCCATTTTGCTGTGGGTGTTAGACAGGGAAGAAAGGTCTCGTCCCGCAAACTGAGCAGTGTTGTATGCAACTTCAGCTTCATACAGTTTATACAGCACACCCAGCTGCCTCACATTAGTGAGGGGAATAGTTTGTTTGGGGGCAGCTTGGCCAAAACTATTTAAACTGAAACCAAAGCTGGAGATCAGTTTTTAACCATTTCACAAAGCCTGCTTATTCTGTATATACAAGTAAAAAAATAAAAATCACACAAAAAACGATTAAACTAGCTCAAATGTCGGTGTATTTTTATGCAATTTTACAATCAAAGGCAGCGCAGATGAAGTACAATGTGTTACACTTCATTTAGTAGACATGCAGTCTGTGACATCTATAAGTACAGTGCGCAACTGCGATATATATAACCCTACACTCTTCAGGCTCCAGAAGGCATCCGGGCAAACCCGGCGAGCTATAAAAGACGTACAACATTCTACGCCACCCAAAGGACGGAGGCTTGAGTAAGAAAGCATTTAGTAAGTTAGAGGCATAGCGTGACTGTACTTCATTCTTAATACAGTAAGGTAAGGAAAAGAGGCCGTCCAATAAATAGGCACGAGGGGTTTGGCAAACATTTGTCAGTCCAGCTGATGTCGGGGTTGCTAGGAAAGAAGCTGCCTTAGCAAGCAGAAAGCATATTGGAGTGGCAAGTATTACAGGCAAATACACAGTGCAGAAAAAGAAAGAACCGTAGCGCCCAGGTCCTGGGTCAGCATCTTTAAGCAGGGGTGCTGGCCCGCATTCCCCGGCATATGCAAAAAAAAAAAAATCCAACCGCACTCCAATGACATTAAATGAATTGTTCCAACATACCTTCACTGCTCTGATGCCATTCACCCATAGACGTTAGCATCTTTACAACCTACCCCTATTTGGGCAAAACGCGTTGGGCGGAGATGATCTGGGCAGACTGTTTTTTTCGTCCTGAACAATAAAAGTTACTTTCATTTGAGGTCACTGGAATGTAGCTAGATGTTTTGTTTGCACAGCCAAGTAGAGAGTGGAGGCCAGTTGCTAGGCAGCATCGGGACCAAAGGCCAGCTAGCGTATTGGTTATTTGGGTAGAAATAAAAGGTTATGAGTTACTATTCATGGAGATAACAGACAATGCAAGCAGAGCCTGGTTGGTTAACCACAGTACACCCCTCAAGTCCTTAAAACATAATAAAGTTCTCAGATCCTGTTAATCTGACATAGAAGTCATAGTCAAGTTAACAGACGACACATACTTGGTCTGCAAATCGAAGCCTTTATTGGCTCCTTCATAGGGTATAAAGCTACAAGAAGGGAACCAACACCAAGTGGACTGACAAAAGTTTGTAGAACCATTATTTATTTGTACAATGTAACACTTACAGCACTTTTCAGGAATAAATGCACAGATCTGAAAGCGACATTTCACCCAAAAAAGCTGCCATTTTCCCTCCCATATACTCGCATTAGAACTTGCGTTAAAAACAAAGAACCCATATTAACAAATGATCCCCTTTCTGTGTCCCTTGGGACAGGAAAGCTGCAGGAGAGGGTTTGAAAGCCACAGCCGCTAAAAATTTATTGTGAGTAGAGTTCGGAACAATGGAAGCAGAGCAAGAGATCCGGGAGGTAAAAACGACATCACTGAGAAGGATCGGACCAAGGGTGGGTTACACTGCGGAGCCATGAGGACGAATGCAGAACAGGAGTCGTGCAAAAGAGAGTCGGCCTTGTGATGGAGTGTCAACCCCGGCATCTCTAGAAGGATTATCCTCACGCCAAAGCCAGTACTGGAGAGGGAGGGGAAAAAAAAAAAAAAATTTAAGGGCAAGAAAACATTAGATTTACATTGTAGACTACATATCCAGCGTGTGTGCGTGTCCTGGTTTCCTCCTCCCTGCCAAGTGCATGAGGGCACTTTTGCAGGCTCGAATAGCAGCCACACTCTGTTATCCATTGACCTACACAAAGTGGTTTAGCCACTCCCCAGGTTTTGCCTCACAGCGATTGACAGCAGCAGGGTCCAATGGCTCTCACTGCTGCCTCTCTGACCTGTGGGAAGAGTAGAGAAACACTGCTCTCAGGCACAGCACTGGATCGAGATCGGTCCAGAGACTGAGCACCCCTGCATTAGCACTTTGGGGCAGATTATCATTGTAGCAATCAATAACTTGGTGCAGTTTAAACCTATGAATTGGATGGTTGGTGGAATTTCTAGTTATTTGTGATGGGAGGGACAGTGGAACCAAGAATCCATTGGAGAGGTTGGGAAACCCTTCTTTTAGCTCCCCATGCACTCACTATGTCGAAGTCACCCTGTGTCCATTAGGGGCACAGGGTGACTGAAAATGTGTCGATTACTTAAACCAGAGGTCTCCAAACTGCGGCCCGAGGGCCAGATGAAGCCCTTTGCTAGCCTTTATCTGGCCCTTGGGGCACTATTCCTCCAATTGACACCAGCAATATGGCACTATATTTTCCACTAATACCAATGATACTTTTCCTCCTACTAATTCCAATAATGGGGCACTATTCCTACTGACCACCAACCCTGAGGCCATATGTATTCTCACCGATGCAGGGTTAGGGACATATTCTATCCTAAAGTCTGAAATACAGTAGACTGGCCCCTTGTATGAAACGTTTGGAGACCCCCGACTTAAACTGTTACAGTAATATGTATCCACAATATCTCCCAGGATATATACATAAAGACTTTTCCTGGTTTGTCTGATTCTGAACTGGACATGTTAAGTGAAAGAGCTGATCACATTGGCCTCTGTACAATGTAGGAGACGGGCTGAGCTCCTGTTATTGTGAAAAGGTTTGTTGCATTTATATTTATAATGTTGATTGTGTCTTCTGAGGTAAAAGACATCAAAGTCTATCCTGAAAGGTCATGCCTCCAAGTCACCTAGGCTGTCTAAACGATTAGTTAATTAGCTCATGTTAATTAGGTTTCTGGTTACAGTTTGTATTGTCATTCTGGTGTATTTGCGCGATATCGCAAAACAAACAGTCCATGTTCAAGCTGTGTAACTGAGCTAGTCTCATCTGGATCTTGGTTACAAATTTCAGCTGGAAAATATGAGTTCTGAAAGGAGTTGTAAAGAAAAATAAAAGGTTTCACCTTAATGCAATCTATGCATTAAGGCGAAAAACCAATGGATGCTACCCCCCCCCCCCCATACTTACCTGACCCCTCCAAAGTCCCGTGCGGTCCAGATATCCTCTTCGTGGCGCAGCCTGGCTGCTGATTGGCTAGAGCTGATGGATTAAGAGCAGTGCAGCCATTGGCTGGCGCTGCTGTCAATAACATCCAGTGATGCGGCATGCCCGAGTGATACAGCGAGCAGCTATGGCCGTTTGCTGTATCATGGGAGCGCGCCCGCAATTACTGACCACCATGTGAGCTCTCACATGACTGTGGTGAGTAATTGCAGGGAGGACAGAGACAGCTGTCAAGGGACCCCAGAAGACGAGGATCGGGGCCACTCTGTGCAAAACGAACTGCACAGTGGAGGCAAGTATAACATGTTTATTTTAAATGGAAAAAAAAAAAAATTCTATTACTAACGCTTGAAGGTCCAGATTGGAGGAAGCCGTGTACTGATGGAAGCACTCAAGCGGAGTGCGACAGGGATCCGTTAGATTAATGTTGATATCCAAGCGCTGCACCTTGGGTTTCTCCATTTTCCTTGTACTTTGTATGTAGGGTACGGTGACAGCTGCTCATTGGTAATAACCCTTAGGCCCTAGCTCAAAACTTTATGCTCACGCTGACCACCAGTTATAACCACACACCTGTGAGGGCTTCCTGTGCAAAGTATTTCACATCTACATCTTGGTCTTGCGTTAACTTCTCCAGGACTGGTTTCACATCATTCTGTAGGGTGCTGAAATGGAGATCAAGAAGGGAAGGTCAAAACGATAAAAAGCACAAAACATGATACATGTGCATACCTGTATAGTGAAGCCTGTCAGTCATTTTAGTCTCTCTTAAGTAAAACACTTGCCACAAGGCACCAGCTATTCAACCGCTGCCTTTTCGGTATTCACAGTACATAGGATCTTTCCATGTCTGCAACAGTTCACAAAAAATGCTGCACGTCTATACACACGGGAGGGTAACAGGTTCACCAGCAGCACAAACTCACCTCTCCTTTCTTTCCCCACTAGGGGTAAAGAAATAATGCTTCATACCTTTGGGGAAGCACGGGGCAGAACTAAAGATCTATAATGGGGAATGATCTCTGCCCACCTGCTGATAAAAAAAAAGGATCTACATAAAAAAAAAAAAGGATCTACATAAAAAAAAAGGAATCCAGCCATCCTTTCTGCTGGTGATCCTTCTAGTGATATAAAGACCTATATAGAGCATGGGTATCAAACACAAGGCCCGCGGGCCAAAACCGGCCCTCCAGGCCATTTAATGTAACCTTCGCACTCGAGCCCTCCAGCAGACCCCTACTTTCTGCTTTCAAGCAATGCATCCAGCTTCTTCCCATCAGCAGCATAAGGAAAGTGGGGTGCACTGTGATGTAAGAGAGAGTGGGGCACTTAACTTTTGATGGTGGAGTGGCTCTTGACATTTAATGTAAGGGGAGGGGATGCGTTGGACATCTAATCTTAGAGATACAACCTGCCCTTTTGAGAACAATCATAATGCTGATGCGGCCCACAATGAAAATTGAGTGCAACACCCCTGATATAGAGGAATCAGAACCTCCTTCCTCCTGCTGGTGATCCCTGTATGGATATAAAAATCTATATAGAAGAATCTGGACTACATTTATAAGTGCTGAACTGCAGTTTCTATCGCTTTGATCATTCTATGTTTGAGCGCCAAAACAAATGCTGCAGGAAAATAAAGGACGAGCTTTTTATTCCAGGGCATGCATCACATTTATTTGGAAATCATGAAAAAGTATCTGGGATGCAAATCAGCTTCATCTCCCCAGGACACCGAGTTAAACAGATGATATGATGCTGGGTTAGCATTGCTGTACCGCTGGGATTACTGCATAGCCTGCGGCTGTGAAACAACTTGGTGCCATCAGGCACAGATGTCTGTTCATATACAGGAAAGACCGATCCATCAAAATAAATAGCTGGAATGTTACAGGCCGACAGAGTCCTCATTCACAGACCGTCTCTCTGCTGCTCTCCTCTCCACCCAGAGATTTTTTATTTAATATAAAAATTATTGCAGGGGTGATGAGCACTTCCACCAACAAATCTTAAAGAGGCGTTCCGATAAGGACGCATGAAGGGGGGGGGGGCACTCCGACGGCAACGCCTGATGCAAAGGGGGGTTGCGCTCCATTGGGGGGCACACGATACAAAGGGGGCGCATGCAGAACGGGGAGCTTTGATGCATATGCAAAGGGGTGCTTCGATGGAGACCTCTGATTTAAAAGGTGTTGTGCCATCCCCACTATGGCTAGCCTTACCTTTCCTATTTTAGGGTCGGTCCAATCAAAAGTGATATATTAGAGGTGGGGTGGGATCTAATTGAGAACCTCATCCTCTAGTTTCTTTAATTAGCAAAAATTCTATGCCAGAGAATGTTGCTCTGTCCTACTGCAAGTGTTTACATTCATCCTATTTGACTTTTCAATCAAATAAAAAAATTCACCATGAAGCATGAAACTCTGGAATATTTGCAAGCTGACAAACCCTTGATCTGAAAATGAAGCAAAAAGTGACAACTTGTCTTCTGGCACATTTATACTAGTGTTGCCCTCTAAAAAGCAATACACAGTGGATTGCTTTTCAGAGGGCTTTTCACAGGTCGCAAGGCATCATTACATTGCCACCTTAGGACCTGGTTGGGTCCCTGAAACATGGTGGTCACGGCATGTGTATACCCCTGTGTCTTAGCAGCTTAGGTGTGGCAGTAAAAATGAAGCCCACCCGTCTTAGTTTTCCCCAACTGCAAGTATAAACTATGCCTTATTACAAGGTCACCAGACCCCCTGAAAGGTTGATGTTTGCACAGTTTGGAGACCTAAAGACTTCCCACAGATGGCAGACACTATGGGGGTGATGTACTAAAACTGGTGCAGCTGTGCATAGTAACCAATCAGCTTACATGTATTGGTGTCAAAGCTTTATTGAACAAGCTGAAGTTAGAAGCAGTTTGGTTACTTAACACAGCTGCACCAATTTTATTAACCCCCCCCCCAGGGCCTCACTTACCTAACATCAGCCCACTAAATTAAACCTTTCATGTAATCAGGGGTCTGGAAACTTAGCACAAAAGCCATACCACATCTATGAAAACACTGTAGGAGAATATATATATATATATAGCGCAAGAGAGAATATATCATTTTTCTCATTTTTCTCATTTCAGGTACTTACATATTGCCGTCAATTTACGCAGCGCTTTACATATACATTGTATGTTCACATCATAGAATGCCTTCAAAACCTACACACAAATCAGTAAAGTAGATGTAAACACCTCTCATAAATGCACATTCCAGAGCTGATGGATTAGCCATGCGGTAAGACATGAGAGGGAACAAAAAACAAACCCAGTTTCATTTCTCGGTAGTTTCCAAGAAATATCCACAATATATCCTTTACGTTATTACATCAGCCTGGAGGTGCTGAAAATGAAAATTCTTTAGGCGGTACAGGAAAGAAGTCCAGGGCGTTTAGATTAGTGTCCCCGGAGGAGGCCCCGATACTTCTGAAGGGTCCCCAGTTTATTGGACACACAGATAAAGGGCTGATTCATATGAAGATGAGGATTCCCAGATGTAAACACTGCACTCAAGACAGATGAAAAGTCTAAATGGAACACATCAAATCTGGTGTGCTTTCATGTAGTCTGTTATTGAAAAGTACAAATGGCCCCCAAAAAGGCAAGAGACGCCCCCCCCCAGGAACACAGAAAAATAAAACACATCAAAGGCAAGTTTGCTTTGAACTTCAACCTGTGATGATGAAATAAACCTGTGCCACTCAACTGGGATCATCTCTTGGAGAGTCTCTGACCAGGAACAAACATGCAACCTAAAGTCAGAACTTCAACTTACGATGGATTGGTGAAAAGCCGACAACTAAAACGAGCCAAAGACGAGTCCAAAACCTTAAAAAAAATTCCCGTCCATCGTCAGGTCGATTGTTTCTCAAATCATTAGTGTTCCAGCTTTGACATGGGATTTTCGTGGCCGCATTTAAGAGGGCCTGTGCCAACATTCTGGATATTTTATTTTTTTCTAAAAACAAAAAACGGTGGCACACGCACTATTTTCATTATTCGATCGGCAGGACATTTTCAACCAGTCTATGGCAGGCCTAAGGCCTCGTTTGCATAGGGAATGCTAAAGTGTTTGTGCATGGGAGGGCCGTGTACTCACATGGGGATGCAGATCCCTATGCAGGCAGCCCACTGATTTCAGCAGCTGCACCCAATATGACAGCCATGTGGGTGCATGTGTGAATGCGTGCCCCCCAAACTTGGTGTGCATTCGGGGACATGCAGCTGTACCCACATGGATGTCAAATTGGGAGCAGTGGCTGTGTCCATGCAGCTGCTGCATCTTAAAGCGGAGTTCCACCGTAAAAATTAACCATTAAAAGCTTGCCTTTTACATTAAAATACATTTTTACTCACTTCTATCTGGCTGTTACTAGGCAGATTTTGTAATCTTCCTAGTTCCTGGTCCTAGGTGATTCAACTTTCTGTCCCAAGACCCCATTGCCTTCTGGTAAATGAGGACACTAATTTCCCCAGGAGTCTCTGGGAATAAAAAAAAAAAAAAAAAAAAGTATGCCTGGAACCCCGCTTTAACCACTTAAGGACCGCCTACTAAACATTTACGTCGGCAGAATGGCACGGCTGGGCACATCAACGTATATATACGTTGGTTCTAGTACCCAGCCGTGGGTCACAGGCACGCTCCCGTGACCCGGTCCGAAGCTCCGGGACCGCGGGACTCACGGACCCGATCGCCGCTGGAGTGCGGCGATCGGTCCCCGGAGCTGAAGAACGGGGAGAGCCGTGTGTAAACACTGCTTCCCCGTGCTTCACACTGTGGCCGCAGCATCTATCACGTCATCCCTGTTATAGGGGGACGTGATCGATGACGTCACACCTACAGCCAAACCCCCCTACAGTTGTAAACACACACAGGGAACAAACAAATCCTACAGCAAGTCTAACCCCTTGTGGTTAACTCCCAAACTGTAACTGTCATTTTCAACTGCAATTTAAATGCATTTTTTGCAATTTAAATGCATTTTTTGCTGTGAAAATGACAATTGTCCCAAAAATGTGTCAAAATTGCCAGAAGTGTCCGCCATAATGTCAGTCACGAAAAAAATCGCTGATCGCCGATAGTAGTAAAAAAAAAATTTTTAATGCAATAAAACTATCCCTTATTTTGTAAATGCTATACATTTTGCGAAAACCAACCGATAAACGCTTATTGCGATTTTTTTTAACCAAAAATAGGTAGAAGAATACGTATCGGCCTAAACTGAGGGAAAAAAAAAGAAAAAATGTTATATATATATATATATATATATATATATATAGATTTTGGGGGGATATTATAGCAAAAGTAAAATATTGAATTTTTTTCAAAATTGTCGCTCTATTTTTGTTTATAGCGCAAAAAATAAAAACCGCAGAGGTGATCAAATACCACCAAAAGAAAGCTCTATTTGTGGGGAAAAAAGGACGCCAATTTTGTTGGGAGCCACGTAGCACGACCGCGCAATTGTCAGTTAAAACGACGCAGTGCCGAATCGCAAAAAGGGGCAAGGTCCTTTGGCAGCATTTTGGTCCGGGTCTCAAGTGGTTAAAGGACATCATGGGGATGCACAGAACACGTGTATCCCAGTGCGGGTAAATAGCCCTCCATGGGCATATGCTTCCGCATTTCTTGTGTAAGCAAGGGAGTCTCTTTCTTGGGCCAGATTGAGGAGGTCTTCCTTACACATGGGGATCAATTAGAAAAATGCTCCCTTACAGATAGCTAAAAAGATAATCATAATAGTCCAGAGCTGAGGGTCCACCACTCTCATAATGCTGGCTCTGGAGGAAGCGACATCAACCTTGGAAGAACAGTATGCAGATACCATCGGATGAGAGATCAACCTGTCACCGTTTAAACTGCAGGGGTCTCAAACAGTGCCAGTTATCTGCCCTTCAAACTGTAAGGGGGCAGGACTCTGGCCAGTGGAAGTAGAAAACACCCTGGCATCAGTGGCAGTAAACAATGGCATTAGCTTGGTGGTCAGTGAAAAAAAAAATATATGCATTTCTGGGGTCCACGGGAGGATTGGTACCCGGTCTTTGGCGTCAGTGGGGAAGAATAGTACCCCAGGGTCCGGATAAAAGCAAGAAAAAAAGCCATGAAGCCAGCAGGGCCGCAGTTGGAGACTCCTGGTTTAAACCATAACTAAAAACAATACATTTAATTTTTTGGAGCAGAGAAGTATCAGTTTTTGTTGCCGCCTGAAACCTTACAGGGGGTTATAATCTTCTCTTATTCAATCCACAATGAAAAAAAATTAAGTTTTGCATATAATTCTACTTTAAAAAAGGAAAACCTAGCAGCCTCCAAAAGCAGCATTGGTTGAGAAGGCTGGACTAGAAATAGATTTGTACCTGTTGTCTAGTGTGGGACCGATCTTCTGGAGAGATTTGGCAACATTAAAGCGCACATTTGCCACGGCATCGCCTGCCATCCGCACTACTGTGGGCAACATGTGCTTGGTGGTGATGTCCTGTCCACAAACTTCAGAGAGTACCTAGGAAAAAACAGACATACCAGCTAAAAAGAAACTCAAGCCTAAAAATAAAAGATCAGGCTTCTCCCTGTATAGCCGACAACATCTTTAGTCCAAGAGAACCTCCACATTCACTTACATTGATACAGAACAAGGTGGTCATTCGGTGCAGATAGTTCGGGTCGTTGGACATTGCCAGCACTTTGGGGATGATGGTGGCCTGAGCCCACTCTTTACCAAACTTTTCCACCAACTTCTTCAGGTTGCTGGTAGCTGCCTCTCTGATGGCATATACTGAAAACCCCAAAAAATAAAAGTTTTTTTTTTTTATTTAAATTTGACAATAATGGTACATCATCAAAAATCGAAAAGTTGTTTAATAACCCAATAGTGGACGTTTGGGATACTATCCATTCTTCAAAATTACTTCAGTTAAAAGATAAAGTGTGATCTTTAGATATGCCTGTTTTTCATATTCATCAACTAAAAAGTGATAGGAATGCTTCAATTTTTAATTAAAAAACAAACATGTCATACTTGCCTGCTCTGTGCACTAGTAGTGCACAAAGCCAGGTCCTTGACAAGGGGTGAGCAGGAGGGGAAGCTTCCCTGGGAACAGTGCATTATTGGGGCAGAGAATGGACACAGGGCAGTAAACACATTCTATGGCATGCATTACCAGTGGGGTGGGGGCGCAGTTCTGCATCACTGCCCTGGGTGCTACACGAATGGTCACAATCACCTTCTGCTCTGATAGTCTAGGCCAGTGATGGCGAACCTTAGTGGCTCGGATCAGAAGTAGGAACAAGTACCTGTCAAAACTTACAGGAGTGGACGGGGGGACGGGGGAAGAGACCTTAAAGTGGAACTTCACCTCTTGGGTTTAATTATACAGCTTCCTCACTCTTCTCCATTACTTCTGCTATACGTTCTGGACAGACTTTAGGTCATGACAGAGCAAAGAGTTGACCAGCTGATCTCATTAGCACACACCCTGCATCATCCACCCTCAGCTGGTCAACTCCTTTCTGTGTCATGACCTAAAGTCTGTCCAGGAAGTAAGGCAAAAGTCATAGACAAGTGTTTTTAACCACTTAAGGACCGGAAGGATTTACCCCCTTAAAAACAAGGCCATTTTTTTTTAAATACAGCACCACAATTTAACTCACAAGTGTGCGACGTGGCACCCCAAAAAAAAAAAAGGCCAATATTTACGCTTCATATTCTCGGTAGTTTTTGCAATAAACGTATATCGATTTGTTTGCGCAAAAGTTATAGCATCTACAAGATAGGGAAAAGATTTATGCAATTTTTTTTTTTTTTTTTTTTTTTTTTTTTACTAGTAATGGCGATGACCAGCGATTTTTAGCAGCACTGCACTATTGCAGCGGACAGATCGGAAACGTTTTTGGGACCAGTGACATTACAGTGATCAGAGCTAAAAATAACCACTGATCTATGTACAACTGTCACTGGCAGGGAAGGGGTTAACACTAGGGGGCGAGCAAGGGGTTAAGTGTCCTAGGGAGGGGACAGAATGGGAGTACATAGAGATTGCGGTTCTCGATCACTTGGAACAGATGATCTCAGAGTACTGACAGAGAGGGTATCTGTTTTGTTTACACTGACAGACCCGATCATGGGTGGCCGGGGGACATTGTAGCTGCGGAACCCACTCATCCGCTACCGATGTGTGCAGCGGAGGCTCTTTACCACATGATCAGTCATGACCAATCACAGCTGATCACAGTGTAAACAGGAAGAGCCGTTTGACAGACACGAGTAGAGGAGAGCCGATCAGCAGCTCTCCTCACAAGAGGGGTCTGTGCCATTTGTTTACCAGGGCAGCTCCCCCGTGGGTGTCAGCCAGGACCTCCAGGTATGCCACCCAAGGCCACCAGGGATATGCCGCCAGTGCCATCAGCGCCAAACTAAAATACCAAGCTGTAGCTGTTATTGGCCATAGCGCGGTGCTAGAGCTTACAAGCCTTAAAGAGGAGCTCAACGCAAACGGGAAGCTCCACTTGTCTGCTTCCTCCACCACCACTGTCACATTTGGCACCAAACGGGGGGGGGGGGGGACATATATCTCCCAATCAGCGCTCTCAGCCACATGCATACAGTGCTGATCGAAGTGTTATGGCAGAGGGGCCGTCCCCCTTAGAAAACAGCTCAGCGGGGGAGATCGCTGAACTAACCTTGCATGGTTGGTACAGCAGCTCCTGCCCGGAGCAGTCAGTTGTTTCGTGCAACCCGCTGGGCTGCATGAAAAAAGTCATGTGTACACGGCAGTAGAACAGTATCCAGCATCAAATAAATTGCTAAACATGTCTATTTGTATTGCCTGTGTCCTCCGATCAGACACACTGTTTTGTGTTAGAAAAACAAATCTTATGAATGATAATGAGGTTTATGCAGAAGCCTAAAGTGGTCTAGAAATACACAATACCCCCCACTGTTCTAGAATCATCAGCAGCTGGAAGAGAGTGGCTTATTAATGGATTAGGACATCTGTAAAGCATCAGCACTGTGTCCCTAGGCATTGAGATTGAAAGATAAACATTTCTTACCGTGATCCACAAGCCAGGCCATACATAACGAGTTCAGCTTCTCATCAAAGAACTCCACACCCTAGACAGGAAAAATAAATCAATCATTGCCGAGGCCAAGAAACAAACACTTGTGATTATTATTAACAAGAACATTCCCTTTCAACGGCCCTTCAGAATCCATCCACACAAACAGGCATGACAGCTCCCTCTGCTGGTGGGAGCGTTGCAAAGCTCCGGAGTTTTATCATCGGGAGAGTCTCTCAGGGACTGCACAGTGTGGGACAACAACCCTGGATGGGACTCAGCCAAAAGTTTGTTTAGCTGCTATAAACAGACTCTGGTTTAAATCCAAGTGCATATCTGATTACGTAATTCTAATCCCAATACACCCCAAAAGCAAAAATTTGGCAACAGACCATTGATAGTATTTCAAACTGTCACTGTGTTGTTCCACCACCAAAATGAGAAAAACACAAAGTATGACACGAAGAAATAAAATATAACCCCTTAAAGTGGAACTAAACTCTTCTATACTTTACAGCGGGGCTCAGCAAATATCAGGTCCCCATGGCAACTACAAAGTGCGTCCTGCTGTTTGGGCTGCTTCCACACACCCAATGCATGTCCCCCCCCCCCCCCCGGAGTTAATCTTCACGGGCTCCGCTTGCCTATTTGTGGGTGCTGCAGGGTAGAGAAGAGCAGACACACATCCGGGGGGTCAGTGGGATTTTATGTGCTTGGGCGTCCCTCAATAGGTGGTTCTGGCTAACTCAGTAGGTTACTTTAAGGTCTGGATTCTTTCCTAAATGTACAGAATATAACGGGATACTAACATGTATTAGATAAAGTTGATCCATGAAATATCCAATTGCCTCACGGGGGATCAGGAAGGAATTTTGTCCCCTGCTGGAGCAGATCATACTCTGCTGGAGTTTTTGCCTCCTCTGGATCAACTGTGGGTAAAAGTTTGTGTATATGGAGGACTTCTATTTGTGTGTTTTTATTTTCTTCTTTGCTGGTTGAACTGCTGTCTTTTCAACCAGATTAAACCATGTACCTTGAATTTTTTACAATAAAAAAAACAAAAACAAGTTCTGCCTAATTTTTTTGATGACAGCTTCTCTTTAAAAAGGAGACATCCAGGGTCTAACAGACCCTGGGGATATCTTCCCTGTGCTATACTGCATTACATGTTTCCCAGTCATGCTGGCTGGGGACACCAACAGGCGGACCTGGATGTGATGTCAAAAACCTCACCTTCCTGACCAGCAACGAGGAGAGCATGTCCGCTCTGCTCCCTCCCCTCTACCAGACGGCACCCATGACGGTCCTGGGCCCGTTGATGGACAAGCGGAGCCCTGAAAACCTGGTGTTCTATTGCTATTGGAAGAAAATCAACAGCCAGCGCAACCACCAGAAGAGTCTCTCTTATTGTATGCAGAATATATGTGTGTGTGTGTGTGTGTGTGTGTGTGTGTTGTGTGGTGTGTGTATATGTATATATATATACACACACACACACACACACACACACACACACATTCTCTATCTCCATTGAGAGAATATATATATATATATAATAAATAGCATGGCCGAAATTGTTGGCACCCCAGAAAATCAAGTATTTCTCACAGATAAGTATTGCAGTAACATGTTTTGCTATGAACACGTTTATTCCCTTTGTGTGTATTAGAACAACAAAAAAAGGAAAAAAAGCAAATTGGACATCCAAAAATGGGCTGGACAAAATTCTTGGCACCCTTAATTTAATTGGTTGCACAACCTTTGGAAAAAATTACTGAAATCAGTTGCTTCCTATAACCATCAAGCTTCTTACACCTCTCACCCGGAATTTTGGACCACACTTCCTTTGCAAACTGCTCCAGGTCTTTCTTATTGGAAGGGCGCCTTTTCCCCAAAAGCAATTTTAAGATCTCTCCACAGGTATTCAATGGGATTTAGATCTGGACTCATTGATGGTCACTTTAGAACTCTCCTTCGCTTTTTTGCCATCCATTTCTGGGTGCTTTTTGACGTATGTTTGGGGTCATTGTCCAGCTGTAAGAACCAAGATCTCGGATGCAAACCCAGCTTTCTGACACTGGGCTCTACAGTGGGACCCAAAATATTTTGGTAATCCTCAGATTTCATGATGCCTTGGCACATATTCAAGGCACCCAGTGCCAGAGGCAGCAAAACAACCCCAAAACATTATTAAACCTCCACCATATTTCACTGTAGGTACTTGCTGTGTTCCCTTCTTTGTAGGCCTTATTCCTTTTTGATAAACAGTAGAATGATGTGCTTTACCAAAAAGCTCTATCCTGGTCTCATCTGTCCACAAGACGTTTTCCCAGAATGATTTGGCTTACTTAAATACATTTTGGCAAACTGTAGTCTTGCTTTTTTGTCTGTCAGCAGTGGGGTCCTCCCTGCCATAGCGTTTCATTGCATTTAGATGTCAACGGATAGTTTGCGCTGAAACTGATGCTCCCTGAGCCTGCAGGACAGCTTGAATTTCTTTGGAACTTGTTTGGGGCGCCTTATCCACCATCCGGACTATCATGCGTTGCAATCGTTCATCAATTTTTCTCTTCCGTCCACGCCCAGAGAGATTAGCTACAGTGCCATGGGTTGCAAACTTCTTGATAATGTTGTGCACTGTGGACAAAGGCAAATCTAGATCTCTGGAGATGGACTTATAACCTTGAGATTGTGGATATTGTTCTACAATTTTGGTTCTCAAGTCCGCAAATGGTTAACTCCTATTTCTGTTGTCCATGTTTAGTGTGGCACACACAGACACCCAATGCAAAGACTAAGTGAACTTCTCTCCCTTTTATCTGCTTTCAGGTGTGATTTTTAGGTTGCCCACCCCTGTTACTTGCCCCAGGTGGGTATAAAGGAGCATCACAATCTTATTTATCCACAATTTTGAAAGGGTGCCAAGAATTTTGACCAGCCCATTTTTGGAATTTTGTGTGACATTATGTCCAATTAGCTTTTTTCCTCTTTTGTTTTGTTCCAATACACACAAAGGGAATAAATATGTGCAAAACATGTGTTATTGCAATACTTTTCTGGGAGAGATACTCGATTTTCTGGGGTGCCAACAATTTCAGCCATGACACTCTACACAAACACATTCTATATCTATGTGGAAATTAAATTCCTCGATTAATCCTTAATTTTTTTGATCGGTACTAGTGGTGCAAAAGATCATAAATGATTCGTGATCCGAACGGGACACCATATGCAGATCGGCAAACCAAGTGATGCGCGGAACTCTGCTGCTGCCTCAGCAATAGGGAAGGCCATGGCTTCAGCCTAGCTGCCGGAGCCGTGGCAATTTTGGTCGACCCGACAGTGGCCTAGGTGAGCCTATAGTGGCACGCTGTCATCACCTGGCCTCAACTGCTCGTGTTCGGCTGGCTTCTCTGGTAAGACTAAGCAAGCACTAATCTTCCTATACAGTGGGGAGGAGATGTCTGTGGATATTACAGTGGGGGGGAGATCCGAAAAATGTATGTGCGTTATAATTAATCGAAATTAGTCAATTAAATCAATAAAAATACATAATAAAATCGAACACGAAAATTTTAAATCAGTAACAGAGATATAGAAAATTATATATATATATATATATATATATATATATATATATATATATATATATATATATATATATATATATATATATATATATATACATATATATATATACACACACACACATATACATATATATACACACACACACACACACACACACACACCTTGCTGTCAGGTCGGTACAAAATACGAACTTGGCAGAAAAAGAGTTAAAACCTCCAGCACCGGGAGAATCGCTTTACTTTCTCTAACCATCTCTACTAAGCATTGTAACATCTATTACAAAACAAGCTGTGCTATAATAAAACCCTCATCACATTCTGCCTACAAGGACAAGGTGTACACTGGAGAGTTTCCAAGAGACAAGTACAATTAATGAATATGTATTCATGTACGGGATGTTGATTTCCGCTCAGAACTAGAAGACAATGAGACAAATTGCGGCTTGTAAATCGCAGCCCTTTATTGTGTAACCACCACCAGGATGAGCTGTACCTCCAGCTCCTCGCTCACACAACACTCATTCTGCAGCTCCACTTGTCCTATATAGAATGGCTCTTGACCTCGATCATCATCTGCTTACAGACTCCAGGCGCACACAGAAATAAAAGACCAAACATTCAGATGAATGTTAATGGACGCACATACCAACTGCTCAGCTAGGAGCGCTATGGACCTCAAACCCTGGGCACGCACATAGAAAGGTTAATGGATACACATACCAGCTGGCCTGCGAGGAGAGGCATGTACTCGATGATGGCCAGGCGCACTCGCCACTTGGCGTCCTCAGCCAGCTCCACGATAGCAGGCAGAAGGGACTGGGAGAGCTGGCGGATGCCGATGACCTCGTTTACACAGTCCAGGTTGGAGATGATGTTGAGTCTCACTTCTGGACACTGAAAAAGGAGAGAACAGATATAGCAGTTGATAAAAAAGGGACAAAAAAAAAACAGCGAGGAGGATGACATTTTAGGGCCCCGTTCTCAGCAATCTCAGTCGTCCCCGTCCCCCCCATTCAGCCTGCTTGGTTGAATACAAGAAAAAAAACTCAATGTGTACCAGGCTTAAGGCTGGATTCACACCTGTACATTTTTTGTGATTTTTGCATTTTGCAGATTTGCACCACAGAACGCGTTCCATAGAAAACCATGTTAAATGGACTGTAGTGCAAATCTGCAAAAAAATCTGCATAAGTGTGAATGCAGCCTAAGAGGAGAAATCCAGCCTGAGCTCGTTTGGCTGGGCTTCTTCTAAAGGGGCATATGAATGCAATTCTTTTCTCACTCCTGTGACCCATTTTCAGCAGTGATGAAAGTCTGCTTTCTGCGGACTTTACCAATTTTTGTCCAGGCACCGTGTCACCCCAACCACAGAGTCTGGATCTCCCAGGTGCCTGGACGGACACCCGGCTCAGCCTATCAGTAAACCGCCAAGAGCCTGAGACAGCCTCTCCCCACCCCCTCCATAGACCAGGGCTCCAATCGAGCAAGGAGGGAAAAGAGCAGAGAGTGGTCACTGACAGTTTACAGCTCTCTGCTCGGGGAGCTGTGAAAACCAAGCGATCGGCAGTGTACGTTCGCTCAGCTGTCGGAGGCGTAAGTGGACAAATGAAGCATCCCCCCTAGGCAATTATGATGGAGGGGGCACACCTTTACTTCTCTTAATACAGGTGGCGTGTTACTGGCCAGATCACCAGGTGAAAAACTCTAGAAAAAGAGAAAACAAATGCAGCCACCACATCTGATTGGTAAGCTTCAGTAGATGACAGTTTTGATTTTAGGTTTAAAATGGCTTTAAGATTGCAGATTACAGATTTCACAATGAAAATCAAACACTCCTATTTAGGGTAAACGTGAAATATAGTGCGCTTGGGTTTGTAATAAATCAGATTGCATCTTCACCATTCCTGCTTTGTGGCGTGCTCCACCTTGTGGCAGAAATATGTAAAAACATTATAAACACTATAAAGCATCTCATGTAAATGGTGATTTCCGAAGCAGGGGTCTCCAAACTACGGCCCTCAAGTTGTTCAGGAACTACAATTCCCATCATGCCTAGTTATGTCTGAATGAAGATTTACAATGCCTCATGGGACATGTAGTTCCAAAACAGCTGGAGGGCCGTTGTTTGGAGATCCCTGATAGAGCAATAAAACGTACCACACATATCTGACACAAACATTGCCTACCTCATCCTTCAGCTGGGCCAAGAAAAGAGGAAGAAGATGTTCTATAGTATTATCCTTTCCCAGGATGGGGGACAGGCCCATGATGACGGATGCCAGGGCTGATTTCACGTGCTGGTTGGCGTCTGAAACCAATTCCTGGTTAGGAAGGAAACGGAAGATAAAAAATAGGATTTTAATGCTAATAAAGGAAATCAAAATATACACAATAGGGCCAAAGGTTTGTGAATATAACCACTTTACCTCTAAGGTTTTACCCCTTCATGACCAGAGAATTTGGCTATACGGCACCACGCTGCTTTAACTGGCAATTGCGCAGTCATGCAACACGGTACCCAAAAGAAAATATATTTTTTTACACAAATAGTTTCCTTTTGATCACCATTGGGTTTAAATTATATAAACAAAAAAGCAATTTTAATTAAAAAAAATATCCAGACAAAAAAAAAAAAAAAAATAATAAAATTTCTAGAGATGAATGGAAATTTAATGCCGCCGAAAAATGAAACTGGTGCTGCAAAGGCATGCGATTTTGCCGTAATTGTACCATGTTAATGGTGTTTTTTTCAAAGGTCATGTGACTCAAAAAACACATAAAAAACGCAAAACGGGCGCATTATTTATACGTTCTGTGTTTTCAATAGGGAGGTGTGTTTTTGGTGCCGATAATGGTCAACAAATTCATTATAAAAATAAAAAGTCGTATAGAACACACACACACTTTTTTAAACTATCATTTTCAGTACAGCCGGAATTTTTGGTACCAACATTTCCATTTCTGTGCACCTCTACAAATTTCTTTACAACATTTAGATAAAAAATGTATTCTGCTACATGTCTTTGGTGAAAAAATATCAATTGGTTTGTGTGCAAGTTATAGCATCAGCAAACTATGATAGAGTATTTTACCAGTGGCCGCTGGTGCTTAAAATTTTTGGGGCGGGCGCAAACTGAAAAATGTAACTGTATGCAGGACTGTAAATGGCCATTTATTAGGCATTTATGCACGGTTTTTGCCAATTGCATTGGAAGCCGGCCTTTTTACTATACACGCTTTTATCGTTTTGCATGCAAGTGTATCCTTTTTTTATATTAAATATAGGCTTGCCTATAGGGAAAATTTAGAGATGGAAGTTTGCTTCCTCTTTTAGGGATGATTTAGACATGCATTTAAATCTCATCTCGATCCACGTTCTGATTGCACTTCAGAGGCTACTGACAGGCGGTGAGGGAGCGATGGGATGCCTCCCCACCAACTGTTAACTACATTTTTGCCAACAAACCCATTGCATGGGGGAGGGAAAGAAAAGCACCAAGCCGGCATAGTTTACCACAACTGAATGAAATGAGAAAGCAAAGTATTTATTCAATTATGCTACTCGGCCTGGTGCTTTTTTTTGTTCACTCGTTCTCTTAACGTACGGAAAACGGTACTGATCTGTTTGTTCGTATGTTGGAGCATTTTGCGCTACAAACATAGTTTACGTTCTCCCATCTTCTTCCAGGTTACTTTCGTGTTTCAGGTCATACGTGGCATTGGTCTACAGATTTATAGCAGACACATACTGTACGGATTAAACGATTGTCGTGCGAGAAAGGTTTTCATGCATGTCCCTTCTGATATTGATGGATGAACTGTCATGATCGGTTGTCGAAAGCTTTGTACCAACGATCAGACCATTGTGCGATCGTCCCGAAAGCGATTTATATCATCCGATTGTCTAAGTGTGTGTATGAGGCTTAAGGGACAAAAACAGCGGTGATCCTGTCACTGGAGATTTGTTTTTTAGCAGAAGAGTTTCCTGTGTGTCATTAATCCGAGTTCATAAATAAATAAATCATCCGCTACATTTACATTGAGGAAAGACAAACAGACGTACCTTGACACATGGGAGGATCTGCGTCATGATGATATTCTCCCGACAGTCTGCCGACAAGTTCTCACATAATTCTACAACAAAACAGCACACTGGTGTCAGATGAGGATCGGCATTTATACTTGATATACAGAGTGAACAGCAAAATGCACTATTCTAGCAAAGGCTTTGTTTATAATGATATAACAGACAACGAATTTTGGCATATGTTTAATTCAGAGTAGGAGAAACAAAGATCTATCAACACCTTTGCATAGTTCCTTTGCGTAAACCAATCAATATACGCTTATTGCAATTTTGACCGAAAATATGTAAAAAAATACATATCGGCTTAAACTGAGGAAGAAATTTGTTTATATTTTTTGGGTGGATATTACAGCAAAAAATTTTAAAAGTTGCCCCCCTCCCCCAAAAATGCCTGTTCTTTTTGGTTTATAGCGCAAACAAATAAACTGCAGAGGTGATCAAATACCACCAAAAGAAAGCTCTATTGGGGGGCATCAATTTTTGTTTAGGTACAGCGTTGCACGACAGTGCCGTATCGCACAAAATGGCCTGGTCATTAAAGCAGTCTTTCGGCCCAAAAAAAATATGAAAACCAGCAGCAACACATACTGCAGCTGCTGGCTTTTAATAAAACGAACACTTACCTGACTTGGAGTTCAGTGATGTCGACACCCGCAGCTGAGGTTTCCATCAGTTGTTAGGTGCTGCCGCCATCATTGCGGGTAAGGGAACTCGGCAGTGCAGTGTAGCCATTCGGCTTTACGCTGGGAACTCCGCATGAGCGAGGCCCCGCTGCTCTCTCCTATTGGACCGGTGTCTGGGGGAGGGAGCCCCCGCGTTGACATCATCGGCCACGGCCCAGACTCCCAGAGGTGGGAAAGGATACCTGTCAAAGACAGGTATCCTGTTCCCCCTCCCCCTGAACGGGTTGCAATTTAGATGCAGTGCCGAATTTGCTGCAAATTGGCACCACATCTAGTGTGAACCCAGACTTAATCTGCCAGGCCCAACAAACATTGCCCTGGGTAGGATATACAAAAAATTGCAAACCAACTGGTTTTACTAAATCTTCAGATCTATAGGAAGACACAGACATCCTGCTGCCTTTATTTTGAAGAACTTTATGGCCAAAATTAAACAGGGTATACATGGATATTCATATCCTGCGAATGGCGGCGGCAGGCGAAATGAACGTTCTCCAAGGTATATGGGAATCTTAAGCAGTATAATAGGAATCCACCATATGGGTTCTTATTGATACCCATCTGTCTGAACAACATGAACATCCTGCCAACATACGCAAATTAAATTAACATATAAAGACATACTCAGGACTAGTTAACATAAACCTATTGAGAAGGTATCAAATCATTAGAGACAAGTGTCACCCAATATCGGCAAGGCTCTCAGCCAAGACCAGCCTCTAGTGTCCTAAGCAAGGCTTTCATCCAAGACCAATGTACAACTGCCATAGTCGAGGCATCCATCCAAAATGACATCTCCTACTACAGCCTAGTCTCCGATCCAAAACCAATAGAGTGATTTACTAAAACTTGAGTGCAAAATCTAGTGCAGCTCTGCATAGAAACTAATCAGCTTCCAAGTTTTTGTTTATTTTGTCAAAGCTTATTAATAGAACAAGCTGAAGTTGGAAGCTGAGTAGCCAACATGATTTTGCACTCCCCCAGTTTAGTAAACTCATCACCAATGTCTCCCAACCAAGACCAATGCCTCATGCTAAAGCTCCCATCCAAGACCAATGTTTCCTGCCTCTACTAAGGCTCCAATTCAAGACCACCTCTGTAGTATCTTTCAGTAATATGTTTAGCCAGGAACCAGCACTATTTTCATTAACTATATTACAGCAGCCTCAACCATGCCAGTTAATTGGAACGGTCATAGCTGACCTTTAAGAAGTGAATGACTGAATAGAACAGAGAATTTAAGCTTTCTTGCAGACTTGGAGGTGGATCTCATGATGTACAAGTCAACAGAAATTCTTCAAGTTAAAAGACAGTCTTACTCGCCACCCCCAGCTACAAAATCTCTGTGGTAACTGCCAGATCCCCGCAGTACAGAAAGACTACAAGCAATTAATGACCAATCATGGAGAGCACATTTCTAATGACCGTTTTACTCTGGGTCAGAGCTGATGGGAGCAAAAATGGTCATTAAAAATTCAAAGCTGTAATTCCAAGTAAAGTAAATGGTATAAAACATCAAAGCGCTATGTAGGATGCTGCACAGCACAACAAAATAATCCAACAATTACCCCCTTTTGGTCTAATATACTATGAAAGTGTTTGTTGTATGCGTTTGTTAACTGCAAAAATATTTGCTGATCATGCAATATTTTAAGCTGATAACTTCCGTGCTGCATTATCAGTTACATTGTTCCCAGTCATCTCTGGACTACAGAACACCCCTGGTCCAGGTATAACTTGCAACGCCACTCCAAGCAGAGACAAAGATTTCCCCACTATTTGCAGTGAAGGGAGCAGACTCACTGGGGCGAAACATGCCAGAGAGCATGGCTGAGGCCACACTCTTTCACATATTTATGCACTGGGTCGTGAGTGGTGTTCCTTCCTTTCTCTGTTGATGCTTCTACAAAAACACCCGTCATGGAGATTACGGGGTGATATATCTGCTCCTCCATAGATACAGTGAGGGTGGGGGTAATTGGACCCCCTGCTGATTTAGTACAGTTGCCCACTGACAAATTAACAGTCTATAAACCGAGTACTTCAGACTAGGTGATCACAGAGCGTGCTGCCTGGGCACCGCAGGGGGTGCAAAGGAAGCGCGATCACAGGAGGAGGTCAATAGATGCCCTCCCGGCAAAATAAGCCAATGCTGTAGCGGCCATTCGGATATGGCACAGGCAATGACAGGTTAGCTTGTAATAGAATCCTCCAAATCCTTCCATAGACAATTCTTACCTTTAACTTTGTGGGAAGCCGCAGCTCGCACCTCAGCCTCACAGTCCTTCATCAGATTCTGGAAAGCCGGAACCAAGTCTGTCTTTGTGATTTCTGGGCCAACTGCTTTCTGGAGCTACATGGGGGCACAGAGAAAACAGCTTAACACAGACATCTGAAATATTAACTGCCTGGGATGAGAAAGAGCTCACCAGGCCCAAGTGCACCTGAGCAGGGTTACAATTGCCACACAGATCAGCACAGAACCTGAAAATAAAATGGTTATCTTAGTGTCCCATTCACATTAGGTGCTGCGCGTTCCTGTGCGATTCACATGCATTTTGTGTGCCGTGGAATTTCAGGCTATTCCTTTTGACTGGACTGAACTGAAATAACACCACACGAAATGTAGCGCATGCACTACTTTTGGAAACGCACTACAGAAGGATCACATGGTACTTTCGCCACATGTATCAGGGGTGTCAAGTTTACATTACAGTTAGGTGAGAGTGCTGGGATCTTGTATGTGCCCCCTCTTTCTTTGTTTTATACTCTTTTACTATCATAGAATTTTGGTATTTTTACTCTATTATAGATACTCCCAAACTCAGCATCTTCTCCTGATGAGTGGTAATCCAACTACAAAACGTGTAGAGATTTCCTAGGATGCTACATCACAGTGTCTATGTGCAATATCTGTATTTTACTATAGTTTCCTTAATGAATCAATCCATCATTATTTTGCCTATATGTTACTATTACAGCTCTGGTCTATATACCCAAGGTCCATTACTATGTATATCATGTCGAGATAATTGTGTATAATCATTAATCGTTTAGATGATATCTATCGAGACCATTTTACATGTATATGGTTAATCCAAAGGCCCATACACACGATCTGACTTTTTGACAACGGATGCGTTTTAAATCACATCCGACCATCTGTATGCTCCATTGGACAATTGTTTTCGGTTTTTCATCGGACAAATGTTCGCTGTGAATGCTCTCAAACTTTACGACAACAAATGTCCGATGGAGGATAATCCGATCGTGTGTACACAAGCCCATTGGACTCAAATCCAAAGTTCAAAACGAGCATGCTCAGAACCAATGCTAAACATCAGACAAAGTTCAAAACGAGCATGCTCAGAACCAATGCTAAACATCAGACAATAGCAGAAGTTTCCCAAAGGGTGGCAGTAAAGAGCTGAAAAACAACGTGGTTTGGTAAAAGTTGGCTGAAAAAGTTCTGCCGTTTGCATGCAGAACAAGTTCACGGCCAATGCCCTTCGGACAAAAGTCCACGGAAAAGTCAGATGGCAGTCCGATCGTGTGTACGAGGCTTAATTTAGTAGTGTGCTTCATATAAAGTGCCACAATCCCTCTCCTTTTTAAAATATACTAGGGATGGAGGTATATCAGTCATTGCCTTATATAACGTCCCAACCTTTTTTCTTGTTCTCAAGTTTACATCGACACCCACTGCAGGTCGCAAGGGCAGTCCGATTTAAATGGGGTGTGAAAAACTAGTGAATACAGGTTTCCCATACGGCATAATAGTGTTCATAGTGTGAACCAAGCCTAAAGCACAGCTGAACCATGCACAAAACATACTTTATGGGTATGTTCACACTACATGCAGTAAGACTGCGTTGGGGAGCCATTCCAGTGCATGCCCCACCACATCATAGACAAGGCAAAATTGCTTGTCTCCTATGTGCCCAATAACACCACCACTTTGTTGCAAAGGTGTGCAGGCACTGTGCGCTGAGAAAAAGTACGGCAGGCAGTACATTTTTCTCAGTGTAGCGCAGTGCGAGACAAACACACTTTGCGATGTACTGAGCTCAGCGCACCATTACTGCCCCGATGTCAGCCCCACCGCACACCACCTGTGTTGCAATGCAGCGGCTGGTGTGAACAAGCCCCAACACGACTTACCTCTGTGAATTTGTCTGCCACCATGTACCGAACACGCCAGGACTTATCCTCAACTGCTTGTCTCAGTGTCGGCATCACCAGCGGCTCCAGCTCCTCCTGAGGTAGAAGCTGAGCAATATTCACACAGGCCTCCACGGCCAACAGGCGGACAGAATCCTGAGAAAAGCAGACATGTGTGAGACTGAGCCGGCAACAGATACAGAATAACCAATTACCTCCGTGAGTTAGATCTGTAACAGCTTTACCTGCTCATCTGAGGCCAGGTTGGAGAACATTGGGATTATTTCACTTTTCACATATTCCAGCTCCAATACTTTTGCAAATTCCCCCAATTTGGAGGCGGCTGCTCTTCTGACCATTGGGGTGTCATCTGAGCAGAGATTCCGGAAATGTCTGAATTTGAGAGAAGAGATAAACATCACAGCTAAAGTAAAGGAACCTCAATATGATCACTTAATAATAATGAGGGGATATTTCCTGGGTAGGCTGGTAAGCTTCATCTTATGTTCCAGCTACAAGCTTTATGCCATGCACTGCCCACATCTACAGGTTTAACCTCCCTGGGTTCTTCCCTTACCACTCCCCCATTAAGTTCCTCCCTTTTCATGATACCTTGCCCCCCCCCCACCTGTCCCATGTGTCTACTTACTGTCTAAGTTCTGCTTTTATGGTGCTGGAGACCCGTGGATAACACACGCTGAACAGACCGCATGCAGAAGTGCGTGAGGTGAACCAGTCACCACTGGCCAAGCGCTTCAGCAGAGGTACAAAGTGGGCCTCGAGGTCGGCGGGAGAGTGTTCGTGGGAAATGGCTCGGAGGGATTCCACCGCTCTGTCCCTCACCACAGTCTCCTCAACGGTGGCCAAACTCTCCAGTGGTGGCTGGAAGATAAGAAACAAGTCCGTTATTTTTGTGGTCTACCAGTAGGTAGGCTTTCAAGGATAAAAACACAGAAGCTACCATGGGGATAGATATACACATACATGCAAAGTTGAGGGCCATCATCCAGATCTTAAAAAGAAGTTTGGGAATAAAAAATAAAAAAAATACAAAAAAAAATTCTCACCGTAAAATCCTTCTCTGTCGTCCATGGACGGACACAGCCTTCACAAGTCTTGACATATGGGTTATGTTTCTAGTCCTCTCCTGATAGACAGAACATAACCCTACAGTCAAGATTATAAGGAAGCCGTGTCCGTCAAAGGACGAAAGAGAATAAATTGTTGCTCTACATAAAGATGGCCTAGGCCAGTGATGGCGAACTTTGGCACCCCAGATGTTTTGGAACTACATTTCCCATAATTCTCTTGCACTCTTTAGTGTAGTTGAGCATCATGGGAAATATAGTTTCAAAACATCTGGGGTGCCAAGGTTTGCCATCACTGGCCTAGGCTATAAGAAGATTGCCAAGACCCTGAAACTGAGCTGCAGCACAGTGGCAAAGACTATAGAGCAGTATAGCAAGACAGGTTCCACTCAGAACAGGCCTTGCCATGGCCAACCAAAGAAGTTGAGGTCACGTGCTCAGCGTCATATCCAGAGGTTGTCTTTGGAAAATGGACGTATGAGCGCTGCCAGCATTTCTGCAGAGGTTGAAGGGATGGGGGGGAATCAGCCGTCAGTGCTCAGACCATACGCCACACACTGCATCAAATTGGTCTGCATGGCTGTCGATGCAGAAGTAAGGCTCTTTTAAAGATGCACAAGAAAGTCCGTAAACCGTTTGCTGAAAACACACAGACTAAGGACATGGATTACTGGAACCATGTCCTGTAGGGCTGCGCATCTTCACCGGTCTCACGATTCGATGCGATTACGATTATCAAGTGCACGATTCGATTCGATGCGATTCCGCGATGCATCACGATGCATCACGATTGCAGCGCAAGTGCGCATGGCTTTCATCAAAAAAAAATTAAGTACATTTTTTTCTATCTGTTCTTAAAAAAAAAAAAACACAATATAACACTTCCTGCATGTAGCAAAGTCTAAACACAGCAGACCTGCTACAGGAGACGGTCAGAGATTGCAGAACTGCTACAGGAGATGGTCAGAGACTGCAGACCTGCTACAGGAGATGGTCAGAGACTGCAGACCTGCTACAGGAGATGGTCAGAGACTGCAGACCTACTACAGGAGATGGTCAGAGACTGCAGACCTACTACAGGAGATGGTCAGAGACTGCAGACCTACTACAGGAGATGGTCAGAGACTGCAGACCTACTACAGGAGATGGTCAGAGACTGCAGACCTACTACAGGAGATGGTCAGAGACTGCAGACCTGCTACAGGAGATGGTCAGAGACTGCAGACCTACTACAGGAGATGGTCAGAGACTGCAGACCTACTACAGGAGATGGTCAGAGACTGCAGACCTACTACAGGAGATGGTCAGAGACTGCAGACCTACTACAGGAGATGGTCAGAGACTGCAGACCTACTACATGAGATGGTTATTCTACCCCATGCACCGTCACTACGTGTTAAAACAATGCACCCTCATCTTATCTGTGATCTGTGCTACTGCTAGCCGCCGTGGTCACTCAGTGAAAGCCAGTCACGGTTGGTAAAGTGATCTCTATCTCTCCTTCTCCAATCTTCGTGGCACACTGGCATTGAACAAACAGCTACAACAACATATGTCCCAACATCCTCCCGCCCCCTCCCCCAAATGACAACGTATGCCATTTCATTAATTATGGTTTTATGTATTCATTGTCTTAGTGATTGATTCACATAACAACTTCAGTACTTACCTTGTTTGTATGATTTATGGTTTTGCTCATCACTGCCCCACACATGCACTGCATTGCATGTGTGGGGTAGTGATGAGCTAAATCATACAAACAAGGAAAGTAATGAAGTTTTGATCAATCAGTAAGACATTGGACAATAGATTAGAGCTAGACCTACATAAACCATAATTGTATGTGCAATGGTATGGTCACAAACTCAGTTTAATGTTTAGAAATAGAATAATTCAGTTTACCCAATCACCATCATTAATATGTATTATTTACAATTATTATTACAGTCATACAATTGGCATATTTAAATTTTGCAGTCCACTCCACATGGTGCATCAGAGATATGATAATATAATATATACTTTGGTTACAGTTATTAGTGTACTAGTAGTACTACTGTGACAGTCAGTGTCTCTGTTGTGTACCTGATGATGATGATGATCACGTGTCAGTGCTGCATTCAGCTACTCACTGCTGGAGGAGGACAGAGGACAAGTGCAGCCTTTCTTGCTCAGGGTCTCTCTCCCACAGTCCTGCAGCTGCTGCCCACAGCAGCCAGTTGCGAGTCGGGCGACGTTCTCCCCCTGTACCAGGCAGCCTGTGTGCAGTGCACGCTGCATAGTTATAGTAACCCGAGGAGGAAAGCTCTGGGAACTGGGACCGGAACTCACAACAGGTGTCACTCTGTCTCCTCTCACGTGTCTGCCAGTGAAGCAAGCGACACAGGGCGGCTGTGGATGACGTCGGCGGAAGGCGGAAAAAGACGGCGCGATTACTTCAGCTGCGGACTCGGAGGAAAGCTAAGTGTCTGAGCGCTCTGGGGGGGGGGGGGGGCTCCGCTGTGCTGGCGCTGCATGTGTCCGTCTCCTCTACTCAGGACTCCGAGTGCGACACAGGGGGAGGCGGCAAAACTTTCTCTTCACTCGGCTCCGCGCGGCAGGACGCGACGCTGACGTCATCAACATGCATCGATTATTTAAAGCTACAGCATCGACACAGCATCGCCGGCGGTCGAATCGCGATGCATCGATTCTACGATCATATTCAACAGCCCTAATGTCCTGTGGTCTGATGAGACCAAGATAAAACTTACTTGGTTCAGATGGTGTGAAGTGTGTGTGGCGGCAACCAGGTGAGGAGAACAAAGATAAGTGTGTCTTGCCTACAGTCAAGCATGGTGGTGGAAGAGTCATGGTCTGGGGCTGCATGAGTACTGCCGACACTGGGGAGCTACAGATCATTAAGGGAACCATGAATGCCAACATGTACTGTGACATACTAAAGCAGAGCATGATCCCCTCCCTTCAGAGACTGGACCGCAGGGCAGTATTCCAACATAAGGACCCCAAACACACCTCCAAGATGACCACTGCCCTGCTAAAGAAGCTGAGGGTAAAGGTGATGAACTGGCCATGCATGTCTCCAGACCTAAACCCTAGTGAGCATCTGTGGGGCATCCTCAACCGGAAGGCAGAGGAGCGCAAGGTCTCTTAACATTCACCAGCCTTGTGATGTCATGGAGTGGAAGAGGACTTTAGTGGCAACCTGTGAAGCTCTGGCAAACTCCATGCCCAAGAGGGTTAAAGGCAGTGCTGGAAAATAATGGTGGCCACACAAAATATTGACACTTTGGGCCCAATTTGGACATTTTCACTTACGGGTGTGTTCACTTTTTGTTGCCAGTGGTTTAGACATTAATGGCCAAATTAACACTGTTATACAAGCTGTACACTCACTACTTAACATTGTAGCAAAGTGTAGTTTCTTCAGTGTTATCACATGAAGAGAATAAAATATTTGAGGGGTGTACTCAATTTTGTGAGATACTGTAAATAAAGCCTGAGGGGACTGCCAGAGACTGCAGACGGGGAAGATGCTGCAGAAGACAATATGAAGCTGGAACATGTTACACGGGGTAGTAAAGATCAAAAAGATTGCCAGAATCAGTGTTCCCACTACAGACTGCTGAGGTCAGAGGAGGTCTTAAAAATTAGAAATAAGGGCAGCAGATTTAGGGACACCTACCAGTAAGCAGTGTACAAACTCTGGTCCCCCAACCAGTGTAGTAAAGGTCCCCAATTGTTCAGCCAAAGCCAGCAGCACTTCATCTTCATCATAGATCGTATCTGCAAGACAAAAAGGGTCAGTCACTGCTCTGCCTTTCAGGAGCTCTCAGAAGTATGGCCAAAAGCGCTTTGCCCGTCCCTCTCATTTAAAACCCTCCACAATGTATCAATCTGCTAGTAACAATTTAATATATGAAAGTAAGCACACCATTTGGGTTGATTTACTCAAATTGGAGAGTGTCAAATCTGGGGCAGCTCTGCATGGCAGCCAATCAGCTTCTAACTTCAGATTCTTCATAAAAGTTAACAAAAAACAAAACAAGTGGAAGCTGATTGGTTACTATGTAGAGCTGCACCAGGTTTTGCAATCTCCAATCCCCCCCCCATATTTAAAAAAAAAGTCTCCAGTGTTATCTGTAGTATGTCTGAAGCCAATCTTTTCCACACTTCTATGCCTTTTACTGAACTGTATATCTTTGTGCGGGGGCAGCCACCTTTGTAGAGATCATGGTTTTGCTCCCATATGTCAGTGTTGCCCCCAATGACTGGTAGGAAATATTTAAAAACAAACAGGAAAATGTATATCCACAAAATGAACGAAGCAGGGAGATCCTCACACTGCAGGTTCTCATTTACAGCTTCCTCTCCAGCAAGAACACTCTAAATCTGATGAAACAGCCAATATAAACACCCCAGCACCAATATTACTGCTTTCTCATGTGTGGATTGTCCTGGGGCACGGAAAAGCGGACATTCCACTTTCAAATGCAAAACTCCACTTTAAAGTCACAGTGACTTCAAAGTAGTTCATCCACTACTGTGGCCCGACTTGCATGCATTATGAGTGCCAAAGACTTCAAGATTAACCCTCAAAAGTTGCATGGAAGGCGTACCGGCATGTTTTACAAGCAACAGTGGTGCAAATGTGGGACAAGTTGCAACCCGAAGTCTCGTGACTTTGGCGTTGTACAAGTGTGAACGGAGCCTTAGAGAAAAACACTTTTGGGTATGGGGAATCATGTGATCAGTTTTCCTGCATGGGCAAGAGTCGGAATCTCTTTCATAATTGGTGTAAACAGTAAATGCCATTTTCGATCATAGGCAAAAGAAAAGTCGGTTCTCTTCTCCCATTAGATGCACTTACCTGTCAGGAATGGCAGAAGCTCACTGCGGGTCCTTTCTACACCCAAAGCCAAAGCAATCGTGGAGAGCTTCTTAATACTGTTCAGACGGAGCTGCAGACAAATAAGAAATAATGTCAGAACCTCCAAAGTGACTACAGCTTTTTTTCTCAGAATATGTATAGGTACCCCCCTCTTTCAAATCACCACTTGTTTCTACTCCCTACCCACCTCCAAGGTCCGCTCTCCATGGTTCCACCCACCTCCAAGGACCGCTCTCCATGGTTCCACCCACCTCCAAGGTCCGCTCTCCATGGTTCCACCCACCCCCAAGGTCCGCTCTCCATGGTTCCACCCACCCCCAAGGTCCGCTCTCCATGGTTCCACCCACCTCCAAGGTCCGCTCTCCATGGTTCCACCCACCTCCAAGGTCCGCTCTCCATGGTTCCACCCACCTCCAAGGTCCGCTCTCCATGGTTCCACCCACCTCCAAGGTCCGCTCTCCATGGTTCCACCCACCTCCAAGGTCCGCTCTCCATGGTTCCACCCACCTCCAAGGTCCGCTCTCCATGGTTCCACCCACCTCCAAGGTCCGCTCTCCATGGTTCCACCCACCTCCAAGGACCGCTCTCCATGGTTCCACCCACCTCCAAGGACCGCTCTCCATGGTTCCACCCACCTCCAAGGACCGCTCTCCATGGTTCCACCCACCTCCAAGGTCCGCTCTCCATGGTTCCACCCACCTCCAAGGTCCGCTCTCCATGGTTCCACCCACCTCCAAGGACCGCTCGAACCCTTACCCACTTCCAAGGATTGTTCCACCACCTACCCACCTCCCAGTACCACCCCTTTTAAAGAAAACTAGGTGCTAGGTAGTTTGCATGGAATTTGTTGAGAACATAAAAAAAAAAAAAATATTGTAAAATAGATCCCCTATAGCCAGCAACAATAACCATCAAGCAACAACAGACCCCCCCAGCAGGCAGCATCAATGGACCCTCCAGCACCCCTTGCCATTAGATCCATTCAGCGTTAAAAGTTCTGGAAATGCATTCTCACTGAAAAAAAAAAAAGAGCCCTGCAAGGCACACTTCGCATCTTCTAGATCTTTTTGGCACCAAAAATAGAGCCAATGGGTAGCCCAGTAACTGAAGACTTAAACCATTAATATTTGGGTCCAGGCCAGGACATCACCTGCATGGAGTTTGCATGTTCTCCCTGTGCTTTTATGGGATTCCGCCGGGTTCTCCACTTTCCTCCCACACCCCAAAGATGCTGCTAGGTTCACTGGCGCCTGTCTAAATTGGTCCGGCTATATGCAAGGGAGATGGGGACCTTAGATTGTAAGCTTCTCGAACGCAGGGAGCGGTGTGAATGTGCATTATGTAATGCAATGTGTAAATTGTTGTGCTCTATAAATGCCTTTAATTAATAAATGCTGAAAAGGTCACCAAGTCCTTATGAAACAAGTGCTTGCAACAACAGTGCACAATGGCAGCATTCAAGAGACAGACGATACCCGCTGCGGTAGTCGCCTGCCAGAATTCAGTAGCCAGACAATACACGTTCCTGTGGTGGTCATCAATAAAAAAGGATTTCATTATTTAAAGAGTCCCTGTCACCAAAGATTGCAGAAAGAACACCAAACAAGCCATCATTTCAGGGATATGCAGAGTGACTGTCCTGCCACCCCCCCCCCCCCCCCCATTACATAGTGCCCACCGATCACCCTGCCACTACATACCACTTATTGGCTTAAAAGTAAAAGTTCACCCAAAACCTGACCTCTAGCAGGAATTCCATATGTCCTGCTGCTACATAGTGCCCACTGGCCACCAGTAGGGATGAGCACCGGCGTGTTCGCACACTCCACGAGCAGAGGCTGCCAGGAAGTCTGCACGGTGCTGCGCCAATCACAGGCAGGGAGACATGGTCCTGATGCTCGGCTGCAGAGATCGGGAAATGTCTCCCTGCCTGTGATTGGCGCAGCACCGTGCCGACTTCCTGGCAGGCTCTGCACATGAACTGTGCGAACACACGGGAGCTCATCTCTAGCCGGAGTGCCCATCGGCCACCCTGCCGCTACAAAGTGCCTTATCCTACCACTCGCTGTCCACAGGCAGATACATAGGGCCAGATTCAGGAACAGTTAGGCTGGCGGATCCAGTGATCCGCCAGCCTAACTGTGACTTTGAGCCGGCGTTTCTGTTTTCTGTAACCAGAAAACAAGAAACGCCGGGTTGAAGCTCCGATGCGAGCAGCGTAACTGAGTTTCGCCATCGCATCGTTACTTCAACTTAAAAATGGCGCCGGGGGCGTTCCCGCCGATTTACGCTCAAAAAATATGTTAATGAGCGGAAATCGGCAAATTACGATCGAATTCCGGCGCGACGCAATGACGGTACGACGTTTCCGGACGGGATACGCGGCGCATAGATATACCTACATGGGGTTGGAGTATCCTATGTTAGGTATAGGCGTCGTCATCGCGTCGGGAAAAAAAAAAATCACGTCGCTTGCGTAAAAAGTTCATGAATGGGAATGTGACGTCATTGACGTTCATTCACAGAATTTGGAGCATGCGCACGGGGATGTTTGGACACTCGACGCATGCGCAGTACGTTGGCGGCGGGATCGCGCTTAGTTAGAATACTACACGCCCCGTACCCGCCCAATTTGAATTCCGCCGGCTCATTTGTGATGCGCTGCCGCAACTTTAGGAGCAAGTGCTTCCTGAATAACAGCACTTGCTCCTAAAATTTCAGCAGCGTAACGCAAATGAGATGCATTACTCCAGAGCAAAGATGCTCCCATCTACCTGAATCTGGCTGATAGTGCTCACTGTCAGCCGTGCCACTACATAACGCCCCATCCTACCACTACATATCGCTCACTGACTTAAGTGATTGGTAAACCACCGTACTACAAACATTTCCACATAGTGTCACAGACTAGCTAACAGGCAGGGGAGGGGTGCACCATGGATGAAGGAGCGTAAACTGACCACGATCTCAGCGGACATGATATACAGTGGTCAGTTTACAGGGGGAAGGAAAGAACCAGGTAGGATCAGCCAGGTATTTTAGGTGATAGAAGGGGCCAAATTACACAGCACAAGCACAGTGCCACTATTTATGCTTTAAAGCAGAGGTTCACCCTAAATATAAGCCCTCCCATGTGATCCAGCATACTGGCGTCAGTATGCTGTTTTTTTTTTTAAATCCATGTACTTACTGTATTATGCAGAATGTTATTCTTTTTACCCCGCGGTGGACGACGCCAGTATAGCGCGTCACATCTTACGAAAGTACCCGAAAAGGACTCGGGTAATCTCGGCGAAAATGCGGCGCCTGCGCACAGACCTAGGAGCTGACTGCGCAGGCGCCGTATTTCTCCGAGTCCTACGGCTATGGCGCGTCACGCCCTCCGAAAAACGCCGAAATAGGACTCGGAGAAATACGGCGCCTGCGCAGTCAGCTCCTAGGTCTGTGCGCAGGCGCCGCATTTTCGCCGAGATTACCCGAGTCCTTTTCGGGTACTTTCGTAAGATGTGACGCGCTATACTGGCGCCGTCCACCGCGGGGTAAAAAAAATTAAATTCTGCATAAGACAGTAAGTACATGGATTTAAAAAAAAAACAAACAGCATACTGGCGCTGACGCCAGTATGCTGGATCACATGGGAGGGCTTATATTTAGGGTGAACCTCCGCTTTAAGGGAACAGGATTCTCTTTTTTGGGGGAGGGGGGGTACAATTTAAATATTATAAAAGGTATAAGGCACTTCTGTGTCAAACATATTAAGCTGCTGCGCTCCCAGACTATCTAGAGCAGGGATCTTCAAACTGTGACCCTCTAACTGTTGTGGAACTACACATCCCATGAGGCATTGCAAGACTCTGACATTCACAGACATGACTAGGCATGATGGGAATTGTAGTTCCTGAACAACTGGAGGGCTGTAGTTTAAGGACCCCTGATATAGAGGGCTGAATGAAAAGAAAGTCAAGGAACAGAGCTCTAAGGCAAAACATTTTAGACAGAGAGGATTAGACCCTCCGCCAGGCTTTTATTGCTGTAGGCCTCCGTTGGGGAAACCCCCCCCCCTTTATTTATACTGGTGAGGTGACCACTGAAAGACAACGAGAGGGGAATCCAAAAGGTTAGCATTGTCATCACAGCTGGAGACAAAGGGAAATCTTCCAATGAGGGACACCCGTTCTGGTGATGGGAGGAGAGATTCCCCCACTTCCTGTTGTGTCTCTGGGACAGGAAGTGACATTTCTAAAACATTACCCATAGATATATATATAAAAACACACAACATGGCCCTCACACTGTTTACTATCAAGGCCCCTCCTTCTCAGGCTTAAAGTGTAACTTCCTCCCACATAGCAGCCCATACATTTTATGTCTAATAAAAAGGGACCCCTGATGTTTCTCATGTTCGGGAGGAACTCAATGCATATGTCCCCTCGGTCTCAGGCTTAAAATGGAAGGTCCTCCAAGATAGCGTGGGGGCCCCACACTTTAAGCCTGATACAAAGGGGCTCCAGATGGTATTCATCATGGGGAGGCTCAGAGAGCATGCAGTCAGGGGCCCCTCCTCAGGCAAGCATGGCTATCAGGGGCCCTTACTGCTTAAACCTCCAGAACAAGGCCTAAGAACTGCAAGGGGCCACTCCACCACCACCTCTTGTCCTAGAGGGACCCCCTCTAAGTAACCACTGTGAGGGGCCCCTAAACCTGAAGGTGGAGGGCCAATACACTAAGTGTACACTGAGGGGCCCCTTCACCTCACACCTGAGGGCCAATACACCAAGTGTACACTGTGAGGGGCCCCACCACCTCATGCCTGAGGGCCAATACACTAATGGTACACAGTGAGGGGCCCCTCCACCTCACGCCTAAAGGGCCAATACACCAAGTGTAAACTGTGGGGGGCCCCTCCACTCATGCCTGAGGGCCAATACACCAAGTGTACACTGTGAGGGGCCCCTCCACCTCAAACCTGTGGGCTAGGGGCCAATACACTTGAAGCGTACACTGTGAGGGGCCCCACTACCCCCAGACTGACACTGAGGGGCCCTTGACTTCAGCTTACCCCAATACTGTTAAGGGGGATATACTTTTTTAATCCTACAAGGTAAGGGCCCCCCCTAATGACACTGAGGGGCCCCGCTACCTCAGGAACCCTTTTGTCTAACAGGGTAAGGGCCCCTCAAATTAACCACTGTAGGGTCCTCTCCACCTCAAGCCTGCGGACTGAGGGCCCTGTTGATGGGCAGGGGCCAAAACGCTTTCAGTGTACAGGGTAAGGGCCCCTTCTCCTCCACACTGACACTGTGAGGGGCCCCTGACCTCATGCCCCCCCCCCCCCCCCCCCCCCCCATACAGATGAGGTTATTATACTTTGTATCCCTCCACTTCATGCCCGAGGGCCCCAACACTCATCATTCAGGGTAAGGGCCCCTCCACCTCAGGCCTGCATGATAAGGGCCCTCCTTACACTATGAGGGGGCCCTCTTCAGGAATAGAAGGTGAAGGACTCCCCCTCAGGCCTACACTGCCCCCAGCCGGCGGTGGTAGTAGTAGTAGTATCATGGCTCCTCACCTGCACGTCCTCATTGCGCAGCTCATCGATGAGGACGGCGATGGGATACAGAGAATCGTCCCCGTCTGCCGCAGCCATGATCGCTTCTTCCTACCGGATGGAGAGTGTGGGGGGAGGAACCGGGAACGGGGGCGCCGAGCCTGTCACGCAGGGGAAGCAAGCCACGCCCAGCAATCTAATGTTTATAGAGCAACGCGCCCTGCAACCACCAGGAGGGGAGGAGGGGACAAGGATGCATCCGACGAAATGCACATGCGCAAAACGTTACTCCAGCTGCTATACCGATCAGCTGTCCAGACGTATAGAATGGGCATGCGCAGTTCATCGGAAGCATTTTCCTGACGAAAGGAAAGCCATGGAGAGCGCGCGTAGAGACAGAATCCAAATGTAAGAATCTGCCTCGCTCTCTGTGGCGTGACGTATAGAATGGGCATGCGCAGTCCGAATCTTCAACACTGATGTAAGGGAGAACTCCTCCGGGGACACCGATGTAAGGGAGAACTCCTCCGGGGACACCGATGTAAGGGAGAACTCCTCCAGGGACACAGATGTAAGGGATAACTTCTCCGGGGGCACCGATGTAAGGGAGAACTCCTCCGGGGACACCAATGTAAGGGAGAACTCCTCCGGGGACACCGATGTAAGGGAGAACTCCTCTGGGGACACCGATGTAAGGGAGAACTCCTCTGGGGACACCGATGTAAGGGAGAACTCCTCCGGGGGCACCGATGTAAGGGAGAACTCCTCCGGGGGCACCGATGTAAGGGAGAACTCCTCCGGGGACACCGATGTAAGGGAGAACTCCTCCGGGGACACCAATGTAAGGGAGAACTCCTCTGGGGACACCGATGTAAGTGAGAACTCCTCCGGGGACACCAATGTAAGGGAGAACTCCTCCGGGGGCACCGATGTAAGGGAGAACTCCTCCGGGGACACCGATGTAAGGGAGAACTCCTCCGGGGGCACCGATGTAAGGGAGAACTCCTCCGGGGGCACCGATGTAAGGGAGAACTCCTCTGGGGACACCGATGTAAGGGAGAACTCTGCCGGGGACACCGATGTAAGGGAGAACTCCTCCGGGGACACCGATGTAAGGGAGAACTCCTCCGGGGACACCGATGTAAGGGAGAACTCTGCCGGGGACACCGATGTAAGGGAGAACTCCTCCGGGGACACCGATGTAAGGGAGAACTCCTCCGGGGACACCGATGTAAGGGAGAACTCCTCCGGGGACACCGATGTAAGGGAGAACTCCTCCGGGGACACCGATGTAAGGGAGAACTCCTCCGGGGACACCGATGTAAGGGAGAACTCCTCCGGGGGCACCGATGTAAGGGAGAACTCCTCCGGGGACACCGATGTAAGGGAGAACTCCTCCGGGGACACCGATGTAAGGGAGAACTCCTCCGGGGACACCGATGTAAGGGAGAACTCCTCCGGGGGCACCGATGTAAGGGAGAACTCCTCCGGGGACACCGATGTAAGGGAGAACTCCTCCGGGGACACCGATGTAAGGGAGAACTCCTCCGGGGGCACCGATGTAAGGGAGAACTCCTCCGGGGACACCGATGTAAGGGAGAACTCCTCTGGGGACACCGATGTAAGGGAGAACTCTGCCGGGACACCGATGTAAGGGAGAACTCTGTCGGGGACACCGATGTAAGGGAGAACTCCTCCGGGGACACCGATGTAAGGGAGAACTCCTCCGGGGACACCGATGTAAGGGAGAACTCTGCCGGGACACCGATGTAAGGGAGAACTCTGTCGGGGACACCGATGTAAGGGAGAACTCCTCCAGGGACACCGATGTAAGGGAGAACTCATCCAGGGACACCGATGTAAGGTAGAACTCCCCCGGGGACACCGATGTAAGGGAGAACTCCTCCGGGGACACCGATGTAAGGGAGAACTCATCCAGGGACACCGATGTAAGGTAGAACTCCCCCGGGGACACCGATGTAAGGAAGAACTCCGCCGGGGACACTGATGTAAGGGAGAACTCCACCGGGAGCAAGTGCTAATTTACAGGACTGATCGCTGTATAAATGACAGTGGTCGCAAAATAGCATCAAAAGTGTCCAATGCGTCCAGCCACAATAAAAAAAAAAAAATCACTGAAGCCGCCATTACTAATAAAAAAAGATAATAATAAAAAATACCATAAATCTATAACCAATCAATAAACGCTTATTGCGATTTTGTTTACCATAAATATGTAGAAGAATACGTATCGGCCTAAACTGAGTAAATACATTTTTTTTTGTTTATAGCGCAAAAAAAATAAACCGCAGAGGTGATCAAATACCACCAAAACAAAGCTCTATTTGTGGGGAAAAAACACGTTAATTTTGTTTGGGCACAACGTTGCACGACTACGCAATTGTCAGTTAAAGTGATGCAGTGCCAAATCCTCAGAGGAAGTGGTTAAAATGGGGTTCCGGGCTAATATTAAATAGACCCTAAAATTAAATAGACCCTAAAACATATTAATAGCTCCCCAATCATTCCAGAAATCATTACAAACACTTGCCTTATATCCTCCAGCTCATGTTTTGGCCGTATCCATCATATGTAGGTGCATGCTGGGCGATTTTTAGGCACAGTAATGCCCTTCCTGTCCTAAGACCCCATTGCCTCCTGGGAAATGAAGACACTCATTTTCCAGGAGGCAATGGGGTCTTAGGACAGGAAGTTAAACTACCTAGGACCAAGAACCAGGCAGATTACAAAATCTGCCTAGTAACAGCCAAATAGAAGTGAGAAATGAATATTTTTTTACATTAACCACTTAAGACCCGGACCATTATGCAGGTAAAGGACCTGGCCCCTTTTTGCGATTCGGCACTGCGTCGCTTTAACTGACAATTGTGCGGGGTGGCTCCCAAACTAAATTGACGTCCTTTTTTCCCCCACAAATAGAGCTTTATTTTGGTGGTATTTGATCACCTCTGCGGTTTTTATTTTTTGCACGATAAACAAAAATAGAGCGACAATTTTGAAAAAAAATCAACATTTTTTACTTTTTGCTGTAATAAATATCCCCCAAAAATATATAAAAATAAAAAATGTTCCTCAGTTTAGGCCGATACGTATTCTTCTACATATTATTGGTACACAAAAAAAAAAAACGCAATAAGTATTTATTGATTGGTTTGTGCAAAAGGTATAGCATTTACAAAATAGGGGATAGATTTATGGCATTTTTATTAATCATTTTTTTTTTTACTAGTAATAGCGGCGATCTGCTTTTTTTTTTTTGCGACATTATGGCGGACACATTTTTGGGACCATTGTCATTTTCGCAGCGAAAAGTGCTATAAAAATGCATTGTTTACTGTGAAAATGAATATGACAGTGAAGGGGTTAACCACAAGGGGGCACTAAGGGGTTAAGTGTGCCCTATTGTGCGATTCTTACTGTAGGGGGCGGGGCTGGACGTGTGACGTCACTGATCGTCGTTTCCTATAAACAGATGATCAGTTACACTGCCACAGAGAAGAACGTTCAGCTCCTGTGACACAATCGCTGGTGCGGTCACGAAGCTTTGGACCAGGTCATGAACATGCCGCCGGCAGCGCCCACGCGACTGGAAACTTAAAGGGCAATGTTTCTGTGCCCAGCCATGTCATTCTTCCGACGTATATCTGCGTTAGGCGGTCCACAAACGGTTAAAGGCAAGCTGTTAATAGAAAGTTCATTTTTAGGGTGGAACTCCGCTTTAAGGCAAGACTTTCCATGACTGTGTGCCCAATGCCAGTAAGTTTTCCTATAGACTGGGTTAGGGGCTTACGCACATACTCTCCTATAACACAATGTATTTTTTGTGTCGGGGATGTCCGGGTGATGGGTACCGCCATCCATAGATCTGAATGGGTGAAGGCGGCTGTATGCAGCTATGGACTGCTTCTTGTGTAAATTGGCACATGTGTAGAGATGTAATGTCCTGAATGCACAGTACCCGCACCTATACATATCAGGCACTAAAATACACAGCCTGTTTAAGCTGTATGGGCAAGTGTGCCCATGAAATCTTTATTAAAAAATTCCTTTCCATCAAAAACTGAATGAGGAAAAAAACGATCAGCGCCCAAAATTAGAATTTATTAACCTGGACAGATATCTGGAGTCACAGAGAATGTTTTCTAGCAAGAGCCACATTTCATTTTATTTAGGCATTTACAGTACACAGTCCGGGAACTTCTCATCAACCAGCCAGGACTTTGTTACACCAATCATTGCTCATCAGGGTCTCTGGTCTAGAACATGACAGTCCGATGATGTAGGTGACCACAGGATATGTACAGGACTCCAGTTTGTCTTCAGTGGTCACATTCCTTTACACACTGACCCGGTATGCAGAATGGTGGCCTGTTTGCAGTTCCATCATAATCATGCTGTATAAAAAAATAAAAATAAACAACCCCGAGTGCCGCACACCCTCAGAACACGACAGTCACTATAGTAGAAGCAGCCTCAGCGCGGCTCTGTCCAGGCCATGCCCACAATGTATTTTGCCTTATAGAGGACCCAACCTGTGGGCGGGACGAAACGTGTTAGAGGAGCATGACCTGTACCGAGGCGGGATGAGGCTGCTTCTAGGGTTGTATATTGGTCCGTTTGCACAAATGCTCATGATATCTTTGCAGAGCGATTTGAGCCCATACAAAATGAATGGGCTCAAATCGCACTGCAAAGAACCGCAGGCGATTTTTCCCCACTGCTCCAGTGTCCGTGAACCCAGTAAAGAAAGGGAAGCGCCATCTAGTGCAGCAATAGGCAGTTTTTTTTTTTTTTATGTTTTAAAGTGGCAGTAAACCCACTGACTTTTTTTTTTTTCTTTACACCTGTAAGGCAAAAGGCATAATGAGCTAGTATGCATCGCATACTGGGAGTTGTTCTAACATGTTTAAAGCGGAGTTCCACCCAAAAGTGGAACTTCCGCTTTTCGGAAACCTTCCTCCCTCCGGTGTCCGGTTTGACACCTTTTAGGGGAGGGGGGGTCAGATAACTGTATAAAACGGGCATTTGCACCACTTTGCGTCACCCCCCCCCCCCGCGCTATCTTCTGTGAAACACATTGTTCACAGGAGAGAGCGGGGACCAGTGACGGCTCGCAGCGCACTTGGGCATGTTAGTAGGGAACCAGGTTGTGAAGCCACAAGGCTTACCTTACTGAAGATGGTGGCGCCTCCACCCAGGAGCAGAGAGACGGGTCGGCTTTGGGCGTGGACATTGCGGGCGCCCTGGACAGGTAAGTGTCTAGATTTTAAAAGTCAGCAGCTGCAGTATTTGTAGCTGCTGGCTTTAAAAAAAAAATTCGGGGGGTCTGCTGCTTTAATAAAATGCCCATTGCGGCACTAGATAGCGTTTCCCTTTCTATACCGGGTTCACACACACAGGAGTGGTGAGGGGAAAAATCACCTGCGATTCTGACAAGAATTGCACCGCATTCTTGTTCAAATCACATGCGATTCTTTGCAGTGCGATTTCAACCCAAATTCACTTAAAGCGGAGTTCCACCCAAAAATTGAACTTCCGCTTTTCTGGAGCAGAGTCCTGTCTAATACAGGTATTTACTCCCACTTCCAGCAATCTACGCCATGTCTGGACCCTCCTCCACCCCTCCGCTGTCTTCTGGGATACAGTTGGTCCCAGAAGACAGCAGGGACCAGTGAGGACATGCAGCACGACTCGCGCATGCGTAATAGGGAACCAGGCTGTGAAGCCGCTACTGAAGATGGCGGAGCCTCCACCCAGGAGCCGAGGGACGGGTCGGCTTTGGGCGAGGACATCGCAGGCTCCCTGGACAGGTAAGTGTCTAGATTTTAAAAGTCAGCAGATGTAGTATTTGTAGCTGCCGACTTTCAAAAAAAAAAAAAAAAGAACCCTGATTAAAAGTATTGGTATTTGTACTCGCTGATAATAATAAAAAAAAACAGTATAGGTGTCACCCTAGCTGCTTCTACTATAGTGATTGTCGGGTTCTGATGGTTTGCAGCTCTTGGGGGTATGTCCTTCCTTTACACTGCATGCACCAAACCAGGATAGGCTCTCTCTGGCCTACACCTTTAGTGTGAATCACCGGACTGGGACACACAGGAACCTCGAGCAGCACCCCTTGTTTTTTTCTTAATGGGTCCATCTTAATCATGACGTAGAGGAAATGGACCCTTTCCTCTCACTGTTCTTCTTATAATACATCTTCAAGGTTGGATCTCTTGTTTTATGTAAAAAGCAGGACAAATAAAGTCCACCAACAAGAGATTGTCCACCCACAACGGATAAACCAGTTTCTGAAAAAAGGATCCATCACAGACCCTGGTGGTGGAGTCCTGATGCTTCACTTTCCAGAAGGTCGTACCCAATGTGAAGGTTTCCCGCTTTCACCTTTTTTCATTTGGAGATGGGAAAATCTGAAGATGGACGGGACCACCCAAAACTCCAAGCACTATGGCAGGGGGTTCCAACCACAAAAATCCAAGGACAGCAGTAAAAGGTGACTCCGCCCACCACCTATAAAACAGAATGCTTGGGTTCAAGAGGCGATCCTCACTACCCCAACAATCTGCTGTATTCTGATAATGCCGAAGACTTCTTCACCCCGTCCCAGATCCGAGCAGCGTAGTGAAACCTACAAAATGGAAAAAAGGTGAAATGATCAAAAACTCAGAAACAAAAAATAGAATCATCTGCAGAAGGGAGCTCTATTGTTGTATAGTGATAGATAAAATGCAAATCAATACACAAACATATCTGAGCTCTCATGACACTGCTGGGAATAGATCCCGGGGTTCACTTACCAGTTCTTTTCGGTGAGAATGGTATGCGAGAGCTGCGGGCGTGACATAGACATGATCTGACTCCGCAGTTTGCTGATCATGGTGTGAAAGTTGGGGTGACCCTTATACCCAGGAAGGAGGGAGAAGAGAGGGTTTCCTGCTGAACCTACAGAACAAAATACAGAATTTAAATATCTTCTATGGTGAAAATTGGCTTAGGAGTGTAAAAAATAAATAAAAAAAAATTATTTGTACACAAGTGTAATTATACACGTGTGTATGATGGAAGATGGACTTTGTAGGCGTATTACAGTTAAAAATGAATTGTTTATTCCATAAAAAAGATACACATAAGATAATACAACAAGATTAATACATAAATTGTCACACTAGATGACAAGAAAAGCGCACACAAGAGTGCGACAGACCACCAATTAGTAACTTATACATAAGAGGTAACCAAACAATAGAGAGCTTGCGTCTACTTATTGTATACAGATTGAAACCGATGGAGTTTTCATAGGGCGGAATGTCACACTAGGATCAGCCCAACAATGTTTCGCGTTTATTCGGACGCTTCTTCGGGGGCTTCTCAATAATATATTAGGAGGAGTATATAAACAACAAGCTTCATGAGCAGAGGTCAGAGCTTAAATAGATAGCTACTTTTCAAAAAGCAGGATCAGAACGCGTCACGTATGATGTTATTCCGGTTCTGATGCGTCTGTCAGAAGAGCATCAATGCCATAAAAATTTGCAAGTGACAACCAGGTAGCAACCAAAAATTATTGTGCTTGTAGTTAAAGATAGCTGTCCAGAAAAATCTGCAATGTGCTAAAGAACAGACAATAGTCCACCAGGGAGAGACCAGGAATTATATAATAGTAGGGTATGGTGACGGATGTCCCGGCAAGCCTTCAGCGTCTCAGACTGGTGATCTTGCTGTGGGTACAAGTCTGCTCGAGGTGACGGTGTGTATCAGTTAGACAGCTGTCTGACCTCTGCTCATGAAGCTTGTTGTTTATATACTCCTCCTAATATATTATTGAGAAGCCCCCGAAGAAGCATCCGAATAAACGCGAAACATTGTTGGGCTGATCCTAGTGTGACATTCCACCCTATGAAAACTCCATCAGTTTCAATCTGTATACAATAAGTAGACGCAAGCTCTCTATTGTTTGGTTACCTCTTATGTATAAGTTACTAATTGGTGGTCTGTCGCACTCTTGTGTGCGCTTTTCTTGTCATCTAGTGTGACAATTTATGTATTAATCTTGTTGTTTTATCCTATGTGTATCTTTTTTATGGAATAAACAATTCATTTTTAACTGTAATACGCCTACAAAGTCCATCTTCCATCATACACACGTGTATAATTACACTTGTGAACAAAGAATTTTTCTTTCCAATCATTTCGGGACGTGGCATGTATACAATCTGTCTGATCCACAGTTCCACTCTGTGGTGATCGGAATTTCCTTTTTCTGGCTTAGGAGTGTGTCTATGGGAATGTTTGACCATTCGCATTTGTGATGTCACGCACTGATGTTGGACAAGAAGGCCTGGCTCGCAGTCTCCACTCTATTTTATCCCAAAGGTGTTCTACCGGGTTGAAGTCAGGACTCTGTGTAGGCCAGTTAAGTTCCTCCACCTCAAACTTGCTCATCCATGTCTTTATGGACTTTGCTTTGTGCACTGGTGAGCAGTCATGTTAGAACAGGAAGGGACCATCCCTAAACCGTTCCCACAAAATTGGGAGCATGAAATTGTCTAAAATGTCTTGGTATGCCGACGCCTTAAGAGTTCCCCTTCACTGGAGCTAAGACCCCATTCACACCTGAGCATTTTGTAGCTTGAAGCTACAAAACGCTGGAGGGGAAAAAATGTATTATTCTCTATGGATATGGTTCACATCTCCACTCCAAAATGCCTGAAGCCAAACAATTTTTAGGCAGATTTGGGCGTTTTTTCCGCTTTTTACATTGGTGACCTTTTGACCTGTACAAAATCGCAGTAAAAAAAACGCAGCAAAAATCGCGGTAAAATTGTGCGACTTTCTGCCTGAAAACCCTATGCTCAGGTGTGAATGGGGCCTAAGAGGCCAAGCTCAACCCCTGAAAAACAACCCCACACCATAATCCCCCCTCCACCAAATGATATGGACCAGTGCACAAAGCAAGGTCCATAAAGACATAGATGAGCAGGTTTTGAGGAGGAGGAATTGGCCTGTAGAGTCCTGACCTCAACCCAATAGAACACCTTTGGGATGAATTAAAGCAGAGACTGAGAGACAGACCTTCTTTTGCAGCGGAGACAGAGAGCCAGAACTTGTTGTCCACATCAGTGCCTAACCTCACAAACGCACTTCTGGAAGAATGGTCAAACATTCCCATAGACACACCCCTAAACCTTGTGGACGGCCTTCCCAGAAGAGGTGAAGCTGTTATACAGGCAAAAGGTGTAAAAACTCAATATTGAACCCAACGGACTAAGACTGGGATGCCATTAAAGTTCATGTGCGTGTGAAAGCAGATTATATATATATGATCTCTCTCTCTCTCTCATAGGATCTCTCTCAATATATATATATATATATATATATATATATATATTAGATCCCTCTCACATTAGGATTTGGACAGTGATATCTGTAGTGGAAGTGCTGTACCTGCTCTTGAGATGGTTTCATCAGTTTCATTCTCCATCACGGGCACTAAAAACAAATTCACTTCTGACTCCAGAAAGTCATAGGGCAATCCTGGGAAGATATTGCAGTCCAGCATAGAGAGAGTGCCTAAAACAGAGACATGGTCATTACATTTCATTGTACAAATAAAACAATGGTAATAATTCAGACCTAAGGCCCCTTCCACACAGGGCAGATCTGCTTACAGCGGTCCGCCAGCTCAGCGGGAGATCTCTCCATGGATTTCCGCTGAGCCGGTGGATGACAGGTCCCTTTTCTGCTCACCGAGTGGGAAGGGGCTTGTCGTGCGCCGCTGCTTGCTATGGAGCGATTGGCCAAAAACAGACAGCATGTCCATTTTCATCAGATCTCACCCAATCCGATCCGCAAGGACGGATGGTGACGTATCACCATCCGTCTGATTTTATCGGATCAGATGTCAGCGGACATGTCACCGCTGGCATCTGACACTCCATAAACAAGCATGGAGTGGCCGTTCAGTCCAGCAGAATAAAAGGAGCCTTAGACGGGGTACACAACTGTGCTCATTGTCTGGATGGCGAGCACAGCCTATCAATACTGATCAACGGTTGTCATACATAAAAACTACCACTTCTACCACTTCAGGCAGTCTTACAGATCATCCACTAGCCGCAGGTGCATACCTACTGAGATCAATCCCTACCCACAGAATCCAGATACCAACAACAAACAAGCTGCACTTCTACCTTTTTTTTAATATCAAACAAGCTTTATTTTAAGTAGTGCAAAGCCCGGATTTATAATTTTCTTACTGATACACCATCTCCTACTCTGAGCATTTCTCCCAAACAGGAGCTTAGTCATGAAGGCGGAGTCACCTTCATGACTAAAGCCAACTATAGATGGATCGAATCTCGGCCCGTTTAGCTGGGACTGACCAAGATTATAACCATCTATGGTCATGCTGATTGTAACAAAGTCGATTATCTTCATTACAAGCAGCCGATTTTTTTTTGGGATCACTACCAGCAGCAAATTCTCCATCCCAGATACGGCAGGAGTGGCGGAAGGTGAACGTACCTTTATATCGGAGACGGGAATGCATCATTAGCTTGTCAGTCACTGTGTGCATCTGCTTCAGGCTGCGGGGACAGAAATCCTCCCTCTTGGCTTTATTCTGAAGGAACACTGCAAGATGAGGAGGAAGGTCATGGAGATGCACTGCTAGAATTTTTTAAAACAGAATGCAACGAGGCTCCTAGAAAACTGCCGATTGCAGACTTACAGTTCATTGCCCAGAGTCCTGCCCAAATATAAAGGGGCTAATAAATCTGTGAAACGTGCAAACGAGCAGAAAAGTGCTGGAACCGGATTATTACACCTAGAGATCTCTGAATAGGGTGTCAGTCTATAAAAAAAAGAACACTCATCCACACAGCACCTGTGTCACCTGAAGCCAATGTGAAGAAGATATGATGGTATAGATCAGGGTCTCCAAACTTTTCAAACAAAGGGCCAGTTTATTTTCCTTCAGAGAGGGGGGCCGGATTGTGGCCAACAGGGGCAGAAAATGTCATGGGCCCATCTTCAGTGAGAATAAATATGGCCTCAGGGTTGGTGGTCAAAGGGAGTGGTGCCCCTATTAGTAGGAGGAATAGTATCCCATCATTGGTATCCATAGAAGAAAAAATGCCCCATTGCTGGTGTGAGTGGGAGGAATAGTGCCCCAAGGGCCGGATAAAGGCTACCAAAGGGCCACATCTGGCCCTCGGGCCGCAGTTTGGAGACGCCTGGTATAGATAAAGGTCCCCTTAAGTGGTTATAAACCTCAGACATGAAATATGAACAAAGCACATACCTCTATAGCGTGTACTTGTCTCAAATTAAAACACTAAAGCCCTGTACACACGATCGGTTTGTCTGATGAAAACAGACCGTTTTCATCGGACAAACCGATCGTGTGTGGGCCCCATTGCTTTGTTTTTCATCGGTAAAAAAAAATAGAACTGGTTTTAAAATTTTCCTATGGATAAAAAAAAAAAAACGATAGAAAAAAACAATCGTCTGTGGGGAAGTCCATCGGTCAAAAATCGACGCATGCTCAGAATCAAGTCGACGCATGCTCGGAGGCATCGAACTTCATTTTTCTCAGCACGTCGTAGTGTTTTACGTCACCGCGTTGGACACGATCGGATTTTTGACTGATGGTGTGTAGGCAAGACTGATGAAAGTCAGCTTCATCGCATATCCGATGAAAAAGTGAGAGAAGTGAAGACTACAGATGCAACTTACTGTATGTAGGAGGATTTGTTTCATCTCTGTGTATCACCCGAGGATAGTCCCTGCACTGGGTCTATGTAAGGGTTTACAACCACTTTAAAATAGGGTTCCAGTTGTTTTGTGTTTATTAAAAAAGTCAGCAGCTACAAAAAGTGTAGCTGCTGTGATATGGCCGCCCGGACCCTCGGTTCTCTCCTCGCCTCTCCCCGGCACTGGCATTACAAGTGTGGGCTTCACAGTCGTGTGCGAGACACACTGCGCCTCCTCACTGGCCAGGCAATCTTCTGAGACCTGTGACATGTCCCAGAAGATTGCAGGGAGGGAGGAGGAGAGGAAGAACTTCTGCTCAAGTCACCTAGGCAACCCAAGCAGAAGCAGCGTGCCTGTCAAAACTAGGAGTTGAGGAGTGCTGAACTTCCACTTTTGGGAGGAACTCCGCCTTTAAGAGACTTACAGTCAGTGTACTCAGACCTGATATACTGTATATGAGCCAATTTCTTCCTTTATCTCCAGCAGCAAAACTGTAGATCTTAGCTCCACCCTTCTGCCACAACCAGTTTTAAAAATATTGTTCCTCCTTACTGTTGTTTCAATATCCATTACATTACAGACAATGCTGCATGAGCAGTAATATGCCATGGCAGATGGGAACGCTAAAGGAAAGACCTGGTCAAAAACCACATGGTGTCCACTCATAAATTAAAGGGGTTGTAAAGGTATCATTTTTTCCCCCCAAATAGCTTCCTTTACCTTAGTGCAGTCCTCCTTCACTTACCTCATCCTTCTATTTTGCTTTAAAATGTCCTTATTTCTTCTGAGAAATCCTCACTTCCTGTTCTTCTGTCTGTAACTCAACACCGTAATGTAAGGCTTTTTCTCCCTGGTGTGGAGTGTCGTGCTCACCCCCTCCCTTGGACTACAGGACAGTCAGGACTCCCACTAACACACAGCTCCTTTCTCTATCTGCAACATAGAGCGTGTCCTGACTCTCCTGTAGTCCAAGAGAGGGGACGAGCACGGCACTCCACACCAGGGAGAAAGCCTTGCATTACTGTGTGGAGTTACAGACAGAAGAACAGGAAGTGAGGATTTCTCAGAAGAAATAAGGACATTTAAAAGCAAAATGGAAGGATGAGGTAAGTGAAGGAGGACTGCACTAAGGTAAAGGAAGCTAGGGAAAAAATAAATTGTACCTTTACAACCCCTTTAATATAAAAGTAAAGGTTTTAGAAAGTTAAAGACAGCTGCAAAGTTATACAACATAATTATAGAGAAGGACCAAACCCAGAGAGAATAAAAGACATACCAATATGGGGGTAGTACTCAATGCCTTCATCTGCCCCCGATGAGCCGCTGGACTCGTGGCTGGGAGACGGTGTTGATGGCTTCAGCATTTCAGCCGTCTGGAGAAATCTGAGAACAAAAATTGCAAGTCACAAAATGTAAGTATTATGGGGTTTTTTTGTGCGACAAAGGGAAGTCAACTCAAGCCTCGTGCACATGCACGGTTTTCTCGGCCAGAAACAGCAAGAAAGCTGCTGGCAGAGCTTTTTGCTGAGAAAAACGTGCGTGTGTATGTTTTTTTTTGTCGAGAAAACTGCCTGGAATTTCGACGAGAAAAATAGAGAACTTGCTCTCTATTTTCTCGTCGGGATTCTCGCCGGACTGTTTTAGGATGAGAAACCCGGTCGTGTGTATGCTAAAAAAAAAAAAAAAAAAAGCGCACGTGCTCAGAAAAAAGTATGAGACGACAGCGCTCCTTCTGATAAAACTAGCGTTCGTAATGGAGATAGCACAATTATCACGCTGTAACAGACTGAAAAACACGAATCGTCTTTTACCAAACGAGATTAACAAAAGCAGCCCAAAGGGTGGTGCCATTGGAATCGAAATTCCCCTTTATCTTGCCGTCGTATGTGTTATACGTCACCGCGTTTGAGAACGATGAGATTTTGGCTTGACGGTGTGTATGCAAGGAAAGAGTGACAAGAATCCCGTTGAGAAAAACTACTGTTTTTTTCAGACAGGATCCTCGCCCGTGTGTCGCTTCAGACCCCTTTCACACTGAGGTAGTTTGCAGATGTTTTAGCGCTAGAAATAGCCACTGTAAAGTGCCTGAAAACTGTCTAATTGGGCACTTCTGGGTGATTTTAATTACCATATATACTCGAGTATAAGCCAAGTTTTTCAGCAATTTTTTTTGTGCTAAAAATGCCCCCCTCGGCTTATACTCGAGTCACCTTTTTGCGCCTGATCTCCCAGACTTTGGGGACCCGGTACTGGCCGGTCGTAGGTCAACTTTGCACACATGTAGCCCCACTCTTCCTCTACAAGTGTGCAAAGTTTTCTGTCAGGGAGACCTATGGCCAAGAAGCACCGTTTTGTCAAAGCAGGGCTCCCCTTCCATAGACTCCCATGTTAAACGGTAATTTCTCTGGTGATTATGGGGACCCGGTAACGGCCGGTCATAGGCCCCCTGGACCCGGAACTTAGCACACATGTAGCCCCATTTCTCCTCTACAAGTGTGCAAAGGTTGTTGTCTGGGGGACCTATGGCTGGGGGGCACCGATTTTCCAAACCCGGGCACCCCTTCCATAGACTCCCATGTTAAACGGCAGTCTAGTCATGGGCACAGTGAGGCATGGGCATAGTGAGGCATGGGCATGGACACAGTGAGGCAAAGTGAGGCACAGCAAGGCATGCAGATGGACACCCTAGGCTTATACGTGAGTCAATAAGTTTTCCCCTTTTTTTGGGGGTAAAATTAGGTCCTTCGGCTTATGGTCTGTTCCAAGCTGGTGATAGACTTACACAGTTTACCTTATTGAAGATTTAATATTGAAGAACTTATGAGGACATTTTGAAATTTTGTTTATTGATGTTGTATAATTTATTCAGCGCATTGTATAGCACGAATATGTCGCTGGTTTGATATTAATGTTATTTTTAGCGATATAAATTCATAGCCTAACACTCAAGTTTTTGCTTACTACTAGTACCCCCTCACATTTATACTCGTTTTTGGCTTTGTGCACAGTACTGTATGTAGAATGATAAGATATAACCATGGGGGTGGCCATTTTTTCTTCGTACACACGCAGGCTCTACATCCAGTTACAGTGACTATGTGCTAGAAGTAGGAGAGCTGTAGAGGTTCCAAGACATCTACATTAACCCCTTGACGCCACCGTAACGCAAAAAAGCAGCCTTCGGCTTCAAGGTGTTGTACCAGGGTTATGACTTCAGCTGCGGGCGGCACCAATGGGCAGCACTGCAGCTGCGGGCATCACACCAGTATGGTTGTTTTAGAGCCGACGGTCGGCTTTCCTGTAATAACAACTGATGTGGCTCGCCCAGGCTCTCCCGTCCTATCAGGACATGTTTGTCAGCTGGCCAAAGACCCGAACACTGCCGGGAATTGGCTTTTATCGCGCCTCTGATCTAGTAACCTGGAAGCGATATCATGACAAAACTTCCAGTTTATTGAAGACTTAGGCTGCATTCACACCTGAGCGTAGGCGCGAGGCGGCGTATTGCAGCGACATGGATTCGGCGTTTTGGCCTGCGATTTGCGGCGACAAGTCGCTCCTTGTTTTTCGCTGGAGGGGTGATTTTAGCATTGTCGGCTATGCCCGAACGCCCAAAGACGCCTAAAAAAAAGGGTCCGGGACTAGTCGTTTCAAGCTTCAGGCGTACGGTGTTTCGGCGTAGAGATGTGAACCATCTCCATAGCCGACAATGTAAATTCGCCCTTCCAGCATATTTCAGGCTGCTACAGCGTCAGGCGACAAAACGCCTAGTTGTGAATGCAGCCTTAAAGGCGCCAGATTTGAAAAAAAAAAATGGCGCAAGATTTAATTCAAAACAGCCACACTTGCCGTCTTGAATGTTTTAAGTGCAAAGGAGGGATTTGGGCTCTTATAGACCCAAGATCCGCCCATAAAGAGTACCTGTCACTGCCTATTACTGTCACAAGGGATGTTTACACTCCTTGTAACAGCAATAAAAGGGATCCAAAAAAGAAATAACTAAAAAATTTGAAGTGCCCCATCCCTCAGAGCTTGCACGCAGAAGCGAATGCATACGTAAGTTGCGCCCACAAATGTAAACCACACATGTGAGGTATCGCCAGGATCGTTAGAGCGAGAGCAATAATTATTTTGCAAAACCTCCTCTGTAACTCTAAACAGGTAACCTGTAGAAGTTTTTAAAGCGTCACCTATGGAGATTTTTACGTACCATGGTTTGTCGCCATTCCACGAGTGTGCGGAATTTTAAATCCTTACAAGTTAGGTATCAATTTACTCGACGCAACATCATCTTTCACATTATACAAAAAAAAAAAATTGGGCTAACTTTACTATTTAGTTTTTTTTTATTCATAAAAGGCGTATTTCTTCCCAAAAAAATAATTTGAAAGGCCGTTGAGCTAATACAGCGTGACATAAAAAATCTGCAAATATCGCTAGGATCTCTGCTAAAAATATATAATGTTTGGAGGTTCTAAGTGATTTTCTAGAAAAAGATACTGGTTTTGACTTGTAAGCAACAAGTGCCAGAAAAAGGCTTAGATATTAAGGGTTTAAAAAACATCTCACCGGTATACATTGAAGTCGGTGAACCAGTCCTGGACAACGATAATCACGTGGCACACAGTGAACAAGAAGGCAGCAATCTGTAGCGACTGTGTGGACACAATATGGGATAAATGTAAGAAATACAAACAAAAGAGTAATTGCAGTAAACATGTTGAGAAATGAAGGAATAGATACTTTAGTGCAGCATTTTTAGAAGCACCAGGTTAGGCGGGAACAGTGTGAAGGAACCTGAATCCAGCTTTTCTGCATGATCAGACATATGACACTGCACTGCATGCTGGGTATTTAGTTCTATGGCAGATGGAGGGCACAAGTGATCTGAGTTGTACGCAGGTAAAGCCAAGATTCGTAAAGCTAATATGTACCTGCATGAATCCATCTATATTTAAAGTGATCCTAAAGGAGGTAAAAAAATAAAAATAACAAACATGTTCTACTTACCATGGTTTTGCACAGAGCAGCCCTGATCCATTTATTTTTGGGTCCTCCTTCAGCAGTCCTGGCCCCTCCCTCCTGCTGAGTGCACCCAATAGCAAGCCTCATGCTATAGGGGCACCCGAGCAGGCTCGCTGCTGTGGCTTGGCCCCCACCCCTGCTATCTCCTTATTGGCTGGGAGCCAATGAAGAGAGAGAAACCCTGCTGCTCTCATGCACATCGTCAGGATCAAGATGGGGCACAGATAAATATTGAGGGGGGGGGGGTTGCACCCAGAAGGAGATGTTTAGCCTGAGCTCGCTTGGCTGGGCAATTTGCTTTGCACTCCTGTGACCCGTTTTCAGCAGACAGCGGTCAGTCCAGGCACCACGTCATCCCGACTCTGGGAGTCTGGATCTGCCAGGTGCCGAGACTGATCGCCGTCTCAGCCTCTCAGCGAGCTGCTGAGATGACTGTTCCCCACCCCTCCCCAGCTCAGCGCTCCAGTGAGCGTGGAGAAGCAGAGCAGGAGAGCCACTGATTGACAGGTAGCATCTCTCTGCTCAGGAAGCTGAGAGAACCAAGCCATCAGCAGTGTTCCATTGCTCGGTTCTCAGTGCAGAAGCGGTGGGGGACCGATGCTGCATGCACCTAGGTAAGGATGATTATTAGGGGGGGGGTGATCCTATACTTATCTTTTAATGCACAGAATGCATTAAGGTAAAAATAAAAATAAAATTGGAGCCTTTAGAATCACTTTAAATTTGTGATGTTAAGAAATGTTTTGCTTAACCACTTCCCTACGGCCGTAGGGTGGTGCTAAATCTCCGGGCTGCCGTGTTTTCACGGCAGCCCCTTTCCTCGTTCCCAGCGCGCGCTCCTGAGCGCGCAGCGGGGAACTTGTGTACTGGCCGTGTCCCTTGGACACAGCCAATCACAGATCGCCGCGAACGGCCAATCAGAGTGGCCGTTTGCGATGCGATCTGATGGGCCAATGAGAGATGATCTCATATGTAAACATATGAGATCATCTCTCATTCCCGGCTCTCACAATGACAGCGTCCTGTCATAGAGAGAGCATACCGATCTGTGTTCCTAGTACATAGGGACACAGATTGGTCACCCCCCCTCCCCCCACAGTTAGAACACAATGCAGGAAACACATTAACCCCTTCCTCACCCCCTAGTGTTAACCCCTTCCCTGCCAGTCACATTTATACAGTAATTAGTGCATATTTATAGCACTGATTGCAGTATAAATGTGAATGGTGCCAAAAATGTGTCAAGTGTCCGATGTGTCCGCCATGATGTCGCAGTCGCAATAAAAATCGCAGATCGCCGCCATTACTAGTAAAAAAAATAATAATAAAAAATAACAATTCTGTCCCTTATTTTGTAGGCGCTATAACTTTTGCGCAAACCAGTCGCTTATTGCGATTTTTTTTTTTTTTTTTTAAACCAAAAATATGTAGAGGAATACGTATCGTCCTAAACTGATTTTTTTTTTTAAATTGGGCTATTTTTTATAGCAACAAGTAAAAAATATTGTATTTTTTTTCAAAATTGTCGTCCTTTTTTGTTTATAGCGCAAAAAATAAAAATCGCAGAGGTGACCAAATACCACCAAAAGAAAGCTCTATTTGTGGGGAAAAAAGGACGCCAATTTTGTTTGGGAGCCATATCGCACGACCGCGCAATTGTCAGTTAAAGCGACGCAGTGCCGCAAGCTGAAATTTCACCTGGTCAGGAAGGGGGTTTACATGCCCAGTAAGGAAGTGGTTAAGGTATTAATTAGCAGCAAATTCCAAGGATATGTATATCTGAAATAGCATGCAGTTCCCCCCAATGATGGTCCATGGCAGGCAGAAGCCCCTGTGTGATAGAACAGTGCAGTCGCAATCACGCCCCCATCTCTCACTCATATCACATTATACTTCCACATCATGAAGCGGGCAGTATGAAAAAGATGGTAGAGTGGCTTGAGCCTTTATTGATTCGTTTCCCAAATTTCTTCCTCCAGGACTAAATATCTGACAAACCGCAGCCTGGCAGTTTGTCAGGTGACAATTGTTGATCAGAAACTAAAGACAGTAGAAGAAAAACAAAATATAAAATAAATATTGCATTTTCCTAATAAAAAAAATAATTGCCTGGCTGCATAACAGAATCTTCTGTGTGGCTACAGTTCAGTTTTAAATGCATCCTCCATCTGTCATTTAAACAGGAGCTCAGAAATGTGAAATGACATCCCAGCTTTTGTTCTGTACTCCAGGTATTCCTACTCTGCAAATCCCAACAATCAAAACCCTGTTGGTTGTGGCAGTTACATTTTTTGGTGTGTTGAACAAAATTTTCACATTTAAAGCGGAACTAAACCCATCAATTTAACGTCTCAAAGAACAGTTACATTCCCATCATGCCAGGAGTGCCAACTGTCACATTTTCTTTTGCTCTCAAATTGTCAAACCCTGAAATTGCATAACTGAGAGTCATAACTGATCACATGTGCAGCACCATGGCAGTTGAAGATCAAACAGAGGATAAGATGGCAGCTTCCTTGGCTTTAACCGCTTCCAGACTGCCCCACGTACATGTACTGCGGCAGGGCGAAATCACGCACCTGTACATAATTTTCATTTCCGGGTCTGGGGCACGCACATGCAGGCTGTCACTGCTTGTCTCCTGTAGCCATAGTTCTTACCAGTCTTGTCGCCACCCCCCTTTTTTTTTTCAATATTACCACCTAAAATGCAGGACTGGTGGCCTCATCCTATCCTGATAACGTGGACACTGGTCCTGCATTGTACTTGATGATGTAGGCGTGTCCACTGACATGCCAGAGCTGGAGAGTGGCAGAAGGGACCCTTGGCTTTAGCTGGACCTGGACTGTGGAGTATTACTGTCAGATCATCCCCTAGGAAATCAATCAATGCATTTATTAGTGGGGAAAGTGGAAGAATTATTTGATCACATCATGAATTTAGGCGTCTTTAACCACTTGGCGCCTGCGCTATAGCCGAATGACGGGGGGACGTCAATAGATGTCCTCCCGGCGAGCCCCTACAAGGTGCGCGATGCGATGACCCGAGTCACTGAGCCAATGACAGCTGATCACGTGATGTAAACAAAAGCCAGTAATTGTTTCTTTTTCTCCTCGCACTCATAGTGTGAGGAGGAAAAAAAAGCAGATCCCCGGCTTATGTGAAAGGGACATCAGTCCAGAAGAGGAAGGAGGCACATCTGCCTCCTCTGTGCCGCCAGTACCCCCTGCAAGTGCCACCTACAAGTGCCCACATTACCACCTATCAATGCCTGCCAGTGGTGCCCATCAGTGCCCATTACTGCCACCTCATCAGCGTACATCAATGAAGGAGAAAAATTACCCGTTTGCAAAATTTTATAACAAAATATAAAAGAATATCATTTTTTATTTATTTTTTAAATTGAGGTGATCAAATACCACCAAAAGAAAGCTCTATTTGTGGGGAAAAAAATATATAAAAATGTCATTTGGGTACAGTGTTGTATGACCGCGCAATAGTCAAAGTGCATTAGCGCTAAAAACTGAAAATTGGTCTGGGCAGGAGGGGGGTTAAGGTACCCAGTAAGCAAGTGGTTAAATCAGAATGAACATCAAGGTTGGCAGAATTACATTAGGAGTGCAGAAAACAGTGGACTAACTTATGAAGGAACCATTCACATATTACCTGCATCTCTACATAGGTGTGTGGAAGGTTGTATTCCGGAGGTAACTTGCGGTCATTATTTATCAAATGGTCCAATATTGCAGGGCTCAGAATGGGCTAAAAATAAAGGAAAAAAAAAAAGAGTACAGCTGACAATATGCTCTAACTAGGTCAGTGGTATTAGTATTTTCATAATTGAAGAAGATGTTTAAACAGGTGATGGATGGAAGCAATCTGCTCTAGTATTCCCTACCAAACACAAGACAGACTGCAGAACATTCAGTGATTGGGGGTTAGAAAGGATCAGTTTAAGGGTGCTTTTATCTGTGCCCACAGCTGTCAAGATCTACAATAAATTTCTATATGCACGAAGGCTGGGTTCACACTATTTAGAATTGAATGCGGGTTTCTCCGCATCCAATTTGCATGACAGGAGAGTGTGATCGGGTTTAATGGAGCCGGTTTACACATCTCCAGGACAGCCGCAAAGCGCACTGCAGAACAGTCCTGTACGTCTTTGGCTCAGTTTCAGGTCCGAATTCAGCCACATATTTGGATCTGAAGTAGTAAACGAGGACACACCGGACCCTCTGCTGCGAGCCGCACCGTACACAGTGTGAACCCAGCATTAAATGGCACATTCTCACAAACAGAGTGACAAGCTGGATTAGAATAGTCATAATAAAATACCTGTAGCCCTCCAATCACAATATGATTGGACTTTTTTTTCTACAAAACCAATAAGTACTTATTAGTTATGGAAGTTGGCATTGGAGAGCATACACACACAGGCAGATACAAATTTAGATCTAAAGCTTTTTATTCTGATACATTATCTATGTATGGGGTACATCAGTGGCATCCGCTCGATTAGGGGTGCCCCCCTAATCCATGCGCCCGGCCCCTAATCTACATGTAGGGCGTCGGACATATGGATTTAAATGTGTTTTTTTTTTATTTGAAGCACGTGATTAGAGCTGGAGTGGGTTTAGGGCGCAGAGCACTGTGCTCCGAGCCCACCCAGTTGTGTGACAATAGCGAATTAAAATTCTCTATCGTCTTAGTGCTTATCCAATCTAGTCTTAAGACCCGCTTTCTGATTGGGAGAAGACAAAGCTGCCCGCGACCTAGATGGGGTAAGTGTGGGGCAGGTGGGAGGATGGGCATGGTGTTTGGTTTACCAAACAACGGGGGTTTTAACTGATGGACCAACCGGAGGGGGAGGGGGGGGGGTGTGTGACTGGCGCAATTTGTTTGCTGCCTCCATTCCCAAAAAAGAGAGCACAAGCCGCCACTGGGGTACATTTATTCACTCACACTTCAGTCCTTCCCTACCTGTGTGTCCAGGTAGATTATCCTTTCCTGGCTGATAAAGAAGTCAATGCCGCTTGTCTGATTTCCGGCTCTCTCCCTCACCTCTTGACTCTGCATTCTAAAGACATATGATCTGCAAAACAGAAAAATACACAAGGCCACTTGCGTTTAACACTTGTTCTAAGACAATCACTGTACAACAAAGTAGAATCTCTATTGGTCCTCCATATTGCACTGGGAGCTATAGAGCAATATATCAAATGTGCATGTCTTTGGACTCCTTATCTAGTGTAAAAAGGGTGCCTGTGCCCAAGACCTTTGTCCTGCTGCAAGCTTCATCTTACTGACTTTAGTTTTAGAAAAAAACGGGTGCTCATATCGCCTTTAAACTCCCAAGGGGGATAATGCTTTGTTTTTAGTTTTAGAAAACTATCTTCCACATCACGCAGGTGCATTGGAACCTTGGTTTACGAGTAATGCGGTTAACAAGTGTTTTGAAGGACGAACAACTTTATTTTTTTTAATCCTGACTTGGTTTGCGAGTGTTGTTTCGCCCGGCACCTAAATTACAGCGGCGGGGTATTTTTTGGAAGCACCTGATTAGAGCCGTAGATTCTAATCAAAAAAAAGGGATTTTTAAATACAGCTTACCTGTAAAATCCTTTTCTTGGAGTACATCACGGGACACAGAGCGGCATATTCATTACTATGTGGGTTATATGGAGTACCTTCAGGTGTGGACACTGGCAATCTTCAAACAGGAAGTCCCCTCCCTATATAACCCCCTCCCCTAGAGGGAGTCCCTCAGTTTTGTAGCAAGCAGTATGCCTCCCAAAATGGTCACCCAAAAGAGGGGTGGGAGCTCTGTGTCCCGTGATGTACTCCAAGAAAAGGATTTTACAGGTAAGCTGTATTTAAAAATCCCTTTTTCTTTCTCGTACATCACGGGACACAGAGCGGCATATTCATTACTATGTGGGATGTCCGAAAGCAATGCTTTAATGAGGGGAGGGAGACATCTTCCAAAGAAGGATTCAATTTAGAGATAAACTCAAATCATAATAATTCCAACTTAGTCAAGAAAAAACTTTTTTTTTTTTTTTTTTTTTTTTTTTTATTTATATCCAAGGGTGTTTTCTGATCCCGAGGATTTCAAACTGCAGCCTGTAGTACTGCCTGTCCAAAGGCAGAATCCGCATTCCTTCTCACGTCTAGTTGATAAAACCTTGTAAACGTGTGGACTGATGACCACGTTGCTGCCTTGCATATCTGAGCCATAGAGATCTGATGGTGTGCTGCCCAAGAGGCGCCCATGGCCCTGGTAGAATGGGCCTTCACCGACAACGGAGGAGGCAACCTCTTCAACCCGTAGGCTTGAATGATTAATTGTCTAATCCATCTTGAGATGGTGGATTTTGCAGCTGCCTGCCCCTTCTTGGGGCCATCTGGTAGAACGAATAACACATCTGTTTTCCGGATCTTTTCTGTAGCTTTAAGATAGGCCTTCATGGCCCGGACAATATCCAAGGTATGCAGCAACCCCTCCTTTCTAGATGTAGGTTTTGGAAAGAAGGATGGAAGTACCAAATCCTGGTTTAAGTGAAATTTGGATATAACCTTTGGTAGAAAGGAAGGATGGGGCCGGAGAACTGCCCTGTCCTTATGCAGAACAAGATATGGTTCCTTACACGATAAGGCTGCTAATTCTGACACTCTCCTGGCCGAAACTATGGCGACCAAGAAAACCAATTTTCTTGTCAGTAAGAGTAAAGGAATCTCAGCCAGAGGCTCAAAAGGCTGTTTCTGTAGAGTGGACAGGACAAGATTTAAGTCCCAAGGACAAACTGGTGACTTGACAGGAGGATTAATACGCAAGACCCCCTGTAAGAAGGTCTTTACCAGCGAGTGGGTGGCCAGCGGCCTCTGAAACCACACTGACAGAGCTGAGATCTGTCCTTTGATTGTGCTTAGTGCCAGGCCTTTATCCACTCCTAGCTGGAGAAAACTTAACACCCTATCAATAGTATATTTGCGGCAATTCCATCTTTTGGATTCACACCAGCCTATATAATTCCTCCACACCCTGTAATAAATTACCCTGGAGACCGGCTTTCTAGCCTTAATCAGGGTAGGGATTACCTGCCTAGACAGACCCCTACCCCTGAGAATCAGGGATTCAGCCTCCAGGCCGTCAAATTTAGACGCTGTAATGTAGGGTGGAGGATCGGACCTTGTGAGAGTAGGTCTGGTTGTAGAGGAAGAGTCCAAGGGTCTCCCACTGCCATATTCAGGACTAGCGAGTACCAAGCCCTCCGGGGCCAAGCTGGAGCTATTAGAATGACTGGCTTGTGCTCCACTCTGATCCTGCGCAACAGGCGGGGGAGTAACTGTAGTGGAGGAAATGCATATAGAAGTTTGAATTGATGCCAAGGGCACACCAACGCATCGGTTCCGCAGGCCATCGGATCCCTCGCTCGCGACACGAACCTGTCTAGTTTCTTGTTGAACCTGGATGCCATTATATCTACGTCTGGCGTTCCCCACCTCTGGCAGATTGTCTGAAAGACCTGGGGATGCAGAGACCACTCCCCTGGCAACAGACTCTGGCGACTTAAGAAGTCTGCCTGCAGGTTGTCCACTCCTGGAATGAATATCGCTGAAATGCAGGGTACATGAGCCTCTGCCCATTGAAAAATCAAGTTCACTTCCCTTTGAGCGGCCTGGCTCCTGGTTCCCCCTTGGTGGTTTATGTATGCCACCGCCGTGGCATTGTCTGACTGGATTCTCACCGGGAACCCCTTTAATCTGGAGGTCCACGCCAACAGGGCTAGGCGAGCCGCTCTGATTTCCAAGATATTGATGGAGAGCTGCCTCTCTGCTTTCACCCAAGTTCCCTGGCGGGAGAACCCCTCGAAGACCGCCCCCCAGCCTGCCAGGCTGGCGTCTGTGGTAACTACCTTCCAGACAACAGGGCTGAAGGATCTTCCCTTTAGAAGGTTCTGAGGGTTCAACCACCAGGCCAGGCTTTGTCGGACCCTTGATGATAGCGTCAAAGGGGACTCTAAGGCATGTGCCCTCTTGCCCCAGGTTGCTAAAATGGCTGCCTGTAGGACGCGAGTGTGGATCTGAGCGTATGGTACTGCCTCGAATGTGGCCACTAGCTTGCCTAGTAATCGCATACACAGGCGAATAGTTGGTCTTCTCTTGTTTATAACCAACTGAACCAACCCCTTGATCGCCTTGATCTTTACAAGGGGCAGGAACACCTTTTGACGTTCCGTGTCTAACCTCATGCCGAGGTATTCCAACTGCTTTGTAGGCTGGAATGCTGACTTTCCCTGGTTTAGGACCCAGCCGAATTCTTCGAGGTACCGAACCGTGAGGTTTACTGCCTTCTGCAGACCCGTCCGTGAATGATCTATAATTAAAAGGTCGTCCAAGTATGCTAGGACTGTGACTCCTTGGATTCTTAAATTGGCCAGAACTGGGGCTAGGATCTTCGTGAATACCCGGGGGGCCGTGGCCAGCCCGAAAGGGAGCGCCCTGAATTGGAAGTGTCGCTGCCCGACCGCGAAGCGTAAAAACCTTTGATGCGACTGACAGATTGGTACATGAAGGTAAGCATCTTTTATGTCTATGGAGGCCAGAAAATCGTTCTTCTGAAGCGCGGCGGCTGCTGACCGGATGGATTCCATCCGGAAGGACCGCACCCTTAGATAACCGTTTAACCTCTTTAGGTCCAAAATTGGCCTGACATCGCCGTTGGGCTTTGGTATGACAAAGAGATTGGAATAGAAACCTAGGCCTTGCTCTTGGGCTGGCACTTCTAAAATTACGTCCTGGCAAAGCAGGTGATCCAAGGCTGCCAGCATTGAGGCCTTCCTTGCTGGATCCCTTGGTAGCCTTGATTCTTGAAAATGAGGCGGAGGATACCTCAGAAATTCCAGTCTGTAACCTGTGGTTACAGATGCCCGGACCCATTTGTCGGGGATCTTGGCTTCCCAAACTTCTGAGAAGAGACGAAGCCTTCCCCCCACCCGTGAGAGTGGGGGCGCCCCTTCATAAGGCAGACTTAGGGGCTGCCTTTGACGGCTTGCGATACCACGGCTTCTTACCCCCAGGGGTTTGTCCCTGCGATCTACTGTTACCGTTGGATCGCGCAGGCGGCCGTCGATACTGCCTGGAATTAGAGGGCCCCGAGACAGGAAAAAGCTGCCTTTTAAATGTAGGAGCCCGGAATGTCTTTTTGACCGGTAAAAGGGTACTCTTGCCATTTGAAATAGTCTGAATATATTTATCCAGATCCTCTCCGAAGAGTCGCCCTCCATGGAAGGGAAATCCTGCCAGAAGCTTTTTGCATGGGGGTTCTGCCGCCCAGTTCTTCAACCATAAGAGCCTTCTCATGTGTACCAAACATAGTGATAAACGAGAAGCCTGCTGGATGGAATCTTTTATAGCATCTACCGCAAAACACAGAACTCTGGGAATGTCAGCAAACTCTTCTGCTTGTTGGGTAGGCATGTCTTTTAACATCTCTTTTGTCTGGTCTTTTAATGCCTGACAAACTCCAATTGCAGCTACCGCTGGCTGCACCACTGCTCCTGCCGTAGCAAAGGATGCTTTTAAAAGTGTTTCTAATTTTTTATCAACCGGATCTCTAAACATATGTATATTTTCCACCGGGCAAGTTAGTGATTTATTCACACATGAGATGGCTGCATCCACTACTGGGAGCTTCCATCTCTTGGAGAATTTTTCCTCCATGGGATAAATGACCGCAAATCTTTTCGGTGGCAGAAAAACCCTGTCCGGCCGTACCCAATCCCGAAAGATCAATTCCTCCAAGAGAGGATGGACCGGAAAAAACTGCGTTGCTTAACGGGGCTCTCAAAGAGCCCAGAGAGGATACCGGAGGAACCTGAGGTTCTGGTAATGGCAAACTAAATGCCGAGCGGACCATGTCCGTCAAAGACTGTACCCACAGTCTTTCCGTCTGGGAGTCTGAAAATGGTTCCTCAGAGGTAGACCCCTCAATCCCTGAACCCTCTCGGTTCAGGTCCAGTTGATCCTCCTGTGATTCTAATTCCTCCGGAGAGAGAATCTCAGCATCTGAGGATACACTCCCTGGTGATGGGGATCTAACCCGTTTCTTACCAGGAATAGCTCTAGCGATCAATGCTGCTATTCTCTCTTCTAGCCCCCCTAGGGATACGGCTAGCATCTCCTCTGTGATAAACACAGGGCTGGGCTGATCTGGGCCAGCCTCCGCACCAGATCCCCCTAATGGCTCATCCAAGGCGCTTCTTAAATTAATAAGCTGCGGGGAAAGAATCGGCATATCAGAATCAGAAAGGGAACCCTTTTGTTTTTTGGTCTTTTTTGTACCCTTTGACCCCGAACCCTTGGAAGCCATAATACAAAATCGAGGGACTCCGCCCACACAACAGACTGTAGTGGCCAGGAGTACAATTCCAGAGTTTAGGGGAAAGTAGATTACTAGTGTCCCCACAAACTGATGGGCCCGTATGTTGGTCGTTTTTTTTTTTTTTTTTTTTTTTTTTTTTTTAAATAATTATATATTTTCTATGACCATACACAATGCCCCTAACTTAAGTTTGCCAGCCTCCAACCTGCTGTCAAATAAGGGGGATTCTTTGGCTTAACAATAGACATTGGGACAAAGTCCACATGTACTACCCCTTTTCCGCCACCGGGAGTCACTGTTCTGCCGCCCTGCGTCCTCTCTTGAAACAATCAGCCACAGACTGAGCCCTGAGAAGGCCTGCTGTCTATAACAGCAGAAGGGCGCGCCCCTGTATGACGCCGCAGGCCCGCCCCCCCCCGCCCTCCTGTCTGGATGGCGCGAAAATTCGTCAATAAGACGCGCGCGTGCACGCGCGCGCGCGCGTACCCGGAAACAGGAAGAACATGGAGGAGCCGCGCTGCTGGAGATCCATGGCGCAGAAACGGCGGCAGATTCAAAACTCCCGGCCAGGTAGGACTCTTTTAAGGCCCCTAAGGATCCTTTACTAGCCTCTAGGAAGCAACAGCAGGTTAGCTAGCAACACACTTTAGACAGGGGGGCCTAGTGATGGGGGGAGAAAGGGTGTCATCCTGTCTCTAAGACATAGTGATCACAGTTGCCCATGCAGAGCATACTCAGGCTATCCCCCCTTTTAGGTTACCCCGGGGAGCCTGCTGTCGAACCAAGTCCCGCAGGCTCCCCCTTACCTGCTCCATGCTGCAGGATGTTTGACCAGCAAACTGATCCAGTCTTCTCCCATCTCCGTGGGTAGCGTAGTAGACCTTCAGGCCCTGGGGTCCTATGAAGGTACCCACTGTCCTGGACCTATATAGCACCCTGGCAAAACAGGAACCTTATGGTTTTTGCAAACTCCAAGTCCTGGGCCCAGGGTCCAGCCCTCCAAAGAGGAGCATTATAGGCAAAACCCCACGGTTTGGGGCCCGGGTACTGTCCACTTTGGCACTGAGGCTCCTTGGACAGATCCGGTTAGCCCGCCCTTAATCCCAAAGGATGTGGAGCAAAGCTATTCCGTGACCAACACCTAAGACACTGGCGAAAAAACTGAGGGACTCCCTCTAGGGGAGGGGGTTATATAGGGAGGGGACTTCCTGTTTGAAGATTGCCAGTGTCCACACCTGAAGGTACTCCATATAACCCACATAGTAATGAATATGCCGCTCTGTGTCCCGTGATGTACGAGAAAGAAAGGTGAACAGCGGGTGCCATCCTGGGCGCCTGCAGTTCGCTCAGCATTGTGTTAGGAAAGCAAATTAATATTCGCTTTCCTAACACTGAACAGCCAATAAGGTGCTCGGGTCTGTTACCTGTGACCTGATTGGCTGAAACGACAGGCGCTGTGATTGGATGCCGCCTATCAGGCATCCAATCATAGCAGAGGACAGGAAGAGAGGATAGGAGAAGACATCGGGAAGCGTGGAGGGCATCGCTGTGACCCGTTGCCCCACCGAGACAAGGTAATCACCAGGCGGGTGGGAAATGCACACTGGCAGCATTTTTTTTTAATGGGCACAGTAGCGGCAATTGATGGGCACACAGGCAGCAGAATTGATGGGCACAGTGGCGGCAATTGATGGCACAGCGGCGGCAATTTATGGACACAGTGGCTGCGCTTGATGGACACAGTGGCTGCGCTTGATGGACACAGTGGCTGCGCTTGATGGACACAGTGGCTGCGCTTGATGGACACAGTGGCTGCGCTTGATGGACACAGTGGCTGCGCTTGATGGACACAGTGGCTGCGCTTGATGGACACAGTGGCTGCGCTTGATTGGTTATTTTTTTCAATTTGTTTGTGCCCCCCCCAAAAATGTTGAGCACCAGCCGCCACCGTCCAGCATTCAACACTTCTGAGAATGTTAGATGTTTCTAATCCCTGCTATGCACTGCGATTCCATCCATTGGCTTCAATGTTGAGCTCTGTAAGGATGTAGAGGTTAGGATCCTCATTTGGAGATTGCTATTTCCTCTGTTTTTGATGTTTTCTGCCATGATTGAAGATTTAACATTGTGACCATATCAGCATTTGGAAGCTGCTCATTACCTTTTGCAGTTGTATGTGGCTATACTGGGGAGATTTTTCCCAGTGCAGCATGGCAGAACTTTGATCAATTCAGCTTGGAATCGCCATTTCCTGTGTATGGGATTTCTGATGCGCTTTGTGGGACAACTTTCAGACCTACATGATTGAGACATTTGACCAATTCTGCAGTGCCCTGGTGGGAACAGGCAATGCCTCTTTTGAGGTTTTCCCAGAACTACTACCAACTGAATCAGCTCTAGTGCACCAACTTCTCTGTCAATGAAAACACCCTGAAGAAGCTACCATGCGAAACGCGTTGGGCTGTCTCTCTTTTCTCATACTTTGGTCCTGAGTGTTTATCATGGTTCACGATTACACATATATGTGACTAATGAAGGAAATTGTTCACCTTGTTGTAGGGGCTGTTTACGGGTGTACAGAGTTTGCTGCTTCATATTTTTGTTATACATGTCTTAAACGATATGTGAAATTTTTATGTATTTAATAGGATTTTGTTATTTTTATACATCTCTGTGTCAGATATTATTCCATTAGGCGGTTTCAGCATCTAAAAGTCCCATTACTCTGTTTCTCTTTGTTCTACGTAGAGGGAAGGAGGCAACGGGGCTCCTGGAGCAGTGACTACAATACCTACTCTTTTTGCTTGCTCTTAGAACCTCACGGTGTCACTTAATTTCTTACCTCTGATCGTCATCTGGAGAGTTGGCAGAAAGAAGGGACATCATTGTGGACTTCCCCGTACCCTGAAATCCGAGAACTCCCACCACAAGGACATCTGTCTGGTCCAGCAAATACTAAAAACGACATGAAAGTGTCAAAAATACTGCAGAAAACAGTATAAATGGTCCAAGAGTGGGTGAAGGTGCCCCAGTTGTTATACCAACAACGATCTCATTTTCTGTCTATATTGTGTTTTCATAAAGTTGTACAGTCCTTTCCACGGCTTCTCTAGGTTTCTGCACATTCCTTATGTTTAAAAGTCTGAGCCCTCCCAAAACTGATATTTTAGATTTTGAAGGGCTGCATTTTTTTTAGCAAGTACAAATTCTTGTTGATCTTGTCAGAAATGTGTCCTTGTCACTTCCTAGGAGAGGAACTGAAAGCACCAACAATGTTATCATCCTTCTGGAAACTACTAATCTCCCTAACCCCATGTAATGGAGACAAATACAGGTGATCACATGTTAAAGAGCCAATGTCATCAGTGATGTGCTCTGTACAAAGGACACTGCTCACCACTGTCCGCCACTCTATGCTTCCCTAGGGGCGCGTGCATGAGCGGCATACCCCGGGAGGAAGTGATATGATGTCCACCTGTCAATGTGCTATAAACTGGATGGGAACTGGTTAAAGGGTTCCTCAGTGTTAGAAAGGTTAAGGAATGTTGCTTTAGAGCAGTGGTCTCCCAACTGCAGCCCTAAGGCCAGATACGGCTTGGTTTTATCCAGCCCTTGGGGAACCGTTTCATCTACTGATACCAACAATGGGGCATATTCCCCCCCCCCCCAGTGACACCAATGAAGGAAAACAATTCCTCCCAATGACACCTACGATGGGGCACTAGTAGAGCTGGGCGATTTTGGCCCCCAAATACACCTGCGGAATAAAAAAAATAAAAATAAATCTATTCACGTTTCAAATAGAGTTTATTTTTCCTGATGGACACAGCGTCAGTCCTGTTTTTAGGCGAGGCCGTGGCTTCGGCCTAGTCTGCCGCGATCATGGGAAAAGGCCGCGAACTAGGCCAAAGCCGCAGTGTCGCCTAAGAAATCCTGCCCACAGCTAGCTGCGATCCTGGGAAAAGGACGCGAGCGGCATGCGGCCTTTTCCCAGGATCACGGCGAGCAAGATTTTTTAGACGAGGCCGCAGCTTCAGCCTAATCTGTGGAGCACCGGTCCTATGGAAAAAAAAACTATTTGGTCAAAATCTGAATCGATTTGCCCTCGTAACTCGATTCAAATCTTTAATTTTTTTCCCCCGCCCTAGGCACCAACGATGTGGCACAATTCCTCCCAATGACACCAACGATGTGGCACGATTCCTCCCAATGACACCAACGATGTGGCACGATTCCTCCCAATGACACCAACGATGTGGCACGATTCCTCCCAATGACACCAACGATGGGGCACGATTCCTCCCAATGACACCAACGATGGGGCACGATTCCTCCCAATGACACCAACAATGGCGCACAATTCCTTCCACTCACACCACTGATGAGACACAATTACTCTCACCGAAACCAACGATAAGGCATTATTTTTTCCCAGTGATGTCAGAATCTTTTGTACTCCAAAAAGTTTGGAGACCCCTGGTCTAGAGAATTAAAGACCTTCATTGTTTTATATTTGGATCAGAGATGATCAAAAAGGCATGCGCTTACCTCAATGGCACTGTCACACCAGTTCATGTATTCATCCACCAGCTTGATGCTGTGTTTCATCTTCTGAGGAGGCATCAGTTTTGCCTGGCCAACCACAGCTGTAAAGTAATTAAAAACAATAAATCCTAAACAATAACTCCACCATTACCCACCAAATTCACTGGAGACCTCCAGGTCAATCTCATGCGTTCCCATCTCTCTGTAAGTTATCGGAAGAGACAGGAATCAATTATAGTCTATGGAACCACAAGGCACTTTGTGATACCACCATGAAGAGGAGACCTCCAGTGCATGGGTTTCTAGCTAAAACTTCTATTGTTATTATTTTAAAAAGAGACCCTGTCATATGAAGTATACCTTTGTAATAAGCTACCAAGCATAAAGACAAAACAGAATGCCTACCCTTCCTCTAAACATTTAACCCTCGTGGTGAGAAATCATCCCCCAAAAGTTGCTTGGAAAACGGGCACCTTCAGGAGCACCAAGATTTTTTTTGTGCCTCCAGCAGCACTCCCTAGTTCCTCCTGTTGACCTTCATGTCATTACTTTGTACGCGGAGGTCAGGAGTAAAAACCAGCAAGAGCCCCGGGGAGGGGGGACACAGGAGATCTACGTTCCTGGAAGTTTTGATTTCCTATCAGACTCTGGGGGATAATTTGTATGCATCTGACTAGTGTGCAGTGGTGCAGCAGGAGAAATATCCCGTTTCTTCTTTATAGGCACATGCTTTGTTCAGAGATTTTAATAATGTGATATTTTTTTTTCCCCAATGGAACTTACGGTCAACATTTCCACCAGCGTTCGCTGCGGCGCCCATGCCTCGGTTCTGAATCTGGTACACTGGCTGTGTTGGGCGCTGTCCTTCCTTCTCCAGCTTTGCTGTAGAGGCAGATGGTGGCAGAGTGGCGCCCTCCGCTGTTGGGGCTGGTTTACCGTCCTCTCTGGCCTTCATAAGGACAATCGGTTTTTCAGGTGCGGTTGGAGCTGACGCAGGGGACGGCTTTGGCTTAAAAAAAAAAAAAAGCAAAAATGTTGTGTATAAATGAACAGTTAAACTAAACTAACGTAAAAAAAATGGGATGTGAAATGTAAACATAGTAAGCATTACATAGAACAACAGCTGAAGTCATAGCGGAGGTCAGTCTTTCCAGACACTTGAGAGTAAACCCCAGGCGATTATGACATTGCCTTGCAGGGAATTTATATTATATATATATATATGCATCACATACTGGCACATATGCAAGACTTACCTTAGAACGAAGCCCTCCTGCACCACACTGTCACAGCTGAGAGGGCTGACATCTTCCACCGGTCTTCCTTCCGGATTCATGGCCTCCAGCTTCATGAGTGGCTAGGGGTGTGATGATGTCACTCCCGCGTATGCATGCAGGAGCCGTCATTTACGGCATGGGCTCTGATAGTCCTATAAGCCGGACCTTTAGAGCACATGCGCCGATGATGTAATTGGCTGTATACACTCTGAATATCTCCTAAACTGTGCATGTTTAGGAGATATTTCCAGTATCTACAGGTAAGCCTTATTACAGGTACAAGTGGTGCAACAGAGCTTACCACCACTTTAAAGTTTATGTATAGCCAAAAAACTTTAATTTATTTTTACAGTTTAGGATAGAGAAAGAATAAAACCTATGCCTCAGCCCCCCTCACTTACCTGAGCCCTCATTCGATCCAGTGCAGTGCCTATCTGCAGCTCTTCTTTCCCTTCACTTTCTGGTCTCTCTGGCTTTGCTGAGGCAGCGGGAGCCATCGACTCCTGCTGCTGTCAATCAAAGCCAGTGACGAGGAAGAGGGGGTGGGGCTGGGTGTGCCGCTGCCTGTGTCAACGGATGCAGACAGCGGGACTCGGGAACGAACCTGCACAATTACCCCCATAGAAAGTCCGCGGGATTCTGCCCACATGGCCATGTCAATCATTCACAGTTTCCTGTAAAGGAATAGACTACAAGCACCATCAGGCATTTATTTTTTTACAAAAAGGTATCCTTTAAAGTGATTGTAAAGGATCGTTTTTTTTTTTTTTTTCAAATAAACATATCATACTTACCTCCAAATCCATTGTTTTGCACAGAGTGGCCCCGATCATCCATTTCTGGAGTCCCCCTGCGAGCGACTCTCGCAGCTCCTTCCCGCATTAGATAACCCCCTAGGAGAAGCGCTGTCCCGGGGGGAGGGGTTACCTAGCGGGCGCGCTTCCGAGTCATTTGGTGTTTATAGCCGCCTAATGTGTGACTCGGCCCCACCCCCCGGGTCATTTGATTTGATTGACAGCAGTGGGAGCCAATGGCTGTGCTGCTATCAATCTATCCAATCAAGAGCTGGGACCCTGTGGAGAGAGGGACGGCGCGTCCGCGAAGGAATACAACACAAGGGAGGTAAAGTAACTTACACGCTCAGCTGTTGGTTTGGCCAAGATGATCGGGGTCTTCTGTATGGTGTAGCCAGAATTCTCTTCATTTCCATCCTGAGTATTATAAAGAACAGTCAATATTTTAACCAAAAACATGTAGCAGAATACATACTGGCCTAAACTGATGAAGAAATTCGATTTTTTTTTTTTTTAATTGGAAATGTTTTATAGCAGAAAGTAAAAAATAAACATATTTTTTAAATTGTGGGTCTTTTTTTGTTTATAGCGCAAAAAATAAAAACCACAGAGGTGATCAAATACCACCAAAAGAAAGATCTCTTTGTGGAGAAAAAAAAAATTACTAATTTTACTTCCATGCAATTGTCAGATAAAATAAGTCAGTGCCGTATCACAAAAAATGGCCTGGTCATGAAGAGGGAGTAAATCTTGCAGAGCTGAAGTGGTTAAAGGGGATGTAAAGCTTTGTGTTTTTTCACCTTAATGCATCCTATGCATTAAGGTGAAAAACACCAGGCAGTGCCCGGCCCCCAGCCCCGAGCGATCCCACGTCTCTCTCTCCACAGCTTCTCGGGTCTTCATTGGATAGATATATAGCAGCGCAGCCATTGGCTCCCGCTGCTGTCAATCAAATCCAATGATGTGGCCACCAGGGGGCGGGGCTGAGTCATACACTTGGTGTCTATGGACTCCGATTATATGACACGGGAGTGCGCCCGCAAGGTAATCCCCTCAGGAGAGAGCTTCCCAGAGGGGGTTAACTATTGCGGGGAGGAGCCACCGTGGGACCCCAGAACAGGTGGATCGGGGGCCACTCTGTGCAAAATTAACTGTACAGTGGAGGTAAGTATAACGTGTTTGTTATTTAAAAAGAAAAAAATGTTTTACCTTTACAACCACTTGAAATCTGACATTTATTCTGTGTATATTTTTCCTTCCCTGCTTTCCCACTCTTCATCAACAAGGCAATTAAATAACACATTTCTACAAGTACAGGTTTCTGTACTTCTCTGTGAAATCCAGGCAGATCATGGCTGGTGGTGGAAGGAGGCAGGCAGGGAGCTGTACATGGCTTCCTGAAAATATCACATCACCCTGAATCAATACTCAAGATCCCTCAGCCCTGATACAAGCAGTGCGACGGCTCTTGCGAAGAGTTATGCCAATATTAAAATGCCTTGATGGGTAGATGTCCATCTGGAGGAGTGGGCTATACTTGCATGCAGACAACCACGTGTTTATGAGCTTCCATGATCCAAAGAATGAAAGGTGTGGCCACGGACAGTCAGGCTGGGGAGGAAAAGACTTGATGAAGCCTCTAATGCACACTATGAGAAGCTCACAGTGTGCAGTGAAATCAGAGTAAGCTATTTCAGTCCAGGAGAGGAGATGGTACACCTGTGCAAGACTAACGGGAAAGCCGGAGGTCAGATTTATAGGCTTCTGGGATGTAAAGATAAATGTTGTGTAAAAACAAGCCTGAACTTATCGACAGTAAAGAGCAATAAAGCTTATGTCCACCTAACCGGATGGAAATCTGATTGGTTTTTATGTGCTGCTGTACTTTACATACATTTGTATTTATTTGGAGCTCCATCTGGGATGCCATCATTTTATTAACAGAAGCATAACACCCCTGTGCTCACCCATTTGTCCTGATCGCGGTCACGTAGCATGGGGTCTCTTTCACGTGGAGGTTCGGACAGGTTCAGGTTGCCAGAGGGACCCTGGTCCATCCAACGGCGCCTCCTGCTGCGCCCGGCAACGTACATACTGGGTTGGCTGTGCCCAGACTCTGCCATGATTCAGTTCTATTGGAGAAACGTAGACGTCAAATTAAACATCAAGCAACATGTAAAAAATAAAAATAATCAAAGACTGACCAATGTTATCCAGAGAACAATGCAAAAAAAAAAAAAAAAAACTTAAAGAGAACCTGTTACCTATTACTTTAACCACTTAAGCCCATTAGGCCCACTTAAGCCCATTAAGGACCATTTTGCTGGCCAAAGACCATGCCACTTTTTGCGATTCGGCACTGCGTCACTTTACCTAATAATTGCGCGGTCGTGCGACGTGGCTTCCTAATAAAATTGGCGTGCTTTTTTTCCCCACAAATAGAGCTTTCTTTTAGTGGTATTCAATCACCTCTGCGTTTTTTTTTTTTTTTTTTAACCAAAAATATGTAGAAGAATACGTATCGGCCTAAACTGAGGAATTTTTTTTGTTATATATTTTGAATTTCAAAAATTCAATATTTTTTACTTTTTGTTATAATAAAAAAAAAAATTGTTATATATTTTTTGGGGATATTTATTATAACAAAAAGTAAAAAATATTGAATTTTTTTCAAAATTGTAATAGTTACTAAAATCGCAATAAGCCTATATTGATTTGTTTGCGCAAAAGTTATAGCGTCTACATTTTAGTATTGTTTTTAATTCTCTTTTTAAATTTTGTTATGTGGTTTTATGGTTGTTACTGTGTACTATGATGAGAGATCCTTTTCTGTATATGGATATGTTGATTCTATGAGCGCATTAAAGGCCTTTGGGTAAAGACTGAGCTTTTGATAAGCATTTTAATAATAAATACATACATACAAAATAGGGGATAGAATTATGGCATTTTTATAAAAAAAATTTTTTTACTAGTAATGGCGGCGATCTGCGATTTTTATCATGACTGCAACATTATGGCGGACACATCGGACACTTTTGGGACCATTGTCATTTATACAGCCATCAGTGCTATAAAAATGCACAGATTACTGTGAAAATGACACTGGCAGTGAAGGGGTTAACCACTAGGTGGCGCTGTATGGGTTAAGTGTGCCCTAGTGAGTGCTTCTAACTGTAGGGGGGATGGGCTGTGTGTGACACGACAGTGGTCACAGATTCTGGTTACAGCAGTGTTTCTCAATTGCAGTCCTCACGCCCCCCCAACAAGTCAGGTTTTCCATTATTTTGCACAGGTGATTTGATCAGTTTCACTGCCTTAGTAATTCCCACAGCCTTTTCATCTGAGGGAAATCCTGAAAACATGACCTGTTGGGGGGGGGGGCGTGAGGACTGGAATTGAGAAACACTGGGTTACAGGAAGCTGTGGTCACTGTGCTGTCACTAGGAAGACTGGAAAAATGCTTGTTTACATCAGCATTTCCCCATTCTTCCTCACCGTGAGACGATCGCGGGGTATCCAGCGTGCACGTCCACAATGCCGCTTCTTAAAGGGGACGTATATATACGTCCTTTTGCCTGCACGTGCCATTCTGCAGACGTATATCTGCGTGCGGAGGTCAGCAAGCAGTTAAAGTGGTTGGAAACCCTTACATATACCCAGTGAAGTGACTGGCCTCAGGTGATCTACCGAGATGAAACAAATCCTCCTGCATAATTTTTGTATAAACGCTTATTGTGATTTTTTTTAACCAAAAATATGTAGAAGAATACGTATCGGCCTAAACCAAGGAAATTTTTTTTTTTTTATATATATATTTTTGGGGATATTTGTTATAGCACAAAGAAAAAAAAGTTTGTTTTTTTTTAAAATTGTCGCTCTATTTTTGTTTATAGCGCAAAAAATAAAAACCGCAGAGGTGATCAAATACCACCAAAAGAAAGATCTCTTTGTGGGGAAAAAAGAACGCCAATTTTGTTTGGGAGCCACGTCTCACGACCGCGCAATTGTCAGTTAAAGCGACGCAGTGCGTCGCAAAAAGTGGTCTGGTCTTTGGCCAGCCAAATGGTCCGGGTCTTAAGTGGTTAAATATCCCACGCATGTGCAACAGGTCTCTTCCAGGTATTGGAGAACCGCCAGAGATCTGCAGTAAATCTGCGCATGCGCGCGTGTGTGTGGGGGGGATTTCCACAGCTGGGCACAAATGGTATCTGGGACCTTTCAGAAATGTCTTTGGGCTCAGTTAAATCCCAATAACGTTGCAAAGCGCAGCGTCACGTACATGCAAACATTGAATCTCACAGCACATGTGCGCTCCTGAGTAATGGGTGAAGGTCCACTTTAAGAGATCAGTACAACCTGCTAACCCTTCCCCCTTTCCAAAAATAAAACATCTTGGTGGACCAAAATCCCAACCTGCTGTACTCAGAAGGCTCAATGGTGACAGGTTCTCTTTACTCCCTCTTTCGGTTTCTGAGAATGATATCATTTGGTTATAATGGAACTTTAATGGTTAGGGGTGCACAGGAAGCCAGCCCCCCCTGGTCCCTAAACCCCCCTAGAAGGGCAAATATTCCTCCCCCTGTGAGGGGTGACACCACACTCACCAACTACCAGCTCTTCTTCTTCACTGCTTCCACATTGGTCCACCAGTAAATCAGTCCCTGCCCAAACAGGAAACCAAAATTGCACATAAAGTTCCGGGGAAGAATATTTCCTGAGCAGATTTCACATTGGTCCATCAATATATTAGTCCCTACCAAATCAGGCAACAAAGACTGGACAAAACGTTCCGGGGAAGAATAGTTCCTAAGCAGAATTCACATTGGTCCGACAGTAAATCAGTCCCTACCCAAACAGGAAACGAAGACTGCACTAAACATTCCGGGAAAAATCGTTCCCAAGCAGATTTCCACAGGGGTCCGTCAGTGAATCACTCCCTACCCAAACAGGAGGCAAAGCAGATATCCCAATGAAATGCCAATTCAATGAAGGAAGAAGATAAAGCCAGCCCAGCAGTAAATGAGTTAACAGACTGGTGCATGATGGGTAATGTAGTTCTGGGACTACACCTCCACCCAGCATGCTCTGCATAGTGTTTCCAGGTTGTGCTTGCAATCTCCCACTTCCTGGCTGTAGTCGTTAGCCTGGTGGTAAGTGGCCTTTAGGGAGAGGTGGGTGCATTGGATTCTGTGATTGGTCATTTGGGGGGGGGGGTCATATGTTTTTGGGGGGTGATTTCCAGTGTTGCATGCTTCCCTGCAATCCAGTATAGAGGAGAGGTAAGTAGCAGGATCACTGGATGTATAGATGTGACCACCTCTGAGTTCTACAAATGTCAGTGTCCCCCATGCATTGGAAATCTGCCACCACCTCTGTAGTTGTATCATTTCCTATGGCATTGAAAAATAAGAAAACACAAACACCTAGGACAGGGGGGCTGCTTTTTTTTAGAACTACAAGTCCCAGCGTGCCTGGCAGATGGAGCTGGCGGGGCTTTGCATGCAGCCTTTGCGATAAAGTGTACAGCCTGTGTCTTCTGCCTTTGTAGAACTACATGTCCCAGCGTGCCTGTCAGACAGAGGTAGTGGTAATTTGCATGCAGCCTTTGTAATACAAAAGAAAAGAAAGGAGGGCGCACCGACCTTGTGCATTACCACTTATACATTTTAATATACACAAAATAAAAAGCAATGGTCCTACTTACAAACATTTAGTAGTAAGCGCATTTAAAACAGCTGAACCTGGACCTAACGGCACCTGCCAGTCAGACCCTAAACACCAATGTGGCTGACGCGTTTCTGGGGCGTACCCCCTTCTTCAAAGCCTAGGTGGTCTGCGATAGCTCTCTCTTCCTGCAAAACATCCCTTTATAGGTGCATGTACTCTGGCACGGCTGCTATCATCCTGTTGTGGGGGTATGTGTGCATATATGGTGCAGGGGCTGTTGGGCCACACTTCATCAGTTTGATGTGGGAGGTTAGTTCTTGCACCCTGCACCGTCATTTAGAGCTATGGGAGCTCGTTCACTGGCTGGCATCAAACCGGAAGTAGCGGGTGGAACGCAAACACCCGCACTTCCTGTGACCGTGGAACGCAGCCCACGTGCTATGCGCGCGCGCATATCTGTGGGCGCGCGCATGCCCGCGCGCATGCGCGAGTACGGCGAAACCGGAAGTGCGGGGTGGAACGCAGAAGGCCCCGCACTTCCTGATTGTGGATGGCATGCGTTCCAGCCAAACCAGGGCGCCGACGGTGGAGCGGTGGTAGCCCGAGGTGGAAGTGGGTGTCTCCTCGGGCACAGGATTCACCAGGTGGGTACTTTCATGTTGTACCCCTAGGCCCTGCTGTGGCATTAAAGGCCCTGCTATAGGTCCTGGCGAATAAGCCAGGCTGTAGTGGAGCTGCCAGTAGACATATGGCAATTGAGAGTTTGGTGATCCCATTGCACTGCCAGTCTTGTGTCACTTGCTGTGTACCCCATCGTATAGGATGGGCACCTAGATCAACTTGCCCCTCTACACAGATGAGCCCATTTGGGCGACTAATGGGGTGGGCGGAGTCCCGTAGGAAAGGCGGGACCAGCCAGCTAGTGACGAATGGCTGCGCCTGTATGCACACATGCACCTATAAAGGGATGTTTTGCAGGAAGAGAGAGCTATCGCAGACCACCTAGGCTTTGAGGAAGGGGGTACGCCCCAGAAAAGCGTCAGCCACATTGGTGTTTAGGGTCTGACTGGCAGGTGCCGTGAGGTCCAGGTTCAGCTGTTATAAATGCGCTTACTACTGAATGTTTGTAAGTAGGACCATTGCTTTTTATTTTGTGTATATTAAAATGTATAAGTGGTAATGCACAAGGTCGGTGCGCCCTCCTTTCTTTTCTTTTTCATTTTAGCCATATGAACACCCTTTTGTTCTGTGGAGGGCTGCAAGACTTAAGACTTTGCCTTTATACCATACTGATACACTCAGTTTGGCGATACACCAGAGCGCAGGAGGATTTTTTTGGCCTTTGTAATACAGCCCATATGCACCATCTGTGGCAGACAGAGGTGGTTGGTGTTCTGTTTTTGTAGAACGACAAGTCCCAGCAAACCTGTTGGAGGAGGTGGTGTGGTTTGCATGCAGCCTTTGTAATATAGTATGAATGCACACTCTTTGCTGTCTGCTCTTGTGGAACTACAAGTACCAGCATGCAATCTTTATATGTGCTCAAAGATTGCATGTACACCACCCCTCCTGGCGGACATGCACACTGGGACTTGTTGTTCCACAAAAACAGAAGCCCGCAGACATGCTGTATTATTACAAAGGCTGCTTGCAAACCACCTTAGCCTCCTCCAGGTCCAATGGGACTTGTAGTTCTTCAAAAGCAGATGGCAAATATTATGCAAACAAGTCTCAGCAGACCTTTCAGATAGAGGTGGTGGTTTGCTTTGTAATAATATAGCATGTACAGTATTTTACAAAAGTGAGTACACCCCTCACATTTTTGTAAATATTTTATTCTATCTTTTCATGTGACAACCCTGAATAAATGACACTTTGCTACAATGTTGTGTGGTGAGTGTGCAGCTTGTATAACAGTGTAAATTTGCTGTCCCCTCAAAATAACTCAACACTGCCAATAATGTCTAAACTGCTGGCAACAAAAGTGAGTACGCCCCTAAGTGAAAATGTCCAAATTGGGCATAATTAGCTATTTTCCCTCCCCGGTGTCATGTGACTTGTTAGTGTTACAAGGTCTCAGGTGTGAATGGGGAGCAGGTGTGTTCAATTTGGTGTTATCGCTCTCACTCTCTCATACTGGTCACTGGAAGATCAACATGACACTTCATGGCAAAGAACTCTTTGAGGATCTGAAAAAAAGAATTGTTGCTCTACATAAAGATGGCCTAGGCTAGAAGAAGATTGCCAAGACCCTGAAACTGAGCTGTAGCACGGTGGTCAAGACCATACAGTGATTTAACAGGACAGGTTTCACTCAGAACAGGCCTCGACCAAAGAAGTTGAGGTCACGTGCTCAGCGTCATATCCAGAGGTTGTCTTTAGGAAATGGACGTATAAGAGCTGCCAGCATTCCTGCAGAGGTTAAAGGGGTGGGGGTCAGCCTGTCAGTGCTCAGACCATACGCCGCACACTGCATCAAATTGGTCTGCATGGTTGTTGTCCCAGAAGGAAGCGTCTTCTAAAGATGATGCACATAATAATGTTTTGTCCCATATATGGGACACAACATTCTTTGCGACACTTGACTATATCTAAAATAAATTAACATAAAACCAGAAATCCCATTGCCCTTCTCCTTCATTCCTTTCTCCATGTCTCTCCCAGATGACCAATAGGCAACCGTGTATTGTGATCTCCCCGGGAATGTCTTTGGGTTAACTGAAATTAAAGTTAAATGTTGGGTGCAATAACCGTTTATGGAATGTTGGACCTGATACATAATTATTAAAGCTACTCAATAGTCAGTGTCTAAGGATCTTCCCACTTGGCATTCATTTAAAAAAGTTTTAGCAGATGACGTATCGTCATTGCCAATTACATGTAGAGAACAGAAGCAGGTGAGGATGTACAGTAATACATCAAAGGCATTATTTATTTTTGTATCAGATTTTAATATTTTAATATTTATAATATATGTATGTTGTTGTCTTTCAGATGTCACACTTGTAAATGTCGAACCTTTAACTTCCTTGAATAGTCAGTACAAAAGGTAAGTAAATATAGGGACAAAAATTACCCCCCACACACATTTAAACAAACTGGATGAATTCTCTTTGTGTTTTCTGTAATAGATGAAAGCGTTTGTTACCCAACAAAAAAACAAATTGGATCCTGTTCCCTTTAAAGCAGTGTTTCTCAATTCCAGACCTCACGCCCCCCCAACAGGTCATGTTTTCAGGATTTCCCTCAGATGAAAAGGCTGTGGGAATTACTAAGGTAGTGAAACTGATCAAATCACCTGTGCAAAATAATGGAAATCCTGAAAACCTGACCTGTTGGGGGGCGTGAGGACTGGAATTGAGAAACACTGCTTTAAAGCAAGAATAACTGTGATGGTGTGTAATTTGGCCCCCTGTATCGCCTGAAATACCTGGCTGATCCTGCCTGTCTATACTCCCCCCTCCCCCCCCTGTAAACTGACCACGGTTTATCATGGCTGCTGAGCCCTGACACTGTGGTAAGTTTACGCTCCTCCGTCATTCGCTGCTATCTCCTGCCTCCCTCTGTCCCCCTCCATGCTACAAAACTATGTGATCTCTATACCATCTCCATTGTTGGATAACAACCTGTGTCCTAGTGCCTGTGCTTTTTTTTTTTGCTTTTTTTTTTTAAAGATTAATTTACTGCGCCTCCCGACTCTCTCCTTCATGGCTGACGTCGGCCAGTGGGACTTTTCGGCCCCACCCACTGGAGCTGTCAGGTTGGGAGGGGAGAGAGCCGAGAGTCACCTGAGCATCGGAAGGTGCTGTGAATACGGGTAGAAGTCGTGTTTTTATTTATATATATATATATATATATATATATATATATATAATTTTATACCATTCCCATTGTTAGATAACAACATGTGTCCTAGTGCCTGCACTATTTTATATTTATGTATGTATGTATGTATGTGTGTATGTGTATATATATATATATATATATATATATATATATATATATATATATAGTGCAGGCACTAGGACACATGTTGTTATCTAACAATGGGGATGGTATAAAATAGAAAGGTTTTGTGACTGCTAAAAAAAAAACGGGGTGGACTTTACAGGCAAAGACGGGAAAATAACTGTTAAGAAAAAATATACTTTAATACAAAATAATAAAATCACATAGACAACATAATACAAATTCAAAATATCCTTTTGTCTACGCGTTTCACTCGCTGGCTTCCTCAGGACGAGGTAGGACAATTTTGAGAATAGGATATAAAATATTTCATTTGTCAATATCAAGATGACCATCCGATATCCAATACATCAGGATGTTAATATTTCTAGGTAAGTCAAAAAAAGTTTGTATGTGGCTAGTAGAGGAAAACTCTTTTATAGCCAGACTGAGAAGGTACCTCCACCTAATATCAGGACAAAAAACTGATCAATGGGAGACTAGTCAGATCTAGTGAATTGCCATAACCTCGAAAAAAACAGGACCAGGGCAACGGAGAGCAGAGCCACAATGGGAAATATATCCAGGTTGGGAAAATAAGCTCAGTAATCCGTCTTTGCAGAGTAGATCTATTGAGTATAGATGTCTAGTGCGTCCCGGGGCATAGCCAGTGTAGATGGTATAAAGATCACATAGTGTTGTAAACCCTTACAGACCACTTTTACCTACAGGTAAGGCTAGATTAAGACTTGCCTGTAAGTGCTGGAGATATTTCCAAAAGACATGCACCGATGTCTACAGCGCATGCGCCGTAGACAACAGCGCGCTGTTACCAACGGGAATCGTGCCGTTGGTGGTGGAACCCATGGCTCCGGCCAGTCACAGGGCCGGACCTGCGGGGGCTTCGATCTCAGATAAGTAATACATAAAGAGCTAGTATACTATGCATAGTAGCTCATTATGCCTTTTATCTTGCAGGTTTTTTTTTTTTTCAAGAGGGTTTACTTCCTCTTTAACAACCACTTTAATTCCTGTAACTGACAGCGCTATCTAGTGGTCAAAATACAGTATAGTGTAGCATACCACATTTTGGCCACTAAATTGGGATGATGATTGTAGAAAATTAATCTATTACAGAAAACGCAGGGAAAATAGTGATAGTGCGACAGACAAACTGTCATGGGTGCGAGCTAGCTAACTGCCACTGACATACAATGATTAGTGCTAATACAATATCACTGTACTAATGGCACTGTCTGGGATCTAGGGCAAGCAAAGCGTTAACTGTGTGCCTAAGGAGTGTTATTGTTGTGTACAGTGTGCTGTCTTTTTTTTATTTTTTTATTGCAGAGAGATCATTTTCACTAATACCGATGATGGGGCACTTTACCTCCCACCGATACCGATGATGGGGGACACTAGTCCTCCCACCGATACCGATGATGGGGGGACACTAGTCCTCCCACCGATACCGATGATGGGGGACACTAGTCCTCCCACCGATACCGATGATGGGGGACACTAGTCCTCCCACCCATACCGATGATGGGGGGACACTAGTCCTCCCACCCATACCGATGATGGGGGGACACTAGTCCTCCCACCCATACCGATGATGGGGGGACACTAGTCCTCCCACCCATACCGATGATGGGGGGACACTAGTCCTCCCACCCATACCGATGATGGGGGGACACTAGTCCTCCCACCCATACCGATGATGGGGGGACACTAGTCCTCCCACCCATACCGATGATGGGGCAGTATTTTTCCCTCTACAGACACTGTAATATTTTTCCACTGTCAGTGTGATATTTTCTACTCATACTGGCTACTCTGGCCCCCTATGTTTTTTGAAGGACAGTCAATCGGCCCTTTGTTTAGACAGTTTGGAGCCTCCTGGTCTACACCAAGGGTCCAAGTCTTTTCATGAAGCCATACTCCCGTTACCAATTGCTGAAAAATACAAAACAAATTTGGTCCTTATGGATTTACATTACATTTGATCGAGCGGTAGTTGAGCCTTTTGAAGGCCTGAAAAGTTAAGCTAGCATGCAGTTAAAATTGGAAACAACTTTCATGGAACCAATATCTGTTTTGGCTTGTGTCTCCTGACAGGGTACTGTGATCCAGTAAGTTCCAAGCATGGATCCCTTTCATGGCATAGAGGTTGGTGCAGAGGTGGAACTCAATGATGGATCCTTGGCTATGGATGATCACACCTCAATAAAACTGGTGGGTATCGCCCCCCTCCCCCTTACTGTATGCTTTTTAAAGTGTATCATTATTGCCTCTAGAGATGTAAACACTAATTGCCATTTGTTTTTTAATGAATACTTGACTTCACCTTTGTTGCATTGCAATGCTGCTGATCTTCTGCAGCTTTTTTGCAGCCACTACCTGGGTATGTGCACTTTATTGATGATTAACTGGCATTTTTCAGGGGTGCGTCCTGATGGAACAACAATGGACCATGGATGAGTAATATCTGTTAAATTGGCCACTTGTAGCCCTCATTAAAAGCTTGCATGAGAGGCTGACAATGCTGTAATGATCCCTCGCACCCCAGATTGGACGTCATCTACTCTCCAATGCTCCAATAGCCATAGACTCTCTGTGCAAATCGTAGTTTGGCATTAATCTACACACCTCTGTTAGTGCCTCGTACCAACATCACCATTAAGTTGTGGACCTCCCACCATTGCATTGCCCCTAGGGGGTGTCCTAAAGTGTGACTCCTTGTAAGCCATATAGAGTGGAACATAATTTCTCCTTGGAGTACTCAGCGACCAAAGAACACATGGGATCATCTAATAGATTTTAAAGAGATTCTAGTCAGGAGAAGTTTTATATTTTCCATTGCAAACCAACCCCTTGAAGACCTTGATTATATGGGTCGAAACGCATCGGGGAATCGGATGAAGATCAATGGGCAATGGCACCAAAAGCAGTACCCACTGAATTTTATCTCCTTGTCTCAGAAATTGATGCAACATTTTATATTATATAAAAAAAAATTATATAATCTCCCCTCTGTGCTCCCTGTGTCCTCTTCCTGGCTCCCTCCTCTCTGCTCCCTGTGTCCTTTTCCCGGCTCCCCCCCTCTGTGCTCCCCGTGTCCTTTTTCCCGGCTCCCCCCCTCTGTGCTCCCCGTGTCCTTTTTCCCGGCTTCCCCCTCTGTGCTCCCCGTGTCCTTTTTCCCGGCTTCCCCCTCTGTGCTCCCCGTGTCCTTTTTCCCGGCTTCCCCCTCTGTGCTCCCCGTGTCCTTTTTCCCGGCTTCCCCCTCTGTGCTCCCCGTGTCCTTTTTCCCGGCTTCCCCCTCTGTGCTCCCCGTGTCCTTTTTCCCGGCTTCCCCCTCTGTGCTCCCCGTGTTCTTATTCCCGGCTTCCCCCTCTGTGCTCCCCGTGTCCTTTTTCCCGGCTTCCCCCTCTGTGCTCCCCGTGTCCTTTTTCCCGGCTTCCCCCTCTGTGCTCCCCGTGTCCTTTTTCCCGGCTTCCCCCTCTGTGCTCCCCGTGTCCTTTTTCCCGGCTTCCCCCTCTGTGCTCCCCGTGTCCTTTTTCCCGGCTTCCCCCTCTGTGCTCCCCGTGTCCTTTTTCCCGGCTTCCCCCTCTGTGCTCCCCGTGTCCTTTTTTCCGGCTTCCCCCTCTGTGCTCCCCGTGTCCTTTTTTCCGGCTTCCCCCTCTGTGCTCCCCGTGTCCTTTTTCCCGGCTTCCCCCTCTGTGCTCCCTGTGTCCTCCTCTGGCTTTTTTTGTAAAAAAAAAAAAAACACTACTGACACAGTCCATGCCTCATCAGTGCTGCATATTAGTGCCACTGTCGCATGACATTAAAAAAGTATCAGTGATTGTACTCGGTCTTAAAAAAGGGGGATCAGTGCAACCCTAATGCTGAGACACATTTGTTTTTTTTTATTACCTGTAAACTTATAGCTCAGGTGGTTGTCTCCTTGACCTCCTACATTTGCACAATGGCAAAAGAATGTTAATGCCATCTTAGAAAGAGAGGTTGACAAACCAAAACAGGGGCTGCCCAAAAAAAAAAATACAAAAAGCATAGTTTCCTTGGATATTGTCTACTTTGACAGTTTCTTCTTCTGGTCCTTGTCCGTCTCTCACCACTTGATTCAAAGCTATTGTAGTCTAAATTTGTGCTTTTCATCTCGTCCTGTGTTGTTGCTGCTTTAAGACTGCATTCACACCTCTGCCCGCAGATTTGCCTCGATTCTGCCCACGATTTCAAAGCGACACGGTATGAATGACCAATCACAGAACTTTTTTTTGGGCGGCAAGCTTCACGCAGTGCGGGTTGCCGCGATTGCATCGCTTTTTTTCGCAGCAGAACTGCATCGTGAATTAAGGTGCCATTCATATGAATGGCATCTCAAATGTGCATTCTGTAATTTGTCATTCACACCTCAGCGCTTTGAAATAGTGGGCAGAATCGTGGCAAATCTGCACGCAATTTAAGACGCTGAGGTGTGAATGCAGCCCAATTGTTTTTTTTGTTGATTATACTTCGTTGGGAATCCTATTTTGATTTGTGTTTCTTTATGGTCCTGTATGTTTTTAAAAAAAAAACATACAAGACAAGAAAATAAAAATTACTTGAATAGAAAAAATAAAGTTTTCTACAAGATTTTGGATTGAAAATGTTGTGTCCATACAGTCAAAAGAGCATTTATGGGGTCAGGTTTTGATGTAGATTTGGCTTGCAATTGAAATTCTACTTGATTCCAAAGGTGTTCTATTGGGTTGAGGTCAGGAGTCTTTGCAGGCCACTCAAGTTCCTCCACCCCAAACTCATTGAGCCATGTCTTTATGGTGTTGGCTTTGTGAACAGGAGCACAGTCATGGAACAGAAAAGGGCCTTCACCAAACTGCTGCCACAAGTTTGGAAGAGCACAACTCTAAAACAAGGATCCCCAACCCCCGGGTCGCAGACTGCTGCTAGTCCTTGGCTTGTGGGCCGAGCCGTGCGGAGGTGGGTAGGCAGCAGGCTAAGCAAGCCAGCATAACCTGCACTGCCACCTACCCACCACAAGAGGGCACTCATTCCCTTTTTCCCAGCACCACTACTCTATTCCCTCTTGGTCACCTTACCTACACAGAGGAAGGTGGAGAAGAAGCCGTACCAGCCCAAAGGTAACAGGCCCCCACCCAATGCAGATGAGAACCGGTTGCAGCAACACTCCCACAGGTGACATGGGTGGCCCACACACAAGCAAAGTGACAAGCTGCACACCACCAGAAGGTGACAGGCTGCACCAAGCACCCCTTCGAGGTGAAAGGCGGCACTCACACAAGGAAGGTGACTGCCACACCACCCCAGCCCCCTAAACCCCCCATTAAGGGCAGGGACTGATGTGAATGTACAGTGCATATGTAAAGCGCTGCGTAAATTGACTATGCTATGCAAGTACCTGAAATAAATAAATGAATAGTACACTTCACTAGAAACCTGAATATGATCATTTGGTCCACATATGTTTGGCCGTATAGTGTATGGTGTATATTATGAAAAAAACCTTTTCAATAAAATGCATTGGTTTTGCATGCCTTTCAATTATATTGTGTGCTTTCCGTTTTGGAACTGACCGCTCTTCTTCTTTTTCCTCCAGGAGAACAAACGGGACTTACCTCTGTGGCAGCACCTCCATAACTTTGACGACTCCAGCAGTGACGAGAGCCTAGACCAGCAATATGTGGATTCCACTTTATCGGTGGTCAAGACCCTAAAAATACCTAGCCGTATTCCTGAATTTAGAAGCCAGGTTGTGGAAAATAAGCAAATGGAGAAGAATAGGAAAGTATTATCCACAAGGATAAATATACAACCGGGTGCTTTCTGTATAAACGGAGAGCAGAGAGATGACCGTTATTTTGTTTTGAGCAATGGCTACAGCAAAACCCTCCAAGAACAGGCTTTCCAATTGGCACCTCATTTTGAAGAGCTGGGGATCCCATGCACTGAGGTAATCTCAGACTCTGGTCAGCTACAGCCCAATTCCACAGAGGTTTACACAGAAACCACATTGTCCTATGAAGAAGATCCAAGCTTGGGAAGGTACAACTGTTCTGATGCCAGAACTCAGTGCAACAAGACAATCAGTGCCCTAGGGAGAAACTACAAATGTGAGCGATGTGGGCGCCAGTTTTCGCGTTTGTACAATCTGGATAACCATGTGTGCATTGAGAAGGCTTTTAGGTGTCCCCAGCAAAATGGCAATAATGTAGAGACAATGAATAGGTTGGAAAAGATGTGTGCTGAAGCCCAGAAAGAGCTCCACTGCCTACAAGGACAATACAAAAAAGAAGATGTAAGCACTCAGTCCGGTTCCTCAGAAGCTCAAACGTGGAATCAGGAGTCGCTCTCCAAATCAGACATTCCAGCAACATTTCCCTGCGATCCTCATGAGTGTGAATCAAGCAGCATAAGCACTCAAGAGTTTCATATTTCATGCGATGATAATGGTGAAAATGTTGCTTCCCAAAATGGGACTACCCTTAAAAATATTGTTGTTGTTGATATGACCAATTGCAGTCCAACATTTCCCGAAGCAAACCAGGAACAGGAATCGGCAAAACAAGTGGAAGGTATCGATCCCCAGCTGGATCAAATTAGTGAATGGACTCATTTGAATCAACATTTGTCTTTCCAAACCAGCGATGAGAACCCAGATGATCCCACTCCTGAAGATACAAACAGTTACAGATGTCAGGAGTGCGGTACAATGTACAATTCAAGTTGTTCTTTTATCAACCACATGTACTGGCATCAAAACAAAGAGATCTCATCTTTGGTGAAGGTAGAGCCATCACTGGGAGGCCAGGAATCCGATGGGACTACCCACCATGTTGATTCAACCTCTCTAAGCCCTCAAATGAGCAACTGTGCCAACCCAACTCAAACGTTCACCTTTGAATATTGTGGTAAAGTATTTAATAGTCAGGTTGTTGATGCCACTCATACAGTCTGGCATTCGAAAAAGACCATTCTTTCAACTCAAGGGGCCAATCAAGAAACAGGACAGGTTTTATCAATCGCTACCAATAAGCAAAAAAGTGACGCATGTACTAGTTCTGTTGTGGACATTTTAACTTGCCAGTTTTGCGGAAGGGTCTTCAATAAGCTATGCGCCTACACTAATCACAGTCGTTGGCACGTGAAAGAAAAGGAGTTGAGAAACAAATTTAATGCTGAATCCAGAAGGGTCTTCGTGGATGAAGAATGCTTGATGGAAGGTGACACCAAGAACGTGTTCAATCAGGACAATGTGACTTTTGATGTAGACCCCAACACAGGGGTGACTGATGTCTGCCTGGATGATGGTAATGTTCAAGGTTACTGCAGGCTGGTTAGGCAACAAAGCTTGGATGAGCAACACAACTTACCTTCATGTGTGCAAGTTGTCAAGAGTGAAGAAGTATCTAGTCACCCTCCACTACCTATGAAGATGGAAACTAAATCGCAAACTCTACCTGAGGTTCTGGAATCTGTTCTGGAGCTTGTAGTAGGGACAGAAGAAGTACACGAGATCCTTCTAAGCAAGGCTGGCCTTGTGTTTAGAAAAGCCGAAAATTATGAGAATGATGAAGAAGTAGAAGATAAGGATGAGCATGAAGTCTCTGGAATGCATTCGGAACCAGAAGAAAACCAGATCTGTGGAATAAAGTTGGAACTAGCAGAGAATTGGACCCCTGAAATTAAGTTGGAACCACTCGAGAACCAGGTCCCCAAAATGGAGTTGGAACCACTCGAGAACCAGGTCCCCAAAATGGAGTTGGAACCACTCGAGAACCAGGTCCCCAAAATGGAGTTGGAACCACTCGAGAACCAGGTCCCCAAAATGGAGTTGGAACCACTCGAGAACCAGGTCCCCAAAATGGAGTTGGAACCACTCGAGAACCAGGTCCCCAAAATGGAGTTGGAACCACTCGAGAACCAGGTCCCCAAAATGGAGTTGGAACCACTCGAGAACCAGGTCCCCAAAATGGAGTTGGAACCACTCGAGAACCAGGTCCCCAAAATGGAGTTGGAACCACTCGAGAACCAGGTCCCCAAAATGGAGTTGGAACCACTCGAGAACCAGGTCCCCAAAATGGAGTTGGAACCACTCGAGAACCAGGTCCCCAAAATGGAGTTGGAACCACTCGAGAACCAGGTCCCCAAAATGGAGTTGGAACCACTCGAGAACCAGGTCCCCAAAATGGAGTTGGAACCACTCGAGAACCAGGTCCCCAAAATGGAGTTGGAACCACTCGAGAACCAGATTCCTGGAATGCGGCTGAAACCAGAAAAGACACAAATCTCTGGAAAGCAGTTGGAACCAGAAAAGAGAATCTATTCTCCCCAAATTTTGCCATCTAAAATAGCAGCGCAGCTTTTAAGCAGACCTAAACCTCCCCACAGATGTCGAGATTGTGGAATCCGCTTCTATCAGATTTGGCAATTAAAGCAGCATCGACTTAAAGGGTTTGGAAAGAGGTGCACTTTAAAGAAGCACCAGTGTGATTGCGGGCGAACTCCAATTGGTTCTCTACACTTCCTGCTTCATCAGCTGCAACATCTGAGTGACACTACCTTTACCTGTGCCGTGTGCAACAAGTCGCTGTGCGGTTATCGCCAGCTCCAGGCCCACAGCTTGATTCACCCATTGGTATCACAGTTCCAATGCAAATGTGGAAGCCGGTTCACAAAGCTGCCCAGATATCTCTGGCATTCCCTAAAAAACAAGGCAAAGCCTAAACCAAAACTGCAAATGAGAGCTGGTACTGAACCATCGTTCCAGTAAAGATGGCTTCCATAAAGGGGAATTCACAAATTCTGTAATGCTAAAATTGTTTATATTTTTGCAATATAAAACATTCTGTAATCATGTATAAAGAGAAGATATATTTTGTTATGTATAGATATTATTTCAAGATTGTTAAAACAGATTTCATTTAGAATTTCTTTTTAAAAGGTTTAAAAATAAAGTTTTTTTGAAATAAATCTTCCTAAAAATTACTCTTTCTTGTTTGAATCTGCACCTTCAAACTCGTAGTCGCACCAGTGCCAACCAGGCCTGAAACTGACCCATACCTCATTCCTTTTGCTATCCTAAGTACTTAAGCATAGAGGCTGTTGAAGGCTCTTCATTGCACAACCTCCTCTATCCTTTTTTTCCAGCAATGCCTAAATAGCGGCTGTGAAACTCCATGTAAAAATCAACTTTACCTTCAGAAGTCTGCCTGGATATCATGACATCAACTGTCCTTGCCTAATTACTGTATTTATTGGCGTATAACACCCTGAAAATAGTGTGTGCCTATTATACGTCGATACTGCAATTTAAGCTGCCTCGGAGAGACCGGGGAGGTGGGGGGGGGCGAGCGCCATCAGATTACATACAACGAGAATCTCCTGTTTTCTTAGTGGTCTCTGTAATAGTGCTGTCTCCTGGGCCGGTGATTAGGGATGAGCCGAACACCCCCGCGTTCGGTTCGCACCAGAACCGTCGAACGGACCGATCGTTCGCGCGAACATTAGGAACCCCATTGAAGTCTATGGGACTCGAACGTTCGAATTCAAAAGTGCTCATTTTAAAGCCTAATATGCAAGTCATTGTCGTAAAACGTCTTTGAGGACCCGGGTCTTGCCCGAGGGAACATGTATCAATAGAAAAAAGTTTAACAAAACGTTTGTTTTTTCAGGAGCAGGACTCCTGGAAAAACAACAGTTTTTAAAACTTTTTTTCCATTGATACATGTTCCCTCGGGCAAGACCCGGGTTCTTAAAGACGTTTTCACAGGCAAACTATAGACACCCAGCAGGTACAATATTTAAAGGAATTTTTCCATTTTTTTTTATTTAAGCATCATTAAAATTCCTTTAAATATTGTACCTGCTGGGTGTCTATACCTGTGATAACGTGTTTAAATAGCAGAATCACCTGCCTGCCATGCCAGTAAATTAGGAAGAACTGATCTATCTAAGCTATACAGTGTATAATTATATGTCCTAGGGATGTATATTTATCCTATACACACTGTAAATTAAGCTAAACTGACTAGCCTGCCAGCTCTATCTAGCTATATAAAAAGACTAACCTTCTGACTGATCTCTGTTCAGCGCTGGAACACACTACAGGAGGCCGCCCAGGAGGCGGCCTTATATAGTGTGGGGCGTGTGCTAAAGCCCTGAGCCATAATTGGCAAAAGCCACCCTGGCTTTGGCCAATTATGGCTCTGTTTTTTGCACGCTGTGATTGGCCAAGCATGCAGGGTCATAGTGCATGTTTGACCAATCATCAGCGCACAATGCCGCAGTGAATTATGGGCCGTTGCGCGTCACTCGAATTTTACCCGTTTTTGTTCGAAATTCGGCAAGCGTACGAACAGACAATGTTCGAGTCGAACATACGTTCGAATCGAACGTGGAGCTCATCCCTACCGGTGATCTGACGATATGGTTCCTCCTATTGATATGGTTCATGTCTTGACTGCGCAGGCGCAATCCGAGCCGAACCTCCAGGGCAATGTGGAATTTGCTGTAAGTGGCCAGTCGGCCTCACGTCCTCGCTTGGCTCCTTTTTTTTTTTTTTTTTTTAACATCCTCCAATCCACGGGGATGTTAAGGAATGAGCCTGGATGCCACCCGAGGTTCGGAGATTTCCGTGGGCTTTGTCTGCACCTGCGCAGTCAAGCATGGGACCATCTCGATAGGGGAACTAGATCGACAATACACCGGTATTGGAGCAGTGTTCTGTCTGTCATAGAAGCCAGTCCAGGAGACGGGACTTCCAATTACAGAGGCCACTGAGTATACAGGAGATTCTCGCTGTATGTAATCTGATGGCGCTCATCCCACCCCCCTCCCTTTCCCCTCTGAGTCATCAGTAATTTGAAGTGAGGTGGGCATTGATCAGGCTGCATTAATGGCAATGGTTTGGCTGCAGATGGGCATTGATCAAGCTGCAATGATGGGCAATTATGAGGCTACAGATGGGCATTGATCAAGCTGCAATGATGTGCAATTATGAGGCTACAGATGGGCTGATCAAGCTGCAATGATGGACAATTATGAGGCTACATATGGGCATTTATTAAGCTGCATTGATGGGCACTGACCCTTATTGGATATCCAAAATAGGTGAAAAAATAGTGAGACTAATCCACCACCGATAAGGTAAAAGCTTACCAGATGGTTTGAACTCAGACATACGTCCTATGAGTCCAACGTGCTTGTGTTGGCAGAACATGGGAACATCAACTCTGGAGGGTTTTTCATAAATGAAGCAAATCCACCAACGGTCATTGGGATAGTTCTCTCCGTTTCGAGTTTTTATATGAAGAAAAGGACCGGCTCTCCCATGTGTGTATAATTAAAGAAAGGAGAACAAAAAAGGCACATAGCGTAACTGTAAATATGTAATAAAGTTTAAAATTCACATTTCAGGAGAATAAGCGCATAATGGGACAATTGTGGTGGCAGTGGTGCTCATCCGACGCGTTTTGTCTACATAGACATCATCTGGGGTTCCAGACCACTGCAGCCTTCGGTTATGTATAGAATATGACTCCAAGAACTAGGTACAGGCACCTGGTGTGTCATCAACAAATGGAGAATCGGCTCCACGCCTCGCTGTAGAGGACCTAGTTACTTCCCATGTTAACCAAGGGACATGTATGGATAACTACGTGCGCCCCACATCTTCCTATGTTTACCAAGGGACGTGTATGCATACCTACATACACACCAGGCCTCGTTTTGGAGGCAGTCAGAGAAAACAGATGCGTACCATGCCTCGCTCTGAAGGGCAAGGCTTGCTTAATAGAAGTGCATTACTTCCTATAGTGAAAGGGAGTTGACAGAGACGTGTGTTGTGCACCCCCCCCACGTCAGTCAAGTATATACGCTAAAGGGAATATGCGAACAGATGCACACCGTGCCTTTAATTAAATGGCGGGGTGCACATACTAAAGATGGAGATGGATAGATCGCTTCATATGGAGGAAGAGGAGAAGACTGATGAATGGCTATTAACCCACAAAAGCACATACATGGTCTTTAACTACTTCAGCCCCAGAAGATTTGGCTGCTCAATGACCGAACCATGTTTTGCGATACAGCATGCTGTTTGCAGTCTCTGACCATCTCTTGCATGATGTCTAGAGCTGGGATATTTTATTTATTTTTTATTTTTTTCCCCTAAAAAAAAAAAAAAACATATTTTTTAAATAAAAAACTCTATTTACGATTCAAATCCAATTTTATTAAATTTTTTGATGGCCACCGCGCCAGTCCTGAGGAGCTGTGGGTAGGAGTTTTTAGGCGAGGCTTCGGTCTAGTCCGTGGCATCCGGCCTCGCCTAAAAACTACCTGCAGCTCATCATGACTAGCACAGTTTCAGCGCCGATGCTGGGGAAAAAAAATCTAACATGGATTTTTTTTGAAAATATGAATCAATTTGACCGACCAACTTGATTTTTATATCGGAACGATTTTTTTTTAAATTATTATTTCAGCCCTACTGCAGTCTTTGACCATCTCTTGGATCATGTCCACAGTCTGCGGCCATCTCTTGGATCATGTCCACAGTCTCTGACCATCTCTTGGATCATGTCCACAGTCTGCGGCCATGTCTTGGATCATGTCCACAGTCTGCGGCCATGTCTTGGATCATGTCCACAGTCTGCGGCCATGTCTTGGATCATGTCCACAGTCTGCGGCCATGTCTTGGATCATGTCCACAGTCTGCGGCCATGTCTTGGATCATGTCCACAGTCTGCGGCCATCTCTTGGATCATGTCCACAGTCTGCGGCCATGTCTTGGATCATGTCCACAGTCTGCGGCCATCTCTTGGATCATGTCCACAGTCTGCGGCCATCTCTTGGATCATGTCCACAGTCTGCGGCCATCTCTTGGATCATGTCCACAGTCTCTGACCATCTCTTGGATCATGCCTATAGTCTTTGACTTAAACCTGTTTGTTTGCGGTTTCTGATAACAATTAATTTAGCGGACCATGAATATTCACTGAATTTATGTGCGTCCCTTTGGTGATGTCAGGGGACTCACTTGGATATCAAGAAAGTTGACCACCATTGGTATACAGCATCAGCTACATACAGTATACAGCACTGTGTTCCGGCAGCATTATGGGGACTTCCTATCTGCTGCTGAGAACAAAATTGAGGCAGGCAGAGCGCTGCTTAGTCATTCACGGGAAGCCATGTATAGTCAATGAATATGAGGCTTGATTGTGATTTCACCCCAACCAATCACCGACCCAGTCAATCAAATGAAGCCTTGTATTGATTGACAAAAATACAAGGCTTCCGGAAAATAGCTGAGCAGAGCTCCACTACGCTTAGTTTTGTTTCAGGAACGGGGCAGGAAGTCACACCATATTGTTGCTGATGCTACATACAGTTTATAAAGCGCTGACAGCGGGTGCATCTATTAAAGGAAATAGTTGGTTTGGACCAGCTTGGCACAAACTATTTAAAGTAGAACTTCACCCAAAGGGGTAAGTTACGCTGATTCCTTGCTGTGTATGGAGACAAGTAAGGGGAAAATGGCCCCCACCCATCTCGATATCGCTGCAGGGCGGAAGCAACGTCAAAATGTCACTTCCGCCCAATGCTCTCAACCACTTCACTACTCGCCCATAGTAATATGACGCCCGCAGGAGGGATCTCCCATTCTGGGCGGGTGTCATATGATGTCTTGGGCTTCCCAGCTGTCTAGGGGGTGCGCGCACCCGCATCATCGCTCGGGATCTGGTGCACGTGCCTGCCAGCCACGATTGCCCGCAATCACAGCAGGATCGTGGATCTGTGTGTGTAAACACACAGATCAAAGTCCTGTCAGAGATAAGGAGACTGATGTGTGTTCACAGTACAGAGGAACACAGATCGGTCTCCTCCCCTTGTGAGTCCCCTCCCCCTACAGTTAGAAGCACTGCTTAGGTAACATATTTAACCCCTTGATCGCCCCCTAGTGTTAACCCCTTCCCTGCCAGTCACATTATACAGTAATTAATTCGTTTTTTTAGCGCTGATCCCTGTATAAATGTGAATGGTCCCAAAAATGTGTTAAAAGTGTCCGATGTGTCAGCCGCAATGTCGCAGCCACAATAAAAATCGCAGATCGCTGCCATTACTAGTAAAAAATGAAAAAGAATTCCATAATTCTGTCCCCTATTTTGTAGACGCTATAACTTTTGCACAAGCCAATCACTATACGCTTATTGCGTTTTTTTTGTTTTGTTTGTTTTTTACCAAAAATATGTAGAAGAATACATATCGGCCTGAACTGAAAAAAAAATGATATTTATTATAGCAAAAAAGTTAAAAATAATGTGTTTTTTTTTCCCCAAAATTGTCGCTGTTCTTTTGTTTATAGCGCAAAAAATAAATATCGTAGAGGTGATCAAACACCACCAAAAGAAAGCTCTTTTTGTGGGGGGAAAAAAACATAAAGGAATGGGTTAAGTGACATTTCCGTCGGCAAGGATTGCGCCTGCGCAGTCCTTAATGGAACCAGCTCGTTAGCCGGAACCAGACATGCAGATCACCGTCACTGCCAGCTCTGCCAATCAGAGCGCCGGAAATGCGATACGCGGAAGTAACCCCCATGTAAGATGTCCGCTGCCCGGTCGTTGGAAGAGGGCGGCTGCAGGGGGCTTCGATCGAAGGTGAGTATTACATAATGAGCTAGTATCCCATGCATACTAGCTCATTATGCCTTTGTCTTGCAGGTGTTTTTTTTTTCCTGGGTTTACTTCCTCTTTAAAGACACAATGTCAAAGCCAAAAACATACTTTCTGTAACTGCATATCATTTTATGTGCATCACGTATATCTACATCATAAATCTCCCAATTTTAAATACATTTATTCCACCTCATGTTTGATATGTCAGTTTTATCCTTAAATGGTCCCATGAGAATCAATAGTCCACAAAGTGCCTCTTTATTGCAAAGAGTCAGGCAGTTTAGGAGTGCTCCTCTAGTAAGTTCATCTAAGTTCATTAGTCTATTGAGGTTCTACAAGCAGCTAGATTGTCCATGTTGTGTCCCACCACCCTTCCGACAACGAAGGGGATGGTAAAATGGAAGACAATGCTCCAGTGGTAAACAGAGTCCAGGAAAGGGGACATCTTGTGTCAGTGGGATATCTGGGGGGATTCCAGGGCCGTCATGATTAGACGGCTGAGGTCATCCAGCTTCTTGTCCAGTTGGTCGATCCTCTTCTCCAAATCTTGGTGGGAAGAGGTGAAGTTGTAGTCCAGGTCGGTCATGATCATCTGCATCTGGAAAATGAGTGGACAATATGTGTGACAACATTCTAAGATGATTATTTTAAAGAAAACTTGCGAACTGCCTGTATTCAGGTGAGGACAGAGAATCTTTAGCCTTGTGGTAAAGCATGGGCATATCAGAATGCCCTACACTATTTCCCAGGGATGGACTGGCCATTGTGACTAAGGGGAGTTTCCCGGTGGGCGGATGGCTCAGTGGGCTGGCTTTAGTGACAGCGGATCGCTGCTCCCCTCAGCTCCTCTAGCTCTCCCTCCCGCAGCGCTCACCTCCTCTTCCTCCCCGCAGCGCTCACCTCCTCTCCCTCCCTCCCTGCAGCGCTCACCTCCTCTCCCTCCCCGCAGCGCTCACCTCCTCTCCCTCCCCGCAGCGCTCACCTCCTCTCCCTCCCCGCAGCGCTCACCTCCTCTCCCTCCCCGCAGCGCTCACCTCCTCTCCCGCCCCGCAGCGCTCACCTCCTCTCCCTCCCCGCAGCGCTCACCTCCTCTCCCTCCCCGCAGCGCTCACCTCCTCTCCCTCCCCGCAGCGCTCACCTCCTCTCCCTCCCCGCACGCTCACCTGCTCTCCCTCCCCGCACGCTCACCTGCTCTCCCTCCCCGCAGCGCTCACCTCCTCCCCCTCCCCGCAGCGCTCACCACCTCCCCCTCCCCGCAGCGCTCACCTCCTCTCCCTCCCCGCAGCGCTCACCTCCTCTCCCTTCCCGCAGCGCTCACCTCCTCCCCCTCCCCGCAGCGCTCACCTCCTCTCCCTCCCCGCAGCGCTCACCTCCTCTCCCTTCCCGCAGCGCTCACCTCCTTTCCCTCCCCGCAGCGCTCACCTCCTCTCCCTCCCCGCAGCGCTCACCTCCTCTCCCTCCCCGCAGCGCTCACCTCCTCTCCCGCCCCGCAGCGCTCACCTCCTCTCCCTCCCCGCAGCGCTCACCTCCTCTCCCTCCCCGCAGCGCTCACCTCCTCTCCCTCCCCGCAGCGCTCACCTCCTCTCCCTCCCCGCACGCTCACCTGCTCTCCCTCCCCGCAGCGCTCACCTGCTCTCCCTCCCCGCAGCGCTCACCTGCTCTCCCCTCCCCGCAGCGCTCACCTCCTCTCCCTCCCCGCAGCGCTCACCACCTCCCCCTCCCCGCAGCGCTCACCTCCTCCCCCTCCCCGCAGCGCTCACCTCCTCTCCCTCCCCGCAGCGCTCACCTCCTCTCCCTTCCCGCAGCGCTCACCTCCTTTCCCTCCTCGCGGCGCTCACCCCCTCTCCCTTCCCGAGGCGCTCACCTCCTCTCCCTCCCCGCGGCGCTCACCTCCTCTCCCTGGCTAGTTAACTCCAGCATGACTGAATACAGACATGTTCCTCGGGAGTCGCACTGAGAAGGACAGCGACCACACACAGCTGTGACATAAGCTTCCTCGGCACTCGTTCCCCTGGTCTTTTCTTCCCCCACTCTCCAACCTGCTGTCTGCTGCCACGGAGAATCTATATGGAGAGCGGAGGAAGGGAAGGCCAGGAGAACGAGTGCCGAGGAAGCTTATGTCACAGCTGTGTGTGGTCGCCGTCCTTCTGGTTTGTCTGGCCGCCATGGGAGAGACCTGTCAAAGTGGGCCAGTCTGGATGGAGTCCAGGGCCACATTTTTGTCCCAGTCCAGCCCTGCTATTCCCTCTTGAGAATAGGAGATTAAGGGGGATATGATCAACATGTACAAATACAAATGGTCCATATAGTGAACTTGGTGTTGAGTTATTCACTTGAAGGTCATCACAGAGGACAAGGGGGCACTCTTTACGTCTAGAGGAAAAGAGATTTCACCTCCAAATACGGAAAGGTTTCTTCACAGTAAGAGCTGTGAAAATGTGGAATAGATTCCCTCCAGATGTGTTTCTGGCAAGCTCAGGAGATTGCTTTAAAAAGGCCTGGATTCGTTCCTACAGGGACGTAGATAAGGGGGGGGGGGGGTGTTTGGGTTGGATAGGGTGCTGTAGTAACAACCAGTTGGATACTGGTTTAAGTCACAAGGTGGATATTTGCCAGCACACCTAGGATCAGCACAAAGTGGCGCCCAAACGGGTAGTTTATTGCATGATCACAACACAAGAAAAGTGCAACGTTTTGGAGTCACGCAGGACCCCTTCATCTGGCATGGGGGATCAGGAAGGAATTTTTCCCCCTCTGGAAGCAAATTGGATCATGCTCTGCTGGGGAAGCCTGGGTTGCTCCATTACAACAAATCAGATTTAAGCTTTCAGATTCTGCCAGTCAATTTTTATTTGCCTTTTTACATTATTTTTATTTGCCTATTTTTATGACAACATTAATATACCCGTGTTTCCCCAAAAAAAAAATTACCTAGCGTCATTTTCCAGGAGGGCTGCAATATAAGCCCTTCCCCCGAAAATAAGCCCTAGTTTAAAATGCTTGTAAAATTCTATAATCCACTCTAATACAGTAGTATATAATGTACAATGTGTGTGTTTCTGTAATATAATTGCAGGGAAGAGAGCTCCGGAGGGTCACAGAAGCGCTATAACGAAGGTATTTGGCACAATTATATTACAGAAACACACACATTGTACATTATATACTACTGTAATAGTGTGGATTATAGGACTTTACAAGCATTTTAACTCCATTCATACTGGGGATTCCTGTCAGGCAGGGGAGAGAGGGGGAGAGAAGACAGCACATTACATAGTAAAACCTACCCCGAAAATAAGCCCTACTGTGTGTTTTGTTGCCAAAATGAATACAAGACCCGGGCTTATTTTTGGGGAAACACTGTATTAATGTAATAATGTAGATATTTGTTTATTATAAGGCAATAAAATGAAATATCGGTTCCCAATTCATAATCTTACCTTGGAGATATCGACCATGGCATTCACTTGATCTTTTAGATTTTTGTGTTTTATCCTCCTGCGGCGAAATCTGTAATAAAAAGCATCACACGTTTACAATCTATTAGACCTACATTGTAGCAGAAAGGTTGTAACTACAACCGGAATAGAACAAAATAAATCTTATCTCTGAAAGAAGATTAAACCCTTTAATGACCACATTATTGATGCTTAGATTTTCAAATCACATTTTTAATTTCTACTTAATTTTTACAGGTTTTTTTAAGGCAGATAGTGATCTTTTTCAGGAAGCTGTTTTAATAAAAATGTTGCTCTTTTTTAATTACATGCTGACAAATGTGCATTTTGAATTAGTTTATTTTAATACTGATATTCTGTCAGATAATTTCAGTCTTAACCATTTACAGGCTGCAGTGGCCTCTGCAAGCAGAAAGCATTTTTGCTGAATGAAACCACCAACTTGCATACAGTATAATTACTGTGGGGGTTATTTACTAAAGGCAAATCCACTTTGCACTACAATTGCAAACTACAAGTGCAAAGTGCACTTGAAATTGCACTGACTGTGCACTGAAGTGCAGTCGCTGTAAATCTGTAAATTAGCTTGCATATGATTGGTTGATAAAATCAGCAGAGCTTCCCCTCATTTCAGATCCACCCCTCAGATATACAGCGATTGCACTTCTAAGTGCAATTTCAAGTGCACTTTGCACTTGTAGTGTAAAGTGGATTTGCCTTTTAAAAATACCCCCCACTGTAACTGCTAACATAATGCTCCCATAAATTAATCCATTATGTTCCATTTACATCTATGCATTCCGTGAATGTGCGAAAGAGTTGTGCTTGTGGTTACATTTATTGTTAATGGCACCCCAAACGCAGCCAGTAGATGTGCATTTTCATATGGATCAAAACACACCACAAATGCACCAGAATGAGCAATAAATAAAGGTGCGAATCTCAACACTCAAAAAGGTGCAGGAGCTTCATTGGTGCGCTTAGGGCTGTGATCTGTTTGCTTGTAATTAGTGTGTGTGTATAAAAGGTCAATGAGTTTCTGGACTCCTGACAGACCCTTGCATCTTTCATCCAGTGCTGCACTGACGTTTCTGGATTCTGAGTCATGGGGAAAGCAAAAGAATTGTCAAAGGATCTGTGGGAAAAGGTAGTTGAACTGTATAAAACAGGAAACGGATATAAAAAGATATCCAAGGAATTGAGAATGCCAATCAGCAGGGTTCAAACTCTAATGAAGAAGTGGAAAATTAGGGGTTCTGTTGAAACCAAACCACGGTCAGGTAGACCAACTAAAATTTCAGCCACTGCCTGGAAAATTGTTCGGGATGCAAAGAAAACCCACAAATAACTTCAGGTGAAATACAGGACTCTCTGAAAACATGTGGCTGTTTCAAGATGCACAATAAAGAGGCACTTGAAGAAAGATGGGCTGCATGGCTGAGATGCCAGAAGAAAGCCATTACTACGCAAATGCCACAAAATGTCCTGCTTACAATACGCCAAACAGCACAGAGACAAGCCTCAAACCTTCTGGCACAAAGTCATTTGAAGGGATAAGACCAAAACGATTTTTTTTGGCCACGACCATAAATGCAAAATTTGGAGAGGAGCCAACAAGGCCTATGATGAAAGGTCCACCATTCCTACTGTGAAACACGGTGGTGGATCGCTGATGTTTTGGAGATGTGTGAGCTACAGAGGCACAGGAAATTTGGTCAAAATTTATGGCAAGATGAATGTAATATGTTATCAAAAAACTACTGGAAGAACATTTGCATTCATCAGCCAAGAAGCTGCGCATGGGACGTACTTGGACATTCCAACATGACAATGATACAATACACAAGACCAAGTCGACCTGTTATTGGCTACAGCAGAATAAAGTGAAGGTTCTGGAGTGGCCATCTCAGTCTCCTGACCTCAATATCATTGAGCCCCTCTGGGGAGATCTTAAACGGCACGTTCATGCAAGAAAGCCCAAGAATTTACAGGAACTGGAGGCTTTTTGCCAAGAGGAATGGGCAGCTTTACCATCTGAGAAGATAAAGAGCCTCATCCACAAATACCACAAAAGACTTCATCTGTCATTGATGGTAAAGGGGGCAATACACGGTATTAAGGACTGGGGTACTTTTGATCGCGGTCATTTGGGTAGTTTCTGTTGGCCTTATAATTTAAAGAAGAAGTAAACACAGTTGATTGATAATAAATGGCTTCAGCCAAACACTAACCATGAGTGAAAGAAGAGTTTTTGTGTTATCATTCATATTCTCTGAAAAATGAGAAAAAAAAGAAATCGAATTCTGCCAGGGTATGTAGACTTATGAGCACAACTGTGTGTGTGTGTATATCTATATCTATATATATATATATAAAATATATATATATATATATATATATATATAACTATATATATAGATGTGTGTGTGTGTATATATATATATATATATATATATATATATATATATATTTATAATTTTACTACAACCAGGAGAGGGAGCTCTAAGCAAACTTACATACCATCTGAATTTTTAAGCAGCAACTTATTTTTTTTTTTTTGGTAAACAGACGCCAGAGAAAGTCAGACCTGCCCTAACTGCACTATTACAGACAGAACTGACCTAATTAGAAACAGTGATTGATTGATACAGTGTCAGAGAAAATATAGACAGTGACGGGCTTTCTAATATGCTCATGCTTTGCAAGTACAGTGGTTTGTTTATATCCTGTAATAAATGTTTATTTTGTAAAACAAAAAAAAACAACCATATCATATATATTACAAATATTTATTATATAGTACACTCATGGCATTGCTTTTGCAGAGAATTTCATGATGACTTGATGTATTGTATGCATTTGATGCATTTTGTATACACCTCTGTTCTTCTCTATGATGGACGCTATACCGTGTTTCCCTGAAAATAAGCCGGGTCTTAAATTAATTTTGGCAACAAAAGACACAGTAGGTCTTATTTTCAGGGTAGGTCTTACCATGTAACATGCCGTCTTCTCTCTCCCCTCTCTCTCCCTGCCTGATAGGATTCCCCAGTGTGAACTTACTTGAAATGCTTGTAAAATCTTATAATCCACACTATTACAGTATTATATGTACAATGTGTGTGTTTCTGTAATATAATTGTGCCAAATACCTTCATTATAGCACCGCTGTGCGCTTCTGTGACCCGCTGGAGCTCTCTTCCCCGCAATTATATTACAGAAACACAAACATTGTACATTATATACTACTGTAATAGAGTGGATTATAGTATTTTACAAGCAACTAGGGCTTATTTTCGGGGAAACACGGTAGATACATTGGATGAAGATGTGAAGATGAGAAGGGTGCCATAAATATAATGGGTCCAATCTCATTGTGCTTACCCTGTGTTGTTTCTTGCAGTATTAAGCTTACAGGATGAACCAGCCCTTACTGAACAAAGAAGCCGATTCCCGGGAGGACAGACTTACATGTGAATGGCCGCCAGCAGATCCCTCTGGTGTTGCCGTATTTTGGCTCTGTCCCGTTGCCTGGTGTGTTTGTGGAGCAGCCAGGCCTCTCCCAGCACATTCGCCGCTGCGCATTTAATCTACAAAACAAAAGCGGTCAGATGAGTGGAATGAGTTGATCCTGTTTTGGATGACTTTAAAATAAACCTTGCATCCCATATACAAGTGCATTTCAATTTTTTTTAATATCAACAAAAAGTGAATTTATTTCTGTATTTAACCACTTCAATAACCAGCCACTTACTCCCCTTTCTGTCCAAGCCGATTTTCAGCTTTCAGCGTTGTCACTGTTTAAATGACAATTGCGCGGTCATGATACACTGTACCCAAACAAATTTTTTACAATTTTGTTCCCACAAACAGAGCTTTCTTTAGGCGTTATTTGATCACCTCTGCGATTTTTATTTTTTGCTAAACAAATAAAAAAAGACGGAAATTTGGAGAAAAAATAAAGTTTTTCTTTTGTTTCTGTTATAAAATGATGTAAATTTTCTCCTTCACTGACGGGCACTGATAAGGTGGCACCATTGCATTGGTAGGCGGCACTGATGGGCACTCATGGGTGGCACTGGTGGGCACTGAAAGGCTGCACTTATGGGTGACACTGATAGGCATCACTGATGGCACTGATTGCCATCTGCCTGCGCACTGATTGCCATCTCCCTGGTGATCCAGTGTGGCATACCATTTGGGGGTACCTTTGTGGGCATCCCTGGTGGTCGGAACGGAGTCCTGCTATCTGTGTCAATGGACGCAGCAGCAGGACTCGGCAGCGCACCCACACAAATGCCTCATTGACAGCGGCTTTCTGTGGGGGCACTCGATGAAGTGGAGGAGCGCCACCGGGGGACCCCAGAAAAGGAGGATCGGAGCCGCGCTGTGCAAAACCCTTGCACAGAGCAGGCAAGTGTGACATGTTTGTTATTTTTAAAACAAAAAAAAAAAAAACAATCACTTTAAATATATTTAAAAGAAGGAGAAAACAAAAATCAACAATGAAAAATAAAAAAACAACAGCACTTATTGTCACTTTAAACACTTGCTGACCTGAATACGTATATACAGTTTGCGGTTTGCAAGTGGTTTACGGGAATTATGGCTAAAGAGATCAGCAATAACCCCAGTATAATTTTTTGCAGCCAGTGGCTGGCTTTCCCATGAAACTGTTCCGAGCGGCTCATGAGCTGCTGGCATGCTTTCTGAAGTGGCGGGAGGGGGGGCATGTTTCTCGGGCTTACCGTTTACGCCGGTTCGCCTGAGAAACGATCCTATTGTGCGGTCAGCTGGTCCCAGAGGTGATTAAAGAGTAGATAATCTTTGATCGTCTCTATGGCCTTGGAGGACCGGAGCAATGTCATGACATCACTCTTGGTCCAGACTTGGTAAATATATATATTTTTTTTTTAACCACTTAAGACCCGGACCAATATGCAGGTTAAGGACCTTGCCCCTTTTTGCGATTCGGCACTGCATCGCTTTAACTGACAATTGCGCGGTCATGCGACGTGGCGACGTGGCTCCCAAATGAAATTGGCGTCCCCACAAATAGAGCTTTCTTTTGGTGGTATTTGATCACCTCTGCGTTTTTTATTTTTTGCGATATAAACAAAAATAGAGTGTCAATTTTGAAAAAAATATATATATTTTTTACTTTTTGCTATAATAAATATCCCCAAAAAACATACAAAAAAAAAACATTTTTTTCCCTGAGTTTAGGCCGATAAGTATTCTTCTACCTATTTTTGGTAAAAAAAATGGCAATAAGCGTGTAACAATTGGTTTGCGCAAAATTTATAGCGTTTACAAAATAGGGGATAGTTTTATGGCATTTTTATTAATATATATTTTTTCTACTAATTGCGGCGATCAGCGATTTTTTTTCGTGACTGCGACATTATGGCAGACACATCGGACAATTTTGACACATTTTTGGGACCATTGTCATTTTCACAGCAAAAAGTGCTATAAAATACACTGATTACTGTGAAAAATATCAATTGCAGTTTATGAGTTAACCATTAGGGGGCGCTGTAGGGGTTAAGTGTGACCTCATATGTGTTTCTAACTGTAGGGGGGCGGGGCTAGACGTGTGACGTCATTGATCGTCTTTTCCTATATCAGGGAACAGACAATCAGTGACAATCAGTTTACACAACCCTCTCCCTGTTCTTCAGCTCCTCTGACCGATCGCGGGACACCGGCGGCAAACGGGTCCATGGGTCCCCCAGGCGCTGTCACGGAGCTTTGGACCGGGTGAGAGCGAGAGCAATAATTCTAGCACTAAACCTCCTCTGAAATTCTAAACAGGTAACCTGTAAAGGCATTTAAAGCGTCGCCCTTTGGAGAGTTTTTTAAGTACTGTAGATTGTCACCATTCCACGAGTGTGTGCAATTTTAAAGGGTGACATGTTAGGTATTTATTTCAACGTAACATTATCTTTCACATTTTACCAATAAATTAGGATGATATTGTGTCTTTTTTTTAATCTCTATTAAAGTGTATTAAAAAAATACATTTGCAAAGCTGCTGCGCAAATACCGTGTGACATAAAACATTGCAATGATCGCCATTTTATTCCCTAGGGCAGTGATGGCGAACCTTGTAGTTTTGGAACTACATTTCCTATGATGCTCATGCACTCTGCAGAGTATCATGGGAAATGTAGTTCCAAAACATCTGGGGTGCCAAGGTTTGTTTTCACTGCCAAAAGTATAATTGTGTTGGGGTTATTAATAATTTTTGGGCAAATAATACTGATTTAAACTTGTAAACAAAAAGTGCCAGAAAAAGCCAGGTTGGCAGTTGAGGATATGAACAGGATGTCAAATGACATTACGAGAAAGGGGTCACAAGCTAGTTATAACCTGGGGCTCAACAAAGCTAGGTCACCTCCCTGCTCCCAGCATGTGATTGGACAGTGAGGGAGCAGCAGCAGCCCGATAACCTCTTCTTGATTAGGGAAAATGACACTGTCTCTTTAATTCACAATCATAGATGAGTTTCTATTGATTAATTAGAGCTCTTTGCACTCATGGCCATCTTCATAGTATATCTAGAGGTCTTTGTTTTCCCAAAGATTTTACTGCGGCTTATTCTAAAGCTTTCTCTTGTGGATCTAACTGATTCATAAAGGCCTGTTTTCCTGTATGGAAAGCTAAATTGTTTCCTATGAGGAAGCTGAGGTCTTGTGACCCGTCTATAATAAGAAACCAAAGGTCAAGCCCCGATTCTTGGACTCCCAGTATTGTGTGAATATTAAAAACACACCTTGGGGATCTGCGGGAGATCTGGAGATGGATAAAAAGTCTCCACTGCCTATATTAATAGAATGGCAAGGCCATTAGTAGGAAGCCACTGCCACGCTGGGCCCCATTCAGACTTTCCATAACGGCTTTGTTTTCACACTGGAACTGTCCGGGTTTGGCTCTGGTGGTCACAACATCTAGGCACATCTCAGAGGTGTGTGCGGACCCTTCAATATGATCCATAAAGTGGAAAGTAGTCTATTCCTGCCTCTCTATACATTTGATCACCTAGGTTTAGTGAATTAACTCTTCTGAAGTGCTCCCCTAAAGTCTGGCCAAGTATCCCCAGTGGTGTATTTTGCTTTTGTGCTGCCCTAGGCAAGACTTAAATCTAAATTTGTCTCACCCCTTCCTTCTCAAGTGGGGGGGGGGGGTTAAATGAGAGGGGAGGGGTCGAGAGAAAGGAGAAGAGGGTGAGAGAGAATGGAGGGGGGTGAAAGAGAAGAAGCCTCCCCAATACTGCACGAGGAGACTCCTCCACCCCAAAAACACTATACCGGACTGTCACTTTCTCGCAAGGCACGATTACAGCCCGAGACTCCAACCTGCTCTGCCAATTGAGCTGCTTCCTGGATCAGAGGCTGAAACCACCCCTGTCACCAAACAGTCAGTCTGCAGCAGTCCCTGGTGTCACCCCTCTGTCGAGACCTAGAAATCACTTACTTTTCCCTTAAGCCTAAACCAGGTTGAGGATTAACTCAGTCATGCTTCACAAAAAGACTAACACAATGGGCAAGCACTTGACTGTCCAGTCAAAGGAAGTGTTAGCCCATGCGATACACCTACCCTGCCCTTAACCCTCCATACAGATCTCCCTGTTCTATTCTGTAATCCCTACCCAGGGTCGGGACAACAAGTCTCCCTGGGAACAGCGTAGAAAGGGGACAGAGAAAAAATCATAAGGCAGTAAACCTCTTCTATGGCATGCATTAACAGTGGGGGGGGGGGGGGGGCACATTTCCACATCCTTGACCTGGGCACTAGATGAACCTGTCCTGGTACTTCCACCACCCTTACCCCCTAATAGTTCTACATCCCCTTTGGATCATACCAGGTCAATCTTCTACACTGGGGACTTCAGTTCTTCTTTGCACACTCCTGAGATAACCTGTTCCCAACTAAATTAATGTATGGTACCCTTGTTTCTAATTAACTGTAATACCCCATATGCTTTGCATTTGCTATTTTTTCATATTAAAAACAAGTTATATTGAAATGCTGCTTCTATGTCTAACAATTAAAAAACACACTGAACAAGAAAAAAGTATGAATAGGTGGAAGTGGAGTAGGTGGAAAGAATAGGCTTTGCAGCTAATTTTACCGGAGATGGTCTTAAAAGCTAAACTCCAGGAAAACAGCTAAATACAAAGTACATCAATTGGGGCCAAAAAACGTATATTTCTGCCCAGCCAGTACTGAAATTTACACAGTCCTGCCAGAGAGCAGGACCTGACTTTTCTGGTGACTTGACTTTTCTCTGCTGCAGTAATGCAATACAGCCAGGTCACGTCTTAATTCTCCGCCCCGCCCCTTCCTCGTCCGTTTCGCCACGTCGCACGACCGCGCAATTGTCAGTTAAAGTGGCGCAGTGCCGAATCGCAAAAAGGGGCAAGGTCCTTTACCTGCATAATGGTCCGGGGCTTAAGTGGTTAAAGGGTGTGCACATGTCTCATTTGTGTTGTTCACCCACCTGCTTCATGTAGTGTATGTCCATCATAAAGTTGTGCACATGCTTTTCAGCCTTGGTGAACTCCAGTTTCTGAGCAGCGACGGCGACTATCAGAGCCGTACACCCGACTCCCTGCAACAACAAAAAATAGGCAAAGTGAGTCATCACACGGGCAAAGGCTTACCGGCAGGTGCAGATTTTGTTTTCCAAAGCAAACGCACCCAAAAGTGGTATTTCAGTTTTATGTGGTTGCTGACAAGTTGATATATATACTATATATGATATATTTATACTTTTTATATAATAAAAGAAAATGCCAAGTGATTCATTACATAGTTGAGCCAATACCCAAAACACTCCCTAATATCAAAGTGTAAACCCTTGTATATGACTAACTGGCATAATACATACTTGGCAGGTCAGTGACTCATTTTAGGAACCACAGACATAAAAGTCAGACCATGCATGTGTACACATCCCACACCATGCAGCATGATGGAGCATGTACTTCTCAGCATGCCCATAGTAATATGTCATGGGCATCCGCTGAAATTCTTTCAGAGGGGGGCGCTTCGGCAGCGGCAATACACATTAACATTTTACCCTTTCTTCGACCACTAGCGGGGGTTAAAAGCGCCCCCCCACGTTAAAATGTAAAAACACCCCACTGTGCCCCCTGTATCTTTCAATATCTCTTTGTCACTACTGTGTACCCCTCTCCACAACTGCACCCCTGGACCCCTTTACATTACACAGCACCTCACAGCTCTGGACCCCTTTACATTACACAGCACCCTGCATCACTGGCCCCCTTTACATTACACACCACCTCACAGCTCTGGACCCCTTTATATTACACACCACCTCACAGCTCTGGACCCCTTTACATTACACAGCACCCTGCATCACTGGCACCCTTTACATTACACAGCACCCTGCATCCCTGGCCCCCTTTACATTACACAGCACCCTGCACCTCTGGACCCCTTTACATTACACAGTACCCTGCATCACTGGACCCCTTTACATTACACACCACCTCACAACTCTTGACCTCTTTACATTACACAGCACCTCACAGCTCTGGACCCCTTTACATTACACAGCACCCTGCATCACTGGCCCCCTTTACATTACACAGCACCCTGCACCTCTGGACCCCTTTACAATACACAGCACCTTGCACCTCTGGACCCCTTTACATTACACAGCACCTTGCACCTCTGGACCCCTTTACATTACACAGCACCCTGCATCACTGGACCCCTTTACATTACACAGCACCCCTTTTCCCTTGACTGAAACACTACACTATATTGACAGTATATTTATTTTAGGTCTAAAAGAGTAACCTTATGGAATGAGGGACAAATGGATTTGATTCCAGAAGAGGGACAGGCACTCTAAATAAGGGACAACTAGAGGGGAGGGGAGCGCTGCAGTCACTGCTTAAATCGGCCCAAGGGCCAGTTCGGCCCTGCTCCTGGCTCTCCCTGGCAATTCCAGGGGGGGCAAATGACCCCCCTTGCCCTATGGAGCAGACGCCCATGGCCAGGGGTATTTTCTATATGGTAGTGTTATGCCGCATTCATGTAGTACACATGAAGGTCTCCAAACTTTCTAAACAAAAAGCCAGTTTACCGTCATTCAGACTTTAGGGGGGCTGGACTGTGGCCATCAGAGGTAGAAAATCTTTGGTGTCAGTGAGATGAATTGTGCCCCATCATTGGTGTTATTGGGTGGGAGGAATCATGCCCTATCGTTGGTGTCAGTGAGAGGAATTGTGCCCCATTATTGGTGTTATTGGATAAGAAGAATCATGCCCCATCATTGGTGTCAGTGAGAGGAATTGTGCCCCATCGCTGGTGTTATTTGACTCCCTGGGGTTACAGGAAGTGGGTTGAAGGACATTGGGCATCATTTAACCACTTCACATCCCGCCCATAGTCAAATTATGTTCACAGATGGGATCTCCCATCCTAGGTGGACGTCATATGATGTCCTGGGCTTCCCGGCCGTCTAGGAGGCACGCACTGCCGGCATCGCTCGGGACCCGGTGCGCGTGCCTGGCGGCCGCGATGGCCGCCGGGCACCCATGACACGGCAGGACCGTGAATCTGTGTGTGTAAACACACAGAAATGTAATGTCCTGTCAGAGGAGACCGATGTGTGTTCCCAGTACAGAGGAACACAGATCGGTCTCCTCCCCCTACAGTTAGAACATACTTTAGGTAACATTTTAACCCCTTCAGCGCCCCTAGTGTTAACCCCTTCCCTGCCAGTCACATTTACACAGTAATCAATGCAGTTTTATAGCACTAATCGCTGTGTAAATGTGAATGGTCCCAAAAATGTGTCAAAAGTGTCCGATATGTCCGTCGCAATGTCACGATGACAATAAAAATTGCAGATCGCCGCCATTACGAGTTTAAAAAAAATGCAATAAATCTATCCCCTATTTTGTAGGCGCTATATTATTTTTTTTACCAAAAAGATGTAGAAGAATACGTATCGGCCTAAACTGAGGACATTTTGTATTTATTTTTTAAATTGTGATATGTATTAAATCCAAAAGTAAAAAATATTATGTTTTTCAAAATTGTCACTCTTCGTTTGTTTATAGCACAAAAAAATAAAAACCGCAGAGGTGATCAAATACCACCAAAGAAAAGCTCTATTTGTGGGGAAAAAAGGACATACATTTTGTTTGGGAGCCACGTCGCACGACCGCGCAGTTGTCAGTTAAAGCGACGCAGTGCCGAATCGCAAAAAGTGCTCTGGTCAGGAAGGGGCCAAATCTTTCAGGTCCGCATTGCTGAATTAGCAAGTTTTTTGGGGTGAATTTAGCAGCTGAACCCGCTTTCTTATTTTTACAAGAGACTGAGAAGGATTTTTTTTATGCCCAAGCTGGAGTTGGGCAATAATGTTATTTTCAGAAAAATAACCCAAAATACTTAGTTGTCTATGGTGGAGGCCAACACAGAAATGACATAGCCTCCTCCTCTACAAGGCTCCAACCCTCCTTTATTAGGACTAATAGCAGTAGGGTGACCACATTTCCAAACTACCATTCAGGGACACCCTCCCTTCCCAAAAATCAGCTTGTGCTGTAACGAATCACAGCACAGTGATTGGACACAGGAGGCGGGATTTATGATTTCTCCAATCACAAGCAGGGGGTGGGGATTGTGCTCCTCCAGGCATTCCCGGTCAGGACAAGTACTGTCAGTGAGTAAAGCGGTGATGTGGCGGCCTTTTTTGGGGACATCAGATTAGCCCGGGGGGGGGGGGGGGGGGGTAGCTGTGTCAGTTTCATTCTGGGACACTGTATTGTCCTGGAATGAAGGTGCCCGGGACAGACCTACAAAATGTGGGACTGTACTGGGTAATCCGGGACATGTGGTCACCCTAAGTGGCAGGATGCTAATAATATAACAACTCAGTGGGCCAGATTCAGATACAATTACATTGGCGCAGAGTATCAGAGATACACTACGCCGCTGTATTTTACTAGGCCATACGCAGAATTCTGGTAAATTTTGTCCCTTACGGTACGGCGGCGTAGTGTATTTCTCGCCGCGTAATCGAAATACGCGATTAGGGGGCGTGAAGCATTTAAATTAGGCGCGTCCCCGCGGTGATCGAACTGCGCATGCTCCGTTCAGAAATTTCCCGCCGAGCATTGCGCAAAATAACGTTGTTACGTCATTCGTTGTTTGAGTAGCGTCGTTTACGGACATTCCTTTTCCCGGACGACTTACGTAAAAAATAAAAAAAGACGTCGGAAAACGTTGAAATTCGACGCGGGAATGACGGCCATACTTAACATGGGCTGTCTAATATTAGAGCAGCAAAAAGCTGGTATAATTTTACGCAGCAAAAAGATGACTAAAGATGCCGTAAAAGATTGCGATTGACGTTCGTAACTTCGTAGATCGTCGGCAAAAGCTAATTTGCATACCCCGACGCGGAAAACGACGGGAACTCCACCCAGCGGCCGCAAATTTATTGCAGCGTAGATCTGAAGGCGTACGAACACGTAAGCCAGTCAGATTGAAGCCCGCAGCCGTATTTTCATGGTTTGAGGTTTCAGAGTAGTGAAAAGACGTGCGTAATTTGAAAGTACTCCAGTCTAACGCAAGTTAGACAGGGGTAAGGGCTCTGTGAATCTGGCCCTGTATGTCTAAGATCATATAATGCAGGGGTAGGCAACCTAGGGCCCACCATCTGTTTGCAGAACTACAACTCCCATGATGCCCCTGGTAGTAATTGTAACTGCCAGCCTTGCAATGCCTCATGGGAAATGTAGTTCCATAACAGCTGGAGGGACCCAGGTTGACTACCCCTGATATAATGAGATGTTTCTAATAAAGAAAATCGAGTACTGTCCGTGATACTTTTTTTATTTGCACCAACATATGTTAGTGCAAATAAAAAAAAGTATCACGGACAGTACTCAATTTTCTTCATTAGAAACGAATACGGCTACAATCACGTCAAGTATGTTTCTAATAACAAATATTTGTTAAAAAATAAAATCATTTAAAGAATAATTTGTCCTCCTGGTGCCCACAGCTTTTCTTTATTGTGCTCTTCCCAACCGCTCCTTGGTCTCACCATGACTCCGGTGAACAGGCAGACCATCTTGCCGCACGCGCTATGCGGAACCATGTCTCCATAGCCGATGGTCAGGAAGGTGATTGGGATGAGCCACATGGTGTCTGTCAAGTTACCATTGCCAGGAGAATCTCCCCTGCCAAGAGAGATGGAGGGCATTATACATAATATTGCGGTAGTATAGCAGTATACATATTACATTGCATCATTGAATGACAAAATACATACATATTATTAAAATTACACATTATCTACACTATATCCTCAAATGTTTCTGGACACCTGACCTTCATACCTACACCGTATGGCTAATAGCCTTCCAAAATGATTAAAGTGTTATTAAAGGTTGTTTTTTTTTAAACTAAAATAGCAAACATGTCATTCTTATCTACTCTGTGCAATGGTTTTGCACAGAGCAGCCCCAATCCTTCTTTTCTGGGGTCCCCTGCTGGTGCTCCCTGCTTCTCCTCTTGCCTGAGTGCCCCATAGCAAGCTGCTCGCTATGGGGGCACTTGTGCGTGCTTATTACCCAAGGACTATTCTGGGTTATGATACCATGGTGATCTTATATGGAGATTTGGAGGTGATTCCCTACAGAGAATATATTAATCTACATGCTCTTTTTGTGACTCTTTTTATACAAAGGGTCCACTTGTTCCGGTAAGAGTCCTCTAAACCTATGGTGGTGGTACACTTTGGTATTGAAAGTATCCGAACAAACAAGATTTTTCTTATTATCACTTGGCACCCCAGATGTTTTAGAACTACATTTCATGATGCTCAACTACACTGCAGAGTGCATTAGCATCATGGGAAATATAGTTTCAAAACATCTGGAGTGCCAAGGTTCGCCATCACTGCACTAGTGGATTTGGATTAGGGATGAGCTTGCCAGGTGGACCCCCACAACCACCAGGCAAGGGTTGTGGGGATGAGGCCCTTGTCCCCATCAACATGGGGACATGGTGCTTTGAGGGGTCACAGACCCCCAAAGCATCCTCCCAATGTTGAGGGCATGTGGCCTGGTAAGGTTCAGGAGGTGGGGCACTCTCCCGTCCCCCCTCTTCTCCTGCAGCCTGCCAGGTTGCGTGCTCGGATAAGGGGTCTGGTGTGGATTTTTGGGGGAACTCCACGCCATTTAAAAAAAAAAAATTGGGGTGGAGTTCTCCTTAAAATCTACACCAGACCTGAAGTGTCATTTTTTTTTAAATTTAACGCGGGTTCCCCTTAATATCCATACCAGACCTGAAGGGCCTGGTAATTGAATTTGGGGGGGTCGCCACACAAAAAAATATGAATGACTTTTCTCTGAATTGCCGAGAGCCGACAATTCATTATCGCTGCAAGTGATTTTGAATGACTTTTTTTCCTTCAGAAATTACACTTTGTGCAGGGACAGTTTTAAGCACAGGAAACAAGCGCTACTTCACAGGCATACTATACACCCCCCCTAGGTACGAAATTTAAAAGAATATTTCACTTTTATTGTTTCACTTTAAGCATTATTAAAATCACTACTTCTGAAAAAACTGTAGTTTTTAAAACTTTAATTTTGAGCTTGCATATTAGCCTTTAAAATTAGCACTTTAGATTTCAAACATTCGAGTCCCATAGACTTTAACAGGGTTCTAAAGTTCACACAAACTTTTGGTCTGTTAGCAGGTTTAGGTGCAAAACAAACGTGAAGGGGGGGGGGGTTGTTCGGCTCATCCCTAATTTGGATATATTGGGAAAATTATTTATGTTTTTCTTTTTACTTTTTATTTATTAAAGTGCAATGTAAATTTAAAACGCCATATTCATGCCCATGATTTTGGAATAAGATGTCCAACAAGCTCATATGAATGTGATGGTCAATTGTCCCCAAACATTTGGTCACCTAATATACTTCTAGGCAACTTTTGTTGTTGGCTTTAAGGCTGCATTCACACCTAGGCGTTTTAACGCCTGAAGCCCGACGCCGCAATTCGCGGGACAAAACGCCACGATTAGGCCGCCTAGGTGTGAATGCAGCCTTAGTTTATTGGCTTCTTTTGCACCACAGTTTTCATTTATTAAATAAAATCCAGCTCTCCTCACCTCTCACACACAGACAAGACCCAAGAGGAGACGACCCACAGACTGATGGTCAACGTGAGCAGGACTCGACCTGGACAGGTGTTCATGAGGATCTTTATGACGAAAGGATACTGAAATTTGATTTTATTGAGGGACCCTATACTTCGATAAGAGGCGTCTACCAACACCTTGCTGTGGAGTAGTACAGTCCTGGGTATTATGTAGACCCGTAGGAACATCATGATGGACAAGAAAATGTCCAGGTTGCTGAGAAAAACCATAGGTTCCTTGGAAGAGTTTGACCCTCCTTGTCCGCGACAATGCTGTTCATAGGGGAACGGATGGATGGCGCACACAACGATTTCCAGCAAAATGCAGGCAGCTTTCTTGGCATTGACAGCAGTCCGCCAGTCCACTAGAGAGTTGTCGTTCATGAAGAGCTGGAAGCAAGATGTACAAAACATTATTCAATTACAGTACTGTGAACTTATGGTGACTTTTTATAAGACTTTAATATACCGTATATACTCAAGTATAAGCCAAGTTTTTCAGCCCTTTTTTTAAGGCTGATAATACCCCCCTCGGCTTATACCTGAGTCAGTGTACCTGAAGGGCTGCGAGCGTCCATTGTTTAAAAGTCGCGGCTTTCCCCTAGTCCCTTCCATGATAGGCGTTTCCCAGCAGATACTGTGTTCAGTGTTCCGCCTATCACAGATGTCCTTTCATTCTCGGACAAGAGAACGTACGTGATAGGCGGAACACTGAACACAGTGGCTGCTAGGAAACGCCTATCATGGAACGGGACCAGGAAGAGACTGTGACTTTTAAACAACGAATGGACGCCCACAGCCTGTGAAAAATGTTAGGTACACTGACTCGGGCACAGTGATGTGGCGATGGGCACAGTGAGGTGGCAATGGGCACAGCGGCAATGGGTACAGTGAGGTGGCAATGGGCACAGTGCGGTTGGGCACATTGAGGTGGCAATGGGTACAGTGAGATGGCAATGGGCACAGCGAGGTGGCAATGGGCACAGTGAGGTTGAACACAATGAGGTTGGGCACAGTGAGGTTGCAATGGGCACAGTGAGGCTGCATTGGGCACAGTAAGGCTGCATTGGGCACAGTGAGGCGTGCAAATGGGCATTGTTGACCCTCTTTTCCGCTTACATTGGTTGCTGCATTCTCACCCTAGGCTTATACTTGAGTCATTAAGTTTTTCCAGTTTTTTGGGGCAAAATTAGGTGCCTCAGCTTATACTCATGTCGGCTTACACTCGAATATATATGGTATTTGTATGCTTGCATTTCCATAATTTTCTTATTGCTTTACAGACATTTGTAGGTTAGCCAACAGAGCAGGGGTCCCCAAACTTTCTTAACAAAGGGCCAGTTTACTGTCATTCAGATTTTGAGGGGGCCAGGGTGTGGCCAGTGAGAGTAGAAAATGCCCAGTGTCAATAGGAGTAAAGAATGCCCCATCATTGGTGTCAGTGGGAGGAAACGTGCAATTAGACAGAGAAGGCTTGCCGATCCAGGTTAGATGAGGAAGCCTGACGGAACTCGTGGGTGTCCACCTCGGCTCGCCTCCGCAATCAATATGTAAAAAGAAGAAGAGGCTGCACACCACCATTGTAAAAGAAAATCCTTTATTGGAACATCCCAGAGTGACACCACAAGAGCACAGTGCCCGGTAAACGCGTTTCACACTGTTGTAAGTGCCCCAACATTGTTGGTATTAGTAGTTATACAGCTAATCGCTGTATAAATGTGAATGGTCCCAAAAACGTGTCAGAAGTGTCCGTCGCAATGTCACGGTTACAATAAAAATCGCAGATTGCACCATTACTAGTGAAAAAATAAAAATGCCATAAAACTATCCCCTATTTTGTAGACGCTATAACTTTTGCGCAAACCAATCAATAAACGCTTATTGCAATTTTTATTTACCAAAAATACGTAGAAGAATACGTATCGGTCTAAACTGAGGGATTTTTTTTTATTATCATTATTTATTTATTAAATCAAAAAGTAAAAAAATATTGTGTTTTTTTTTTCAAAATCGTCGCTTTTCTTTTGTTTATAGAGCAAAAAATAAAAACCCCAGCGGTGATCAAATAGCACCAAAAGAAAGCTCTATTCATATGGGTACAGTGTTGCATGACCGGGCAATTGTCATTCAAATTGCGACAGCGCTGAAAACTAAAAATTGTCAGGAAGGGGGTGAAAATGCCCTGTTTTAAAGCAGTTAAGGCACAGTGTATCAGCATGTAGGCTGTGCTCTGCTATGTACAGGCCCGGATTTCCCACAAGGCCACCAAGGCCAGGCCTCGGGGCGGCAGGGCACCTCAGGGCGGCAGCGGCATGAAGTCCCCCGACGGCCGAAACATACAGTTAAGGGTGGTAAGTTGCTTTCTAGCAGGAGATGATGTCGCCAAAATCACTTGTAACATGTGTGCTGCCGTTCATCCCCCCCCCCCCACATACCTCTCTCTGCTGGCTCTGTCTTCAGGACTCCGTCCTCCCCCGGGCCGCCGAGTCTAGCTCCTGTCCCTGCCGCCAATGTACACAGTGAGAGGGGTGAGCTGTGCTCTTCCCATCTGCCGCCAATGAACACAGTGCTAGGACTCCTGTTTTGGAGGTGACATGGTCAATAAAGAGAATCTGTCACCTCCAATTGCTATCACACAGGGAATTGTTTTCTCCTGTGTGATAGCAATAAAGTTAAGTGAATTTTTTTTTATTAAAAAAATATATAAAAAAATAAGAAATTATAATTAAATTAATAAAATAAAAAAGTAATTAAAAAGTAGAAAATAAGAAAAATAATAAGAAAATGATACAAAAAGAAAAAAAAATTAAACGACAAGCTACAAAAAAAAAAGGGAAAAAAAAAGAAACAATATTTTAACTAGCCGTGCCTCCCCTGCCATCCGCTTGACATTCTCTGTTGATCTAGGGGGAGGGTGGTTCGGTTGGTGGGGAAGGGGTACATTGCGGAACCTGGCCTTGGGGAGGCAGGGAGAGCAAATCCGACCCTGGCTATGTACAGCATGCTTTGCATCGTGTATGCACTCCTAATATGTTTTTTGAATGGAGATTTTTACGAAGATAATTAAATTATATAAAAATTTACATTAGGTAATAAACTGTGTAAAATGTCCTCTTAGCTTGGAGTATACTGTTAGGCTAGATAGTATTCTAATATAAATATAGCTGACATTTATAAAAAGCCGCCCTGATCTGTCATATGAAGCCTTTCCACATGAGCTCCAGACCTTCCCTGTGACTCAACCCCCACTGTCGCTTTTTACTCATTCCAGCCGATTCTGAGACACACAAAGGTATTTTGGCAGGAGGATTATTTTTCACGGATGCGTCACTCAGTCTGAGTTCTGCAGATCGAATCTCAGTCTGTATCTAATTATTGAGATTGGGCACATGGCATACACAGCTGGTGGTACAAACACTGTATTGTATTTAGTGGTTGCTGGGGTGGCACAGGCGGCCACACCTATGGGTTCGTAGTGTGTGATTTTGATAGGGCAATGCCATATCTTCCTTCCTTCAACTAAAACTGATTGAGAAGATTTCAAGAGGCAGAAAACCTGAAAAATAATGCATTTTAGTTTTGCATGGAGTGGGGAAGGGTAAGAATCCAAAAAGGTGAAAGTGGCATGAAGAGTGCCAGACCATGGATGTAAGATGTTTTTTTTTTTTTAGATAAAGAATTTATAAAAAATAAAAAAAAAGAGTGCAAGACCAAAAATGAGCCAAAGGAAGTTTAAAGGATCACTAAAGGATTTTTTTTTAGCTAAATAGCTTCCTTTACCTTACTGCAGTCCTGGTTTCACGTCCTCATTGTTCGTTTTTGCTTTGAAGTAGCTGTAATACTTCTCTGATCTCCACACTTCCTGCTTGACTGCCTCCTACTGAAAAAACTCATGCTAGCTTTTTACTGTGGTCCGAGATCAAAGAGGTGTCATTACTGTGTGTCTAAAACTCCTCAGAACCAATCAGATTTATTTTTAAAAACAAACATTGCCCTGTATTTGTTTGTTTTTGTTCTGTGTGTCTCTTTACTTCACAGAAACATGAAACCAGTTTAACAATTAAACTGGAACTGTAGGTACATTATATGATTGATTGTTATCTAGTTTTAATCATTTCTAAAAGAAATCAGTTAACTTTTATGTCTCTATACCCTGTAAACAGTCATTTCAGCACATTTTTTTTCCCTTAGGGGCCCCTATAATCATTTATCAAATCATTAAAAAAAAAAAATATGATGGTTTGAACACCGTTTTCATATGCGGGCGCTACACACGTATGCGTTCGCTTGTGCACGCGAGAACGTTGGGACGGGGAGCGTTAAAAATAAAAATAACATTTTCTTATTAATTCTATTTTATTTTATTTATTTTTATACAGTTTTTTTTTTCAATAGAAAAAAACATGACAGGTCCTCTTAAATATGAGATCTGGGTTCAAAAAGACCTCAGATCTCATATTTGGACTACAATGCAAAAAAAAAAAAAAATGTTGTCATTTGAAAAAAAAATGGCCCTTTAAGAGCTATAGGTGGCTTATTTTACCTGTTATTTAATTTTATTTACACTGTTCTTTTAAAGAAAATTGTGTCATTTTTATTTCTATTACAAGGAATGTAAACATCCCCTGTAATAGAAAATAATCATGACAGGACCTCCTAAATATGAGGGGAAAAAATTGCCCTTTAAGAGCTATGGGCAGAAGAGCCTTTTGATGTTCCTTCCGTCCTGCTATGGTATGGAGACGGGTGGGGGCCATCTTTTCCTTACTCATCTCCATATCCAGCCACGGACAGGTCCCGATCGCCTCCGCCACTACCGACGGCTCCGGTAAGCAGCGGGAGATCGGTGATCTCGTGACGAATCTGCCGCAGAGACCACCATTGTCGTAAACCGGACCGCCGCCTGAAGACTAGCTGCTGCCATAACAGAGATATCCCGTGTCCCGTGACGTATATATCGGCGTGCGGCGGTCTGGAAGTGGTTAAAGGACTCAAGCCTCTTTCAAATGGGTGGCAGGGGACCTAAAGCTTACTATATAATCAAAGTAGGCTATTCACATACCAAGACGGGGGGGGGGGGGCACTAGTCCTCCCACTGATACCAACAATGTTGGGGCACTTGCAACAGTGTGAAACGCGTTTACCGGGCACTGTGCTCGTGTGGTGTCACTCTGGGATGTCCCAATAAAGGATTTTGTTTTACAATGGTGGTGTGCAGCCTCTTCTTCTTTTTACATATTGATTGCGGAGGTCGTTGTCTTGTTGCAACACCCATCTTCTGTTGAGCTTCAGCTGGTGGACAGATGGCCTCAGGTTCTCCTGCAAAATGTCTTGATAAACTTGGGAAAAAAAAATTCTTTTGATGATAGCAATCCGTCCAGGCCCTGATGCAGCAAAGCAGCCCCAAACCATGATGCCCCCACCACCATACTTCACAGTTGGGATGAGGTTTTGTTGTTGGTGTGCCTCTTTTTCTCCACAGTGTTGTGTGTTTCTTCCAAACAACTCAACTTTGGTTTCATCTGTCCACAGAATATTTTGCCAGTACTGCTGTGGAACATCCAGGTGCTCTTGTGCAAACTGTAAACGTGCAGCAATGTTTTTTTTGGACAGCAGTGGCTTCCTCTGTGGTATACTCCCATGAAGCCATTCTTGTTTAGTGTTTTACGTATCGTAGATTCGCTAACAGGGATGTTAGCATATGCCAGAGACTTTTGTAAGTCTTTAGCTGACACTCTAGGATTCTTCTTCACCTCATTGAGCAGTCTGCGCTGTGCTCTTGCAGTCATCTTTACAGGACGGCCACTCCTAGGGAGAGTAGCAGCAGTGCTGAACTTTCTCCATTTATAAACAATTTGTCTTACTGTGGACTGATGAACCGCAAGGTTTTTGGAGATACTTTTATAACCCTTTCCAGCTTTATGCAAGTCAACAATTCTTAATTGTAGGTCTTCTGAGAGCTCTTTTGTGCGAGGCATCATTCACATCAGGCAATGCTTCTTGTGAAAAGCAAACCCAGAACTGGTGTGTGTTTTTTATAGGGCAGGGCAGTTGTAACCAACACCTCCAATCTCATCTCATTGATTGGACTCCAGTTGGCTGACACCTTACTCCAATTAGCTCTTGGAGATGTCATTAGTCTATGGGTTCACATACTTTTTCCACCTGCACTGTGAATGTTTACATGGTGTGTTCAATAAAAAAATGATAACGTTTAATGCTTTGTGTGTTATTCGTTTAAGTAGACTGTGATTGTCTATTGTTGTGACTTAGATGAAGATCAGATCACATTTTATGTCCAATTTGTGCAGAAATCCATATCATTCCAAAAGGGTTCACATACTTTTTCTTGCAACTGTATGTAGAAATGGATGGCTGGCAGTGGTATGTGCTCCACCTTCAAAACACACACATTCTACCAATAGATTACTCACATCCGGCTATAAATTGATTGCAAAGATCACTGGAGGCTGCAGAATTAGTATGGGACAGTGACAGGCAAAAACACGCAGAATTCCCTGGTACAAGAGAACCTGTCACAATACAAACCTTCTCCATCAATACTGCATGAACATGTTTAATCTGTGTATACTTTGACATGTTTTATGTTTTTATGATGACCTTCATGTAAGTCTGCTCTCAATTTATATACAGCTTAATATGTCTTGCTGTGGTTGTCATGGGTTACTGTGGGACTGCGCAATAAAAAGGCATCTTGTCCTGATCTGCAGCTTCTACATACAGTGGAACCTCCACGTTCCAGGAGAATGCTTGTAATCCAAAGCACTCGCATATCAAAGCGAGTTTCCCCATAGTAGTCAATGGAAATGAAAATAATTAGTTTCACATTGACTTCTTTGGCATGCAATACCGCAAGTGGCCAGAGGTGAGGGGCGCCGGAGAGACTCGGAATTACTCGGAGACCGTTCAGCTGCATTCGGAAACCCTCAGAAAGGCTCAGAAACACTCCAGAACTGAGTATTTCCGAGTATTCTTGAACGTCTCTGATCTGCTCTGGTCGCCCCCTGCACCTCTGGCCAAATGCGCTCGTTAAACATGTTACTCGCAATCTGAGGTTGCACTGTATATTTGTATATAAGGGGTTTTGTGTTCCAGTATAACTCTCACAGTTACAATGCCGGCGCCACGGAGAGGAGGGGGAAAAGTGCAAGACTTTTGCGCAAACCAATCAATATACGCCAATTTTTTTTTTACCAATAATATGTAGCAGAATACATATTGACCTAAACTGATGAATACATTTCTTTTTTATATATATTTTTTTATATACCGGTATGTATTATAGCACAAAGTAAAAATAAAATAAAATTGTCAACTTTTTTGGTTTATAGCGCAAAAAATGTGTGGGAAAAAAAGGACATCAATTTCCTCAGTTTAGGCCGATATGTATTCTTATGCATATTTTTGGTAAAAAAATAGCAATAAGCGTTTACTGGTTTGCACAAAAGTTATAGCAGCTACAAAATAGGGGAAGGATTTATAGCAACTTTATTATTATTATTTTTTTTTTTTTCTAGTAATGGCGGCGATCTGCGATTTTTATCGTGACTGATATTGCGGCGGACACATCGGACACTTTTGACACATTTTTGGGACCATTCACATTTATACAGCGATCCCTGCTATAAAAATGCATTGATTTCTGTATAAATGTGACTGGCAGGGAAGGGGTTAACATTAGGGGTCGATCAAGGGGTTAATGTGTTCCCTAGGGAGTGATTCTTACTGTGGGGGGAGGGGACTGACTGGGGGAGGTGACCGATCTCTGTCCCTATGTACAAGGGACACACCATCGGTCTCCTCTCCATGACAGGACGTGGATCTGTGTTTTTACACACACAGATCCACGGTCCTGCTCAGTAACTGGGCAATCGCAGGTGACCGGCAGATAAAAATATCGGTGTTTTACCGCTGACGCAATGGGTGGCTCAGAAAAAGTCAGATGGGGCATACCCATGGTCAGAATATCCGATGAAAAGCTCCCATCTGACTTTTTTCCATCAGAAATTCCGACCGTGTGTACGCAGCATTACAGTTTTTAACCACTTCCTATGCGGCCATCGACTATTGACAGCCACAAGGTGGCTCTACAATGCTGGGAGGCCGTCAATATATGGCCTCTGGCCTCCCGCCACTGTGCGGTGCATGCGTGCCACGTCACTCAGGTGCCAAAGCGTGTGCCTGGCAGCCACGATGTCTGCCTGGCACCCGCGATCGGCGGTCACAGAGCCAGGGACGTGGCACTCTGTGTGTAAACAAAGAGATCCACGTCCTGTCAGGGAGAGGAGACTGATGGTGTGTCCCTTGTACATAGGCATACCTCCCAACATCTTAAAATTCCCCTGCGGGACATTGTTGTTGTGCGGGGGGGGGCTGCCGCGGATCGGATCAAAGTTGTTGAGCGTTGTCTACGGTCAGCATGTCTCCCCTCAGACTTAGGCATTCTCTTTTCCCTCCGAGCTTCCTGTGCGGGAAAATTAACCCCTTGGCAGGACTGGGTGAACATGCAGTCTGTGCGGGAAGTTCCCACTCAATCCGTGCAGGCTGGGAGGTATGCATAGGGACAACCATCGGTCACCTCCCCCAGTCAGTCCCCTCCCCCCACAGTAAGAATCACCTAGAAGGGAACACATTTAACCCCTTGATCGGGCCCTAGTGTTAACCCTTTCCCTGCCAGTCACATTTATAGAGTAATCAGTGCATATTTATAGCATTGTTCGCTGTATAAATGTGAATGGTCCCAAAAATGTGTCAAAGGTGTCCGATGTGTCCGCCGTAATATCACAGTCCTGACAAAAATCGCAGATCGCCGCCATTACTAGGTGCTATAACGTTTTTGCAAACCAATCACTATACGCTTATTGCGTTTTTTTTTTTTTACCAAAATATGTAGAAGAATACGTATCGGCCTAAACTGAGTATTTTTTATTTTTTTTTATGGGACATTAATTACAGCAGAAAGTAAAAAATATTGTGTTTTTTTTTTCAAAATTGTCGCTTTTTTTTTGTTCATAGCGCAAAAAACTAAAAACCAGAGGTGATCATATACCACCAAAAGAAAGCTCTATTTGTGGGGAAAAGAAGCACGACAATTTTGTTTGTGAGCCACGTCGCACAACCGCGCAATTGTCATTCAAAGCGTGACAGTGCTGAAAGCTGAAATTTCGCCCGGGCAGGAAGGTGGTATATGTGCCCAGTAAGCAAGTGGTTAAAATATGACAACATATAACACCTATAAAGCTGACCTCGCCCATTCCTCCACAGTCTATTACCCTCCAGTGAAAGCGCCCATCACAAAGTAAATATGAAGCGTTGACTCCCGGCCAATTCATTAAGTGCTTGGATCACCGTACACAAATATACCGAGCTAAACATTTGTTGCGTCATCCAAACATAATAGGACACATCATTATTCATATCCTGAATGCGGTCCTTGAACCACTGAGACCGAAAAGGCACAATGTAACAATAAAAGCGACCTTCCAGCCAAAAACAACCATCGGAGAACTCCTCAGTCCTTACCTCGGGGTAGAAGGAGAGAAACATTCTAATTGACTTATTTTTCCTCTCGGTGGTAACGGGTTACAAATTGCTTTTCCTACAGGAGGAACAGGTCAATGGTGTGAACACCGGCGCTCTCTTCCTTTAATGACTTAAACTGTAATTATGATAAATCTGCACATGAGTGGGAACTGGAGGCTGAGGACTCCCTGTGCCAAGTCTGTGTCAACTTGTGCAATAAAAGATCCGGTATTAAAGGAAACCGGTCCTATGGGAACCATGGAGGCTTCTGCCTTTCCTACTGTCTTTTTGGCATGATTTTTTGCTTTGCAGACCCGGAACAAGCATGAAGTTAAAGTGGAGTTCCACCTTAAAAACAAACTTTTTATGAACAGCTTGCCTTTAACCACTTAAGACCCAGACCACTATGCAGGTTAAGGTCTTCTTGGTCCTGTGTGGTCTTCTTGGTCATGTGTGGTCTTCTTGGTCATGTATGGTCTTCTTGGTCATGTGTGGTCTTCTTGGTCATGTGTGGTCTTCTTGGTCCTGTGTGGTCTTTTTGGTCCTGTACGGTCTTCTTGGTCATGTGTGGTCTTCTTGGTCGTGTGTGGTCTTTTTGGTCGTGTGTGGTCTTCTTGGTCATGTATGGACTTCTTGGTCATGTGTGGTCTTCTTGGTCATGTGTGGTCTTCTTGGTCATGTGTGGTCTTTTTGGTCGTGTGTGGTCTTCTTGGTCATGTATGGACTTCTTGGTCATGTACGGTCTTCTTGGTCATGTGTGGTCTTCTTCGTTATGTGTGGTCTTCTTGGTCATGTGTGGTCTTCTTGGTCATGTATGGTCTACTTGGTCATGTGTGGTCTACTTGGTCATGTGTGGTCTTCTTGGTCATGTGTGGTCTTCTTGGTCATGTGTGGTCTTCTTGGTCATGTGTGGTATTCTTGGTCATGTGTGGTATTCTTGGTCATGTGTGGTCTTCTTGGTCATGTGTGGTCTTCTTGGTCATGTGTGGTCTTCTTGGTCATGTGTGGTCTTCTTCGTCATGTGTGGTCTTCTTGGTCATGTGTGGTCTTCTTGGTCCTGTGTGGTCTTCTTGGTCATGTGTGGTATTCTTGGTCATGTGTGGTATTCTTGGTCATGTGTGGTATTCTTGGTCATGTGTGGTCTTCTTCGTCATGTGTGGTTTTCTTCGTCATGTATGGACTTCTTGGTCATGTACGGTCTTCTTGGTCATGTGTGGTCTTCTTCGTTATGTGTGGTCTTCTTGGTCATGTGTGGTCTTCTTGGTCATGTGTGGTCTACTTGGTCATGTGTGGTCTACTTGGTCATGTGTGGTCTTCTTGGTCATGTGTGGTCTTCTTGGTCATGTGTGGTCTTCTTGGTCATGTGTGGTCTTCTTGGTCCTGTGTGGTCTTCTTGGTCATGTGTGGTATTCTTGGTCATGTGTGGTATTCTTGGTCATGTGTGGTATTCTTGGTCATGTGTGGTCTTCTTCGTCATGTGTGGTTTTCTTCGTCATGTATGGACTTCTTGGTCATGTACGGTCTTCTTGGTCATGTGTGGTCTTCTTCGTTATGTGTGGTCTTCTTGGTCATGTGTGGTCTTCTTGGTCATGTATGGTCTACTTGGTCATGTGTGGTCTACTTGGTCATGTGTGGTCTTCTTGGTCATGTGTGGTCTTCTTGGTCATGTGTGGTCTTCTTGGTCATGTGTGGTCTTCTTGGTCCTGTGTGGTCTTCTTGGTCCTGTGTGGTCTTCTTGGTCCTGTGTGGTCTTCTTGGTCATGTATGGTCTTCTTGGTCGTGTGTGGTCTTCTTGGTCGTGTGTGGTCTTCTTGGTCATGTGTGGTCTTCTTGGTCGTGTATGGTCTTCTTGGTCATGTGTGGTCTTCTTGGTCCTGTGTGGTCTTCTTGGTCATGTGTGGTCTACTTGGTCATTTGTGGTCTTCTTGGTCATGTGTGGTCTTCTTGGTCGTGTGTGGTCTTCTTGGTCGTGTGTGGTCTTCTTGGTCATGTGTGGTCTTCTTGGTCGTGTATGGTCTTCTTGGTCATGTGTGGTCTTCTTGGTCCTGTGTGGTCTTCTTGGTCATGTGTGGTCTACTTGGTCATTTGTGGTCTTCTTGGTCATGTGTGGTATTCTTGGTCATGTGTGGTCTTCTTGGTCATGTGTGGTCTTCTTCGTCATGTGTGGTCTTCTTGGTCATGTGCGGTCTTCTTGGTCATGTGCGGTCTTCTTGGTCCTGTGTGGTCTTCTTGGTCCTGTGTGGTCTTCTTGGTCCTGTGTGGTCTTCTTGGTCGTGTGTGGTCTTCTTGGTCGTGTGTGGTCTTCTTGGTCATGTGTGGTCTTCTTGGTCATGTGTGGTCTTCTTGGTCATGTGTGGTCTTCTTGGTCATGTGTGGTCTTCTTGGTCCTGTGTGGTCTTCTTGGTCATGTGTGGTCTACTTGGTCATGTATGGTCTTCTTGGTCGTGTGTGGTCTTCTTGGTCATGTGTGGTCTACTTGGTCATGTGTGGTCTTCTTGGTCCTGTGTGGTCTTCTTGGTCCTGTGTGGTCTTCTTGGTCCTGTGTGGTCTTCTTGGTCATGTATGGTCTTCTTGGTCGTGTGTGGTCTTCTTGGTCGTGTGTGGTCTTCTTGGTCATGTGTGGTCTTCTTGGTCGTGTATGGTCTTCTTGGTCATGTGTGGTCTTCTTGGTCCTGTGTGGTCTTCTTGGTCATGTGTGGTCTACTTGGTCATTTGTGGTCTTCTTGGTCATGTACAGTCTTCTTGGTCATGAATGGTCTATCCTCCCTATTACATTGTATGAGTTTGAAGCAGAACTAGAAGCCAGACGTACCTGGATCTCCTTGACGTGGAAGGTGATGATGAGGATCAGGAGGACAATGGTGGAGATGGTTATGCTGCATTTCATCAGGAACAGGTAGACAAACCACTGGAAGAAAAACACAACAGTCAGAGGAATGTAAGAAAGACAGATGGTAGGAATACAAAACATTACTGAGTATGATACTCACAGCCTATAAATGAGCCTGCTGGGTCCTCAATAACTTTATATCACCTTTTAGATCAGTGACCCCCAAACTGCAGCCCTTTGCTTGCCTTTATCTGGGACACTATTCCTCCCACTGACACCAATAATGGGACACTATTTATCCCACTGACACCATTGATGGGGCACTATTCCTCCTAATGACACCAATGATGGGGCACCATTTCTCCCACTGACACCAATGATAGGCCGCTATTCCTCCAGATAATATCAACGATGGGGCACTATTCCATCTACTGACACCAATGATGAGACGCTATTCCTCCTACTGACACCAATGATGGGGCACTATTTCTCACACCAACACCAATGATGGGGCACTATTCCTACAAATAATAGCAATAATGGGGCACTATTTCACCTACTGACACCAATGATGTGGCACTATGTCTTCCATTGACACCAATATCGGGGCACTATTTCTTCCACCGACACCATTGATGGAGCATTTTTCCTCCCACTGAGACCAATGATGGGACACCATTTGCCCCACTGACACCAGTGATGGAGCATTTTTCCTCTCACTGAGACCAATGATGGGGCACTATTTCACCCACTGACACCAGTGATGGAGCATTTGTTCTCCCACTGACACCAATGATAGTGCACCAGTCCTCCCACTGACACCAATGATGAGACACTATTCCTCTTACTGACACCAATGATGGGGCACTATTTCTCCCACTGATGCCAATGATGGGGCACTATTCCTTCTAATGACGCCAATGATAGGGCACCATTTCTCCCACTGATACCAATAATGAGGCACTACTCCACCTACCAACACCAATGACGGGGGAACCTTTCCTCCAAACAATACCAATAATGAGGCACCATTCCTTCCACTGACACCAATGATGTAGAATTTTTCCTCACACTGACACCAATGATGGGGCTCTATTGCTCCTACTGATACCACCAGTGGGGCGCACCATTATTCCTACTGAAAGCAATGATGGGGCACTATTCCTCCCACTGACACCACAAATGGGGTATTGTTTACCCCCACTGAAGCCAGGTAATTTTCTACTCCCATTGGTCACAGTCCGGCCCACCTAAAGCCTAATGGACAGTAAACTGGTCCTTTTTAGATCTGTTTCAGGCAAGTAAGATGGTAATGCTATCCAGCAAACACTGCAGATGTGCTAAAAGTTCACTTATTATATCTTAATCTGACATTTCTTTTATCCACTACAACTAGCGTCCAAAGAACACCTTACAGGGTCATTTTTGGAAATAAGTACGAAAGAAACAATAAAACAAACATTTTAAAAAGTTGACCCCGTTGGTCACCAGGATCCTAATCTCTACAGTACAGCAGCTCTGTGTTACGTATCGGATGATATTGATTGGATGGAGACATTCCTCGCTGTCACAGCAAACATAGCAAAGAGGAGTTTGGAAGTCCTTCACCCCGGACTGTTCTCTTCGTCCTTCTTCCTCTCACTATAACACTGCTGTTTTTGGGACCATCTTACACCCCCTTTGCAGCTCTCTACCAAATATTTTTTTTTATTTAATGATGTCATAGTCATTACAGAAGATACCATAATAACGGGTCAATTTACGGAATTTGCTGTTGTTTCAAGCATTTGTGCAGCTGCTATAGAAAAAAATCACTGTAATTTGCCTAATGAGTTGAGTTCCTAAGATATAGCTCCCAACTGTCCCTGATTTCGAGGGACTGACCCGGATTTGGAACAATATCCCTCATTCCTCCTCATTTGTTCCTCATTTTGGTCTGATCTATATAGTTGTATATAAAATGCACTAGACATGTGCACTGCCGAAAAATGTTTTTTTTAGTTTCATTTTTTTATTTTTATTTTTGCTTTTTCCGGAAAAATTCGACAAATTCGAAAATTCGGAATTTCGGAAATTTGGAAATTCTACAAATTCGGAATTCTGGAGTTATTTTTGAAAGATAAATAGTGCATTTTAGACATGTGCAATTTGTTAAGTTCTGAATTCGTTTTTAACAATTTTCGACAAATTAGTTCATTCCGAAATTTCCACATTTCAGATTTTTTCAAATTTCCCAATTTTAGATTTTCAAATTTTCGAAAATTCAGAATTTTTCGAAAAATTCAGAATTTCCGAAAATTCGAAAATCCGAAATTCTGAAATTCCGAAATTCGCAAATTCAAAATTGAAAAAATCTGAAATTTGGAAATTTCGGAATTAAATAATTTGTCGAAATTTGTTAAAAAACTAATTCAGAACTCAATAATTGCACATGTCTAAAATGCACTATTAATCTTTCAAAAAGTGTCTCCTAGTGCTAAACGTTTTATTCAACTTCTAAATTCCTGCATTTTAAATTTCAAAAGCCAATATAAAAGAATAGTAGTGGTAAAAAAAAAAAAAAAAAAAACACTTGTGGCTTCAAATAATCTTTTTTTTCCCACATAATTCTCATTTAACCATTTCAGCCTCAGAAGATTTTACCCCCAAAAACACAATACGCACTGCAGAAATAAATAATCAAAAGCAGACTGCCTGGGTGTGAACCAGGCCTAATGTCCCATACACACGATCAGATTTTCCACGGAGAAAGCATAGGACTTTTGTCCGAATGGCATTGTCGGCCAACATACACGAAACTAAGTAATTTTTCAGCTCTTTAGCGCCACCCTTTGGGCAATTACTGCTAATGTAATTAGCAGCTTATAAACCAATCATTCAAGGAGGGCATGGTGCCTACCCTGTTGAAACAAGGCATAATCAAACCTATTCTAAAGGCCCCAGACTATGGAACGCTCTACCAACCAGCATTCGGTTGGAGGAGAACCACTTGGCCTTCAGAAGAAAAATCAAAACCCATCTCTTCTGAGGACAAAAGACAAAAGGGACACCAAGCGCCCAGAGGCGATTTAGTTTGCATGTGCTGCGCTATATACGTTTTCTCACTCACTCACTCAATGTTGTGTAAGGCTCGATTCACATCTATGCACGTTGCTTTTGAGCGTTTTTGCAGTGCGTTTAGCGGTGCTTGCTGCGTTTCTCGACGCGTGTTTTTTCTGCAATTTGCGTTTTTTTTATAGATTTTTTTTTTTAGCCGGGAATTTTTATTTGTTTACATTTGCTTTAACAACCAGGTTTAAAAAAAATGCAAACCGCGAATCCGCGGTACTTGCATTTTGGATTCGGGGCCATTGAATTCTATTACATGCAAAAAGCTGCTTTTTGCAAGAAAAAAAGTCCCTGACCCCTTTCCCAAAAACACAGAGGCACAAAAAAGCATTGATGTGAACAAGTTCCATAGGAAACCATGGTAAAAAAATTCCCTGCATTTCTGCATAATGCAGAAAAAAAAAACGCATTAGTGTGAATGGAGCCTTATGGTGAGCATTGCTTCCGAGTAAGGTTGTCCCGATACTATTATCGGTATCAGGACCGATACCGAGCATTTGTGTGAGTACTTGTACCCACACAAATGCTCCCGATGCCTGACCCGATACTTGGTCGGCGGCGAGCAGACACTGGGCGGAGAGGGTAGGAGGCGTCAGTAGGTGGATTGGGCCTCCTCAGTGGGCGGAGTGGCCGAACAGATTCAGTGGGCGGGAGGGCGGCATCAGTAGGCGGATCGGGCGGACTGGGCGGGTGGCCTCAGTGGGCGGAGCGGTCACCGCCATCTTGGCACACACTGCACTTGGCCAAAGTAATCCAGCAGCTGACATCTTGTTACACCCAGCCCATGTAGTTTGGGATGAGTGTAACAAGATGTCTGCTGATACCAAGTGAAGGGACTACCAAGATGGGCGCTGCAGCATAGCATTTCCTCATGTTTTTATTGCTGCATCTCAGTGCCTGTCCATAAGTGCCAGCCACCTGTCAGTGCCATCAGTGCCCATAAGCCAGCCGCCTATCAGTGCCATCTAACAGTGCTAGCCACCTATCAGTGCCTATAACTGCCGCCTATCAGTGCCAGCCACCTGTCAGTGCCATCAGTGTCCATAAGTGCCACCTATCAGTGCCACCTTTCAGTGCAGCCCATCAGTGCCAGCCACCTGTCCGTGCCAGTGGCCATGGTGCCACCTATCAGTGCCCATTAGTCAGTGCCATCTATCAGTCCCCATCAGTCAGTGCCACCTATCAGTGGCCATCAGTCAAACTATCACATGGCATTAAAAAAAGTATCGTTAATCGGTATCGGCGAGTACATGAAAAAAATTATCGCTACTTGTACTCAGTCCTAAAAAAGTGGTATCGGGACAACGCTACTTCCGAGCATGCGTGTTTGAACTTTGGATAATCTGACAATACACATTTGTTGGCGGACAATTTTAAAGCATGCTATCCAACATTTGTCTGCGGAAAATCTAACAACAATTGTCCGATGGAGTGTAGAAACGATCGGATTTTCCGACAACATCCTGCCATCACACCTTTCCTTTCAGGAAATCCGATCGCGTGCACGAGGCGTAAGCAACAGATATCCAGCAGACAGGAGCCACAGGTGTCTAGTTTATTTTTATTTTCTTTAATTTCGTTTAATGGTGCGTTTCCCACATAAGAAGACACGCCATTCAATAATATTAAATATGTTTACAGAAGCCGAGCTCCCGAGACAAGTAGAGGCAGCCTGCAGGATCTCTGCTGATAGCCGTACAATGAGATCTTTGTACCGTGCTTTGCACTGTTTAAACACAGCCGTGTCAGATAATCTTTGATCTGCAGTACAGGATGCAGATTACTGGTAGAGGGCCAGGGCATTGTGTACAGAAATGTATATGTTTGCTCATTATTTCTCCATGCGCCATACGCCGGCCCTCTCCCACTCACCGCAGGTATCCGTAAAGTGCTTGTAAACCTCAGACATAAAATATGAACAAAGCATATCCCTCTATAGCAGGGGTCTTGAATTAAAATTTAAGGAGGTCCGGTCACTAAAATTCTTTGAGGCCGAGGTCCGAACCTCAGGTGTCCCCATCACAGCACCCCTTTACAACAGGTGTCCCCCTCACAGCACCCCTTTACATCAGGTGTCCCCATCACAGCACTCCTTTACATTAGGTGTCCCCATCACAGCACCCCTTTACATCAGGTGTCCCCATCACAGCACTCCTTTACATTAGGTGTCCCCATCACAGCACTCCTTTACATTAGGTGTCCCCATCACAGTGCCCCTTTACATCAGGTGTCCCCATTACAGCGCCCCTTTACATCAGGTGTCCCCATCACAGTGCCCCTTTACATCAGGTGTCCCCATTACAGCGCCCCTTTACATCAGGTGTCCCCATCACAGTGCCCCTTTACATCAGGTGTCCCCATCACAGTGCCCCTTTACATCAGGTGTCCCCATCACAGCACTCCTTTACATTAGGTGTCCCCATCACAGCACCCCTTTACATCAGGTGTCCCCATCACAGCACCCATTTACATCCGGTGTCCCCATTACAGCGCCCCTTTACATCAGGTGTCACCATCACAGCACCCCTTTACATCAGGTGTCCCCATCACAGCACCCCTTTACATCAGGTGTCCCCATTACAGCGCCCCTTTACATCAGGTGTCACCATCACAGTGCCCATTTACATCAGGTGTCACCATCACAGTGCCCCTTTACATCAGGTGTCCCCATTACAGCGCCCCTTTACATCAGGTGTCACCATCACAGTGCCCATTTACATCAGGTGTCCCCATCACAGCACTCCTTTACATCAGGTGTCCCCATCACAGCACCCCTTTACATCAGGTGTCCCCATCACAGCACCCCTTTACATCAGGTGTCCCCATCACAGCTCTCCTTTACATCAGGTGTCCCCATCACAGCACCCATTTACATCAGGTGTCCCCATCACAGCACCCCTTTACATCAGGTGTCCCTATCACAGCACCCCTTTACATCAGGTGTCCCCATCACAGCACCCCTTTACATCAGGTGTCCCCATCACAGCACCCCTTTACATCAGGTGTCCCCATCACAGCACTCGTTTAAATCAGGGGTCCCCATCACAGTGCCCCTTTACATCAGGGGTCCCAATCACAGCACTCATTTACATCAGATGTCCCCCTTAACATTAAATGTGCCCCTTAACATAAAATAAGGGTCACGCTGTTGGGCACATTTTATGTTAAGGGACACTCTAATGGGCAAGTTTTATGTTAGGGGACACCATGATGGGCACATTTTTATATTAAGGGGCACGCTGATGGGCACAACAAAACGTGTCCTTTAACATAAAATTTGCCCATTAGAGTGCCCCTTAACATAAAATGTGCCCATCAGATTTGCCCCTTAACATAAAATATGTCCAACAGTATGCCCCTTAACATAAAATTTGCAGCTGCAAATTAAGGTAGGGGGGCTTTGGGTGCTGACGAGTGTCCATAGACGACTCTTTAATTTTTTTTTTTCAGGTTCTATGTTTAGAGTTACAGAGGAGGTCTAGTGCTAGAATTATTGCTCTCGCTCTACCAATCGCGGCGTATGTAATCTGTGTGTATCTGGCTCTGATACCAGCCAGTGCCTACCCAGCCACTAACCTCACCGCACGACCCTGAGCAGATGTGCGATTCAGGTGCGATGCGGGAACTCGCACGGGAATCCCAGGGTTTCCTGCATCGCACGAGTGTGAACCGAGCCTAAAGTGAAAGTACAAATGATCTCCAGTGTTAGTGAATGTAGTGAAAGCACATCAGTCTTTATCGGTATCAGTTTTTAGGTGTAACTGATTCACCGTTATCTCAGTTTGCTCTGTTCCTTCTGCTCTGCTATGGCTGCCTTATCAGAGCAAAACAAAAGTCGTGCCACTCATCTCCTGCTGCTCATAGACAAGTGGAGAAGGTTGGTGGTGAGGCTGTGAAGGTTCCATCAGCATTATTAAAAAAAAAGGTCCAGATTCACAGAGCAATTACGCCTGTCTAACTGGTGTTAGACAGGAGTAATTTCAAATTTCGCGCGCCGTATCACTAGTTTGAATCCTCAAACCATGATACGGCGGCTTCGGGCTTCGATCCGAGAGGCTTACGTCTTCGTAAGCCTTCGGATCTACGCTGCGATATTTTTGCGGCCGCTGGGAGGAGTTCGCGTCGTTTTCATGCGTCGGGGGTATGCAAATTAGTTTTTACGGCGATCCACGAAGGTACGAGTGTCCCTCGCAATCGCCTACGTCATTTTTTGGCTGCGTAATGTTAGAGGAGCTTTTTGCTGGTCTAACAGTGAGTAACCCATGTAAAGTATGGCCGTCGTTCCCGCGTCGATTTGAAAATATATATTTTTTTTTTAACGTAACTCGTTCGGGAATAGGAATGTACGTAAACGACGCTACTACGACGTGACGATGTGTTTTCGCGCAATGCACGGCGGGAAATTTGCGAACGGAGCATGCGCAGTTCGATCGACGCGGGAACGCGCCTATTTTAAATGCTTCACGCCCCCTACTCGCGCAGATGGATTGCGACGGGAGAAATACACTACGCCGCCGTCGTTTACTGGACAAAATCTACCTGAATTCCACGTAGAGCCAGGTAAAAAACGGCGGCGTAGTGTATTTCTGATACTCTACGAGAATCTAATTCTCTGTACATCAGTGCCCATCCATGCCACCTATAAGTGCCCATCCATGCCGCCTATCAGTGCCCATCCATGCCGCCTATCAGTGCCCTTCAGTGCCGCATATTAGTGCCCATCATCAGTGCCACCTCATTGGTGACACCTCATCGGTGCCTATCAGTGCCACCTTATCTTATTTTTTTTTTTTTGCAGAAAATAAAAACCGCAGAGGTGATCAAATACCACCAGATGAAAGCTCTATTTGTTGGAAAGCTGACAATTGATCTGGGCAGGAGGGTGTATAAGTACCCAGTATGGAAGTGGTTAAAGTGGAACTTCAGCCATTTTTTTTTCCGCCACACAGGGCAGCCATCACAAATTTTGGGGCCCCTTACACAGCTTTAGGCAGGGCCCCCCTGGAGCAGAGAACCAGGGGGGGGGGGGGGCTGCTGATGAAAATAAACAAGTGTAATCTCTTCTCTCCTGACACGAGATATCAATGAAATCATTGGGGAGCGCCGTAGTGGCGCATTGCGGGCAGTTTTAACCCTTTCTCGGCCACTAGCAGGGGTTAAAAGCATCCCGCTAGTGGCCGAAATGTGCCACAAATCTGACGGTTAAAATAGCGGCATTTTATCGCGGCACAGTGTGAAAGGGATCTAAAGGATCTGCTAGAGATGGCTTGGTGCCAGATACCACAACATATCTCCAGGGGTCTAATGGTGTCCATGCCTTGACGGGATATGGTGGGTGATCATAGTTTTGGTATTTGCCTATTTGGTTGTGTGGCTGGAGCCGAGCAGTCTGCCATAATTCATAATGTAAACTTTCTGGGAAAACGCGATAGATTGGCGTGCTTTGGCGTTGTCATGTTCGGAGTGCTTGGTGACCACCTCCCCCCATGTGCACTTTCTGATTTCACACATTTGCTCTTCCTGTGGATCTAAATAAACTCTGCTGGCTTTATAACAAACTTTATCTCTCCCACGAGATCTCAAACAATGGGGAGTTCCTGCTTCCGAGGAGGGATAAAAACAGAAGCCGACCAACGCAGGAGAAGAGACGTCATCCAAACACGGGACGCTTTTCACACGCATGGCTGAAGTTTGGCTCAGGCTCAGCCTGCAGGGGATTCTGGGAAAAAAAAGAATCAAACCTCATCTAAGCCTGTGACTACAAGTATCCTAATCAAACATCCCTTGTTAGAAGTGGACCTAGCATCAGATACATAGTTTCATGTTACATGAATACATGGCAAGTAATGGGTAACATCTGATCGCAGTACTTCTCCTGACAATGCCTTCATCTGCTTGGCATCATCCAGGGTCACCATGGTGGTGTTGAGGGGATGGCAGCGGTGGTAATTGAGGGGGGTGGTAGCAGTGGAACTTGAGGGGGGGTGGCAACAGTGACGTTGAGCAGGTGGCAGCGGTGGTATTTAGGGGTGACAGTGGTGGTATGTGGGGGTGTGGCAGTGGTGGTACATGGGGGGTGGCAGCGGTGGTACGTGGGGGGGTGGCAGCGGTAGTACGTGGGGGGGTGGCAGCGGTGGTACCATCCTCTCCCACCACCTTTACCGCTTACTGATCCCACCCCCCTACTGATCTCATCCCTATCCCCCCCCATGTATCACCGATGCCACACCCCCACGTACCACCACTGCCACACCCCCACAGTCACCCCCAAATACCACCGCTGCCACCCGCTCAACGTCACTGTTGCCACCCCCCCTCAAGTACCACTGCTACCACCCCCCTCAATTACCACCGCTGCCATCCCCTCAACACCACCACTGCCGCCCCCCTAAAAAAAAGTATCAAAATCATGATTTTTTTTTTTTGGGGGGGGGGGGAGGGGTCTTTGTGATTTCTTGCATCAGGGCCCTGAAGTTTCTAGTTACGCCTCTGGTAAGAGGAGTTAAATAACTGTTGTCTGTGTGCCAGAATCTTAGTCTAAAAAGTAGATGGTGACCCTGGATGATGCCAAGCAGATGAAGGCATTGTCAGGAGAAGTACTGCGATCAGATGTTACCCATTACTTGCCATGTATTCATGTAACATGAAACTATGTATCTGATGCTAGGTCCACTTCTAACAAGGGATGTTTGATTAGGATACTTGTAGTCACAGGCTTAGATGAGGTTTGATTCTTTTTTTTCCCAGAATCCCCTGCAGGCTGAGCCTGAGCCAAACTTCAGCCATGCGTGTGAAAAGCGTCCCGTGTTTGGATGACGTCTCTTCTCCTGCGTTGGTCGGCTTCTGTTTTTATCCCTCCTCGGAAGCAGGAACTCCCCATTGTTTGAGATCTCGTGGGAGAGATAAAGTTTGTTATAGAGCCAGCAGAGTTTATTTAGATCCACAGGAAGAGCAAATGTGTGAAATCAGAAAGTGCACATGGGGGGAGGTGGTCACCAAGCACTCCGAACATGACAACACCAAAGCACGCCAATCTATCGCGTTTTCCCAGAAAGTTTACATTATGAATTATGGCAGACTGCTCGGCTCCAGCCACACAACCAAATAGGCAAATACCAAAACTATGATCACCCACCATATCCCGTCAAGGCATGGACACCATTAGACCCCTGGAGATATGTTGTGGTATCTGGCACCAAGCCATCTCTAGCAGATCCTTTAGATCCCTTTCACACTGTGCCGCGATAAAATGCCGCTATTTTAACCGTCAGATTTGTGGCACATTTCGGCCACTAGCGGGATGCTTTTAACCCCTGCTAGTGGCCGAGAAAGGGTTAAAACTGCCCGCAATGCGCCACTACGGCGCTGCCCAATGATTTCATTGATATCTCGTGTCAGGAGAGAAGAGATTACACTTGTTTATTTTCATCAGCAGCCCCCCCCCCTGGTTCTTTGCTCCAGGGGGGCCCTGCCTAAAGCTGTGTAAGGGGCCCCAAAATTTGTGATGGCTGCCCTGTGTGGCAGAAAAAAAATGGCTGAAGTTCCACTTTAACCACTTCCATACCGGGTACTTATACACCCTCCTGCCCAGATCAATTTTCAGCTTTCCAACAAATAGAGCTTTCATCTGGTGGTATTTTTTTATTTTTTTCAATTACAAAACATTGTAAATAAGTACATTTTCTCCTTCACCGATGGGCACTGATAAGGTGGCACTGATAGGCACCGATGAGGTGTCACCAATGAGGTGGCACTGATGATGGGCACTAATATGCGGCACTGAAGGGCACTGATAGGCGGCATGGATGGGCACTGATAGGCGGCATGGATGGGCACTGATGTACTGTAACATGTTGTACAAATGGATGCCAATCAGTGCCAAACAATAATGCTTGCCAATCAGTGATGCCCATTGTGGGCACTGATTGGAATCAAAATTGTGGGCACTGATTGGCATCCATTATACATTTCTGATTGGTATCCCTGGTGGTCTAGGGTGACATACTTGTGGTGGGCATCTCTGGTGGTCTGGTGGCATCTTTGGTGGTCCAGCGTGGGCATCCTCGGGGGGGGGGGGGGTTGCGCTGATAATCGATCAGCACCACCTTTACCGCTTAATGATCCCACCCCCCTACTGATCTCATCCCTATCCCCCCCCCACTGATCTCATCCCTATCCCCTCTGTTGTAGTGATGGGGGGTAGGGATGGGATCAGTAAGAAGCAGAGGTGGCAGAGGTTGGGATGGATCGATTGAACCGCAATCCATCACTTACTTCCGTCACTGTGCCTTTTCTCATGGGGAGAGCCCCTCCCATGCACTCCATTGGTGTCAGCTGACTTAATTTTTCAGTTTCTTTTTAATGTATTAGCTAAATAAAGTAAAGTGAAAAGTATTGTTTTTTTTCCCAACACTAATAAATATATATATATATATATATATATATATATATATATATATATACATATATATATATATATACACACACATATTAGGGCTGTTACTGATCCAAATTTTTGTGTTTGATTAATCGTTTTTTTTTTTTTTTTTATCGAATAATCGACTAATTTCGATTAATTATAACGCACATACAGATCCAACTACTTTTAGCTGATCTCCTTGCAGGCTGATTCCCAGTGCAGCTACCAACCACTGGAAAAATGGATAGCAGGTACAAAACACAAAAAGGCAGAGCTTCGATGGGAACAGCATTAAAACTTTTATAGTCTTCAACTAGGTAACAAAATATATATTGCACTGGAGATAAAATCAATGTAGCTACATAAACTGTAAAAATGGTGCGAGTAATACCAAACGGTACCAAAAGCAGTCATAAAAACTTGTAGCCAAGTATAATACTGGTATAAAAATCTGTACATTGATACCACTGCTGAATCTAGATGAGGAGAGGTTAACATCAGTCCGTCGGCATGTAGATGTCCCGTGGAGGGAACTATCACAACTCCCAGGTTGATAGAGGGAAGTGATAGAGGGAAGTGTAACAGCCCTTGCGTGTGGCAGATAGTAAGGTCCCGCCGGCATGCAGATATGAAGGCACAGCAAAGGAGCCCTTCAGATGGACACAGCAAGCCCCACCGGTGTCCGTGACATTACCGGATCTCCAACAGAACTCCCTGAAGGCCCAGAAGCCAGGGGGGAGGTGAGTACCAATCAAAAGAATTTTAATTGATCAAAAAGATTTTGATCGATCAAAAAAATTAAAGATTAATCGATTAATTAAAAGTTAATTTGCACAGCCCTAATATATATATAATTTTGTATTTTTTATTTCAACGTTTTCAGTCTTTTTTTTTTAATATATATATATAATAAAACATAAAAAACTCAGTGGTTATCAAATACCACCACTAATCACACAGATTTCACACAAATACTACGTGTGTAAAAATAAAATGACAGTGTCACATGACCGCGCAATTACCAGTTAAAGTAACGCAGTGCTGAATACCAACAAATGGCTAAGGGGGTAAAACCTTCCAGAGCTGAAGTGGTTAAATTACACAATTGATGAATATTGGAAAAGTACTCGCAAAGCATGTATGAAGTAAATGCTGCAATATACAAGCTAATAAATATAAACTAAATAACCTATATAATTATTATCTCCAAAGGTGTTTACGGATTCCCATTATCTATTGCATGAATGGATTAATTTGTCTATGCCTAGAATTAGCTAGTCTATTAAGATTATAAGAACAATAATGTAAAGTTAGTTATGAAAACACACACACTGCTGCTAGTAAAAACCAATATTTTTCATTTATTTCCCAAGAAAATAGGAATATACTAACATCACACATTAAAGGGGTTGTAAAGGTAAATGTTTTTTCACCTTAATGCATCCTACAATAGCGCCCCCCCCCCCCCCCCCGAGCCCCTGTTTTACTTACCTGAGCCCTCGAAAGTCCCGCGCTCGCCCCCGTCATCCTCCTTGTTTCTGAGACTGGCCGTTAATTTGCTACACTGGATGGATTGAAAGCAGCACAATCATATGCTTGCGCTGCTGTCAATCACATCCAATGATTGAGTTCTTGCGGGCAGGAGCAGAGAGACCAGCCCCCGAGGAACCATAGAAGACCACTTTAACTTTACAACCCCTTTAAACAGCAGAGTATCACACATGATTTCATCAGCTGGTTCTGGATGGTAAAAGGCAAAGAGCCAAAAGGCTCACATGAGCAGGCCAGGAACAAAAAGGGGACAATGGAACTCTAATGGCGCGTACACACGATCGGAAATTCCGACAAGAAAAGTCCAATGTGGGCTTTTGGTCGAAAATTCGGACCGTGTGTATGCTCCATCAGACTTTTGCTGTCGGAATTTCCGCCAACAAAAGATTGAGGGCTGGTTCTCTATTTTTCCGATGGAAAATCAGCTCGCAAAAAAACCACGCATGCTCAGAATCAAACAGAAGGGCCGAACTGCCTATTGAACTTCATTGATCTCGGCTCGTCGTATGTCTTGTACGTCACTGCGTTCTTGGCGGTTGGAATATCCAACAAGATTTGTGTGACCGTGTGTATGTACAACAAGTTTGAGCCAAAATTCCGTCGGGAAAAAAACACAGTTTTCTTGTCGGAATTTCCGATCGTGTGTACGCGGGATTACTTTTCTGTGTGTGCTTTTAACATTCATTCCTCTCACCCATGACCACCCACACTTGCCTCCTGTCCAATCAGATCTTGCCAACATAGTCCTTCTCCTCTCTTTGAAGATTGTATCACACCAGGTGGGCCGGAGACAATCCCTTTTGCTATGCGGATTCTAATATGCTACAAAGCTTTGAATGTAAATTCCAGAACTATGATCTTAAACCATGTTGCCTTCCAACAATGTAACATTGGATAAGTCTACTGTTGGCATGTATGGTGATAGGGCAGCACAAAGACGGTTGATGCCGAATAACTACAGCAACCAAAGTTTACATTTTGTATTTCATGCATTGCAGTTTGCATTCCTAAGGCCACGTACACACGGAGGGACATGTCCGCTGAAACTGTCCGACGGACCATTTCCAGCGGACATGTCTCCTCCGGATTTTCATCCGACGGCGTGTACACACCATCGAATCAAAATCCCCGCTGGCAGACAGCGCGGTGACCCTGCCTCCAATCTCCCCCTGCCTTCACCCCCCTCTGTGGTGCCACTGCAGCCACCATCACCCCCTGCCTCTAATCGCCCCTTGCCTGCAATGACCCCCTGCCTCCTATCTCCATGCGCAGTTCCAAGCCAAACCGATCTGGGCTATTTTTACTGGCACATTCCTGCAACCACGGACATTTACAAACAGGGGAAAAAAATGCCCGTTTTTACGAACTGTCCGTAAAAATAGAATAGGTTGGCAACACTGGTTACGTAGCCACAAGGTACCCATGCTAGGGTTGTCCTGATACCACTTTTTTGACATCTGTGGGATGTGCTGGAAAAATAAGTCTGATCCATGGAGGCCCCAACTCACAACTTACAGGACTTAAAGGATTTGCTACTGATGGCTTGGTGCCAGGTACCACAGAATACCTTCAGAGGTCTAGTAGAGTCCATGCCTTGATGGGGGGACCTAATCAATATTAGATGGGTATTCATAACGTTAGGGCTGATTGGTGTAAGAAGACTTGCCAATGCTCTATAGAATATTATACAGTGTACTGTATTACTATATTTATACATAGAGGTTGGTCCACAAAGAATTAAAATGATAAATAACATCCAGCTGTGATTGGCTGGAGCCCAAATGTAAAATGTATATTCAGGATATCCTGCAACGCAAACATCTCATGCAGATAACGGAAGTACACAACATCAGTGTGACATCAGGAATGATGTACAATCTCCGGGATATAGAAGGCCGGCTCACCCTTATGGACTGTAAACATTTTGTCATTGTTTGTTAATGTCGTAACCCTCACTCATTTTCAACATTGCAATTCAATTCAGTAAAAGACAATAAACTCCAATTCTCCTGTAGCGGAATAAAATTTTGTAACTTCTGGGTTGCTTGAAAGGTCCTCTAATCAGACCTCATTATGCAACTGCTGTGGCTATTTTTTTTTTACTAGAGGAAGTAACTCTAGTTCTAGTTGTCACTTGCTGATTATTACCATGCCGTAGCCGACCAACGGCTACAGCGAGGCTCTCTTGTTCTAGGAGGGCGTCCATGGATGTCCTCCCAGAACACACCTCCCATGCGCCCCTTTGGACACAGCTGTTCACAGATCGAGGTAAAGGGCCAATTACAGCGACCCTTTACCATGTTACCAGCTGTGTCCAATCACAGCTGATCACATGTAAACAAACTTGCCGGCTATCGGCAATCCTTTTCTCACACGCTGTCACTGTATAAGGAAAGGAGAGCCGATTAGTGGCAAGGTTGGCAAGGCACATTTACACTGATAATCAGGGTGCTGATCATCAGTGCAGCCCCATCAGTGCAGCTTATCAGTGCCCATCAGTGCAGCCTCATCAGTGCCCATCGGAGCAGCTTATCAGTGCCAATTCATCAGTGCAGCCTTGTCAGTGCCTCCTTATCAGTGCAGCTTATCAGTGCCCACCAGTGCAGCCTCCTCATTGCCTCCTTATCAGTGCCCATCAATGCAGCCTCCTCAGTGCTTCCTTATCAGTGCCCATCAGTGCAGCTTGTCAGTTCAGCCTCCTCAGTGCAGCTTATCAGTGTCACCTCATCAGTGCATCAAAACGTCAGTTCTGCCCATGCTTCTTAACTGCTTCAGCCCCGCCCGCCGGTGGCTCTCCGGGGCGAGAGCCCCTAGCATTAAAGTGGCCACTAGGGGGCGTGGCCACTAGGGGACGCGTACGCTCGCCCCTGAGTCCCGCGCGCGTGATCAGCGGGTACGATCGCCGCCGGGCACCCGCGATTGCTCGTTACAGAGCGGGATCGGGAGCTTTGTGTGTAAACACAAAGCTCTCGGTCCTGTCAGCGGGAGAAACACTGATCTTCTGTTCATACAATGTATGAACAGAAGATCAGTGATTTCCTCTAGTGAGGCCACCCCCCCCCCATACAGTTAGAAGACACCCAGGAACACACTTAACCCCTTCCCCGCCCCCTAGTGTTAACCCCTTCACTGCCAATGGCATTTTTAAAGTAATACAATGCATTTTAATATCATTGATCGCTAAAAAAATGCCAAAGGTCCCAAAAATGTGTCAAAATAGTCCGAAGTGCCCGACATAATGTCGCAGTACTGAAAAAAAATGCTGATCGCCGCCATTACTTGTAAAAAAAATAAAACATTTATAAAAATGCCATAAAACTACCCCCTAATTTGTAAACGCTATGGCCCAGATTCAGAAAGCAATTACGCCTGTCTAACTGGTGTTAGACAGGAGTAATTTCAAATTTCGCGCGCCGTATCACTAGTTTGAATCCTCAAACCATGATACGGCGGCTTCGATCCGAGAGGCTTACGTCTTCGTAAGCCTTCGGATCTACGCTGCGATATATTTGCGGCCGCTGGGAGGAGTTCGCGTCGTTTTCATGCGTCGGGATATGCAAATGTGTTTTTACGGCGATCCACGAAGATACGAGTGGTCTTTCGTCTATTTTTTTTTACGTACTGTTAGACCAGCTTTTTGCTGGTATAACGGTACGTAGCCCATGTTAAGTATGGCCGTCGTTCACGCGTCGATTTTTTTTTTTATTTTATTTTTTTACGTAACTCGTTCGGGACGAGGATCGTGCGTAAACGACGCTACTCAAACAACGAATGACGTAACTATGTGTTTTCGCGCAATGCGCGGCGGGAAATTTGCGAACGGAGCATGCGCAGTTCGATCGCCGCGGGAACGCGCCTATTTTAAATGATTCACGCCCCCTACTCGCGTAGATGGATTGCGACGGGAGAAATACACTACGCCGCCGTCGTTTACTGGACAAAATCTACCTGGATTCCACGTAGAGCCAGGTAAAATACGGCGGCGTAGTGTATTTGGGAAACGCTACGATAATCTAATTGTATCTGAATCTGGCCCTATAACTTTTGTGCAAACTAATGAATAAACGCTTATTATGATTTTTTTTTACGGAAAATATGTAGAAGAATACGTATCGGCCTAAACTGAGGAAAAAAAAATTTTTTTTATATATTTCCGGGGGTGAAGTGATTAACCACTTAAGACCCGGACCAATACGCTGGTAAATGACCCAAGGTGTTTTTGCGATCCGGCACTGCGTCGCTTTAACAGACAATTGCGCGGTCGTGCAACGTGGCTCCCAAACAAAATTTGCGTCCTTTTCTTCCCACAAATAGAACTTTCTTTTGGTGGTATTTGATCACCTCTGCGATTTTTATTTTTTGCGCTATATACAAAAATAGAGCGACATTTTTGAAAAAAAAACACAATTTTTTACTTTTTGTTAAAAAAAAAATCAAATAAACTAAATTGTAGTCAAACATTTAGGCCAAAATTTATTTAGCCACATGTCTTTAGTAAAAAAAAAAAATTGCAATAAAAAAAAATAGCTACCTAGCGGGAACAGCGACACTAATACAGCGATCAGAAAAATGATCGCTTAGTGACACTGGCAATAGGGAGTGAAAGGGTTAACTAGGGCGGTGATCAGGGGGTTAAAACTTTATTTTGGGGGTGGGGGGGCTATCCTGAACCTAACACTAACTGACTTTTACACTGCCTGTCACACTGACACTAAATGCAGTTATTAGATCACTGCATTCAGTGACACTGTGACAGGGGGGGTGGGGGGGCAGATCGCAAGGGGTTAAGTGTGCCAATGTGTAGTGTGTTAGTGTAGTGTTCGTGCACACTTACTGTGAGGTGTTTCTCTCGTCGCAGCGGTTGGAAATACCGCTGCGATGAGAGATTACATCACTTCCCCCTTCCTGTGTAAACACAGGAGGAGGAAGTGACAGGGCGGGGGAGCGCAGCGATTGGCTGGGAGCGATCGCGGGGGGGGGGGGCGGGCAAAGACAGACATCCGCCCGCTCGTCCCGGAACGCTCCCGGAGACACGCTACTGGGCGAGGACGTATATTTACGCCCTTGTGCCCAGCCGCGCCCTTCTGTGGACGTAAATGTGCATGCGGCGGTCCTTAAGTGGTTAAAGCAATATCTTCTAAATGTAATTTTTTCAAATGACAATTTTTTTTTTGCATTTAAGTCTAAATATGAGAATAAGAGAACCTGTCATGCTTTGTTCTATTACAAGGGCTTTTTACATTCCTTGTAATAGGAATAAAAGTGATCCATTTTTTTTTTCAGTGTAAAAAAAATAATAAAATAAATAAAAATAAATAAGAAAACAAAAATTTTTTTTTTTTAAGCTCCCCGTCCCAACGAGCTTGTGCGCAGAAGCGATTGCATAAGTGAGGTATCATCGGGATCGTTTGAGCGAGAGCAATAATTCTAGCCCTAGACCTTCTCTGTAGCTCAAAAGATGCAACCTATATAATTTTTTAAACGTCAATTATGGATATTTTTAAGGGTAAAAGTTTGACGCCATTCCACGAGCGGGCGCAATTTTGGAGCGTGATATGTTAGGTATCATTTTACTCGGCGTAACATTATCTTTCACAATATATAAAAAAATTGGACTAACTTTACTGTGTTTTTTTTAATTCAAAAAAGTTTTTTTTGTTTTTTAAAGTGCGCTTGTAAGACCGCTGCGTAAATACGGTGTGACGAAAAAGTATTGCAATGACCACCATTTTATTCTCTAGGGTGTTAGAAAAAAATATATAATGTTTGGGGGTTTTAAGTAATTTTCTAGCAAAAAAAACTGTTTTAGTCTTGTAAACGCCAATCTGAAAAACAGCCAAGGTCCTTAAGTGGTAAAATAAAAAAAAAATAAAAAAATGCGGGGATTGAATACCACAAAAAATCTGTATCTGTCATAAAGAAATTATAAAAAAAATTAATTTGAGTACAGTGTTGCATAACCACTCAAAGTGCAACAGCTCTGAAAGCTGAACATTTAGCTGAGCAGGAAGGGGTGAAAGTGCCTATTGAAGTGATTGATGTGCTGCCAGATTTGCCTTTTTGCTTATGCCCTGGATAGAAGATCACCTCCTTTGCTGACCTCCAATAGCAAATGAGAACATACAGCACTTTTTGTCTCCCACTGGTATTGATCAGCCAGTCCAAGTTTGCTCTCTTAAATCCTCTTTAATTGCTCTCATGTATCACTTAGGCGTACCAAAAACATACATGAAAGAGAGAGGGACTAATAGTGCTCACTGTGTTTATTTAAAATTAAAATGGATTAAAAGCACTCACAAGGGTAAACAGCAAGAACAATCTCCTTCTGTCTACACATTGCATTTACCAAACTCCCACCACTCAGTAGTAGGGTTGTCCCGATACCGATACCAGTATCGGTATCGGGACCGATACCGAGTATTTATCCCCGATACCTAAATACCCCCGATACCTAAATAGAATACTCCCCCCGCCGCATAACGCAAAGCCGCTGCATACCGCCGCGTTAATCCCCCTGCATTACAGCGCGCAATACAAGCTTTCGTTTGAATACTTGTAATGCGCCATGTATGGACACTCCCCTACTACTACAGGTATGGGGGACATGGCTGCAATATGGGGGACATACATGGCTGCAATATGGGGGACATACATGGCTGCATCTGTGGGGGACATACATGGCTGCATCTGTGGGGGACATACATGGCTGCATATGTGGGGGACATACATGGCTGCATCTGTGGGGGACATACATGGCTGCATATGTGGGGGACATACATGGCTGCATATGTGGGGGACATACATGGCTGCATCTGTGGGGGACATACATGGCTGCATCTGTGGGGGACATACATGGCTGCATCTGTGGGGGACATACATGGCTGCATCTGTGGGGGACATACATGGCTGCATCTGTGGGGGACATACATGGCTGCATCTGTGGGGGACATACATGGCCGCATCTGTGGGGGACATACATGGCTGCATCTGTGGGGGACATACATGGCTGCATCTGTGGGGGACATACATGGCTGCATCTGTGGGGGACATGGCTGCAATATGTGGGGGACATGGCTGCAATATGTGGGGGACATGGCTGCAATATGTGGGGGACATGCATGGCTGCATCTGTGGGGGACATGCATGGCTGCATCTGTGGGGGACATGCATGGCTGCATCTGTGGGGGGGACATGGCTGCAATATGTGGGGGACATGGCTGCATTTGGGGACACATTTAAAAAAAGTATCGGTATTCGGTATCGGCGACTACTTGAAAAAAAGTATCGGTACTTGTACTCGGTCCTAAAAAAGTGGTATCTGTACAACCCTACTCAGTAGCTCTGCCCTATACACGTTACGTTCTGATGGCAGGTCTATCTGTCTGGTACATGGCCGAGTCCTGCTGTCTGTGTCAATGGACGCAGCAGCAGGACTCGGAAGTGCACCAGCACAGGTGCCCCCAGGGAGGAGCGGGGGCAGGGCCGAGTCCTGCTGTCTGTGTCAATGAACGCAGCAGCAGGACTCCAGAGCGTGCCCGCATGGGCGCCCCCAGGGAAAGTGGCTCTCTGTGGGGGCACTCGATGAAGTGGAGGGGCCAAGAGCGCTGTGGCGGGGATTCCAGAAAAGGAGGATTGGGGGGTACTCTGTGCAAAACCCTTGCACAGAGCAGGTAAGTGTAGCATGTTTGTTATTATTATTATTTTTTTTTTTAAATGTCTCTTTTATACAACAACCTTTTAAATGTTTGTTCCTTTATTATTAGTATGCGACTTTAGAAAATACCAGCCTTAGATTATATTTCTAGGTGTTCCCCCCTTTTGGTATCCCCTCCTCACCGCCTCTCTTCCTATATATGTCTTACATAGTTATATTGTTGAAAGATCGGAAAGTGACAAGGACTATTTGTCACTCTCTTTCTAAATGTTAATTCTTATTTTATAAAAAACTTCCAATAAAAATAATTGAAACAGAAAAAAAAAAACACAAGACTTTACATTCACTTTAACCACTTGCCGACCGGCGCACGCCGATGTACGTCGGCAGAATGACACGGGTAGGCAGATTGACGTACAGGTATGTCCATTTGAATCTGCCGGGTGCCTCTCAAGTGCGGCCACGGGGCCCGGGAACATCTAGTCCCGCGATTGCGGTCAGCAAGAGCAGAACTGGAGAATGCCTTTGTAAACAAGGCAGTCCCCTACTCTGCCTAGTAACATTGTCACTGATGACTGTTCCCCCGTGATCGGGAATGGTCATCAGTGTTGTGTCACGTGTAGCCACGCCCCCCCCAAACATGTAGAATCACTTCTTAGGGAACACTTAACCCCTGCAGTACCACCTAGTGGTTAACTCCTTCACTACCAGTGTCATTTTTACAGTAAGCAGTGCATTTTTATAGCACTGATCGCTGTGAAAATTACAATGGTCCGAAAATGGTGTCAAAAGTGTCCGATGTGTCCACCATAATGTCTCAGTCACGATAAAAAAATCGCTGATCGCCGCCATAACTAGTAAAAAAAAAAATTATTAATAAAAATGCCATAAAACAGTCCCCTATTTTGTAGAAGCTATAACTTTTGCGCAAACCAATTAATAAATGCTAATTGCGATTTTTTAACGAAAATATGTAGAAGAATACGTATCGGACTAAACTGTGATAAAAAAATATTTTTTTTATATATTTTTTGGGGATATTTATTATAGCAAAAAGTTAAAAATATTTTTATTTTTTTTCAAAATTGTCGCTTTATTTTTGTTTATAGCACAAAAAATAAAAACCGCAGAGGTGATCAAATACCACCAAAAGAAAGCTCTATTTGTGGGAAAAAGAGGACGCCAATTTTGTTTGGGAGCCACGTTGCACGACCGCACAATTGTTAGTTAAAGGGATGCAGTGCGAATCGCAAAAAGTGGACAGGTCTTTAACCACCAAAATGGTCCGGGGCTGAAGCGGTTAAGGTGAAAAACCTTAAAACTTTGGAACCACTTTAAACTCAGATTTCAACAATTCATGCCATTACTTGTTTGTTTGTTTTTTGCATCCACATATATATCAAAATAATAACCTCCAATTATCTTATAACCTCCTATTCACCCAAATCAATTATATCTAATTATTGATGTCATTTAGCTAATATATAGTCTTCCAGTTGATACTTGCGGAGGGATGAGGCTTCTTAATGTGTTCCCAGATATTACAATTTGCCTCTGAGGTAGTAGATCATTAGATCGTTGTGCAATTAGCCAGCCAGGCATGCAGACTGACCATGTATGGGGAGAGGGCAGTGGCGGCAGGTGCTCAACATTTTTGGGGGTGCAAAGAAACGAAAAAAAAAAACATCAATTGCAGCCACTGTGCCCATTAAACACAGCTACTGTGCCCATCAATTGGCGCCACTGTGCCCATCAAGCGCAGCCACTGTGCCCATCAAGCGCAGCCACTGTGCCATCAAATGCAGCCACTGTGCCATCAAATGCAGCTACTGTGCCCCACAATTCCTGCCAGTGTGCCAATCAATTGCCGCTACTTTGCCCCATCTAATGCTGCCATTGTGCCCATAATTTTTCACTACTGTGCCCCATCAAATGATGCCATTGTGCCCATAAATTGCCGCTACTGTGCCCCATCCAATGCTGCAAGTGTGCCCATCAATTTCCGCTACTGTGCCCCATCAAATGCTGCCAGTGTGCATCACCCCCGGCACTTACCTGTCTCGCAGCGGGTCAGTGGCAGTGCCCTGCACGTCCTCAATGTCTTTTTCCGTCCGCTCTATCAGGCGTCCAATCACAGCGCCTGATGTTTCAGCCAATCAGGTGACAGGTAACAGACCCAAGCACCTGATTAGGCTGAGAGGCAGTTCAGTGTTAGCAAATCAAATTCCTTCGCTTTTCTAACACAACCTTGAGTGAACAGCGAGTGTCTATGGCTCTAATCAGGTGCTTCCGGGGATTCTGATGTAGACTCTGATGTAAAGGGGGACACTGTTGTAAGGGGGAACTTGATGTAAGATGGGAGTCTGATGTGGATTCTGATGTAGACTCTGAGGTAAAGGGGGACTCTAATGTAGACACTGATGTAAATTTGTCTGTTAGTGAACGTAACAAATAAGAATTTATCTGAAATCATTAGAAATAACGAATGCCGCATCTAAACAAATGGAACGGAGAAAATTAATAATATATAATAATAATCATAATGAAACGTAATTTGTTACATTCCATTCGTTTAGATATGGCATTTGTTAATTCGGATAATTCGGAATTTCGGATACATTCGTATTCGTTGCGTTCACTAACAGCCAAATTTGAAAGGAAATTCCAATACCTATAATTTAATAGTTTAGTAATAGTTTAATCACTAGTTACCATATATACATGAGTATAAGCCGACCCGAATATAAGCCGAGGCACCTAATTTTACCACAAAAAAACTGGGAAAACATATTGACTCAAGTATAAGCCTAGGGTGGGAAAATGCAGCAGCTACTGGGTAAAAAATGCCCATCTGCAACCTCACTGTGCCCAGTTGCAGCCTCACTGTGTCCAGTTGCAGTCTAACTGTGCCCACAGTTGCAGTCTAATTGTGCCCACATATGCAGTCTCTCACAGCAGTAAAATGGCGTGTCTGACGCTGTGTAATACATATGCAGGCGTACCTTTCATTGGTAAAACGGCGTGTCTGCCACTGTGTAATCCATATGCAGGCGTACCTTTCATTAGTAAAACAGCGTGTCTGCCGCTGTGTAATCCATATGCAGCCGTACATTTCATTAGTAAAACAGCGTGTCTGCCGCTGTGTAATCCATATGCAGCCGTACCTTTCATTAGTAAAACAGCGTGTCTGCCGCTGTGTAATCCATATGCAGCCGTACCTTTTCATTAATAAAACAGCATGTGTCTGCCACTGTATAATCCAGTCTGTTCGGCCGTCCATTGTAAGAAAGCCCTGCCCCCTTCTGCCTTGTCCATCCCTGATAGAGAAACACTGATACGATGCTGAGAAACTGTATCAGTGTTCCTCCTATCACAGACGAGGAGGAGGCGGGGCTGTCTTACAATGGACGGATTATACAGCAACAGACACACACTGTTTTACTAATGAAAAGGTACGGCTGCATATGGATTACACAGCGGCAGATCTGTTGTTTTACTGCTCACTCGAGTATAAGCCGAGGGGGTCGTTTTTCAGCCTAAAAAATGGGCTGAAAAACTTGGCTTATACTCGAGTATATACGGTAGCTATTATTTCACATTTTCAAATTTTGGGGTTTTCGAATTTTCGGATCTTCATTTTTATTTTCGGATTTTCATTATTTTTCTAATTTCCGAATTTTCTAATTTCCGAATTTTCTCATTTCCGAATTTTCTCATTTCCGAATTTTCAAATTTACCAAAGTTCGAATTTTCTAATTTCCGAATTCTCTAATTTACCAAAGTTCTAATTTTCTACTTTCTGAATTTTTTAATTTACCAAAGTTCGAATTTTCTAATTTCCGAATCTTCAAATTTACCAAAGTTTCTGAATTTTCGGAAAAATTAGTAAAACAGGTTTTCGTTAATTCGGATATTTATAAATGAACAAATTTGTCAAAAATGAATTTGGAACAAAATTTATTGCAGACTATGTTATGTAATCTCCTCTTCTATTCCTCCATATATTATGGGGTTATAGGGGTGGCCAGTGATCTGTGGTCAGGATTTATCTCTGGAGACCTTGGGATCCAGACAGGAGTCCTAGAGGAAAGACATTTGTGGTCAATAGCTGAATCTTTCTTTGGTAACTGAGACGGCTAATTTCCTCGTGTCCAGGAATAGTTGCGGTTTGTTTCCTGTTGGATGCAGAGAAAGCAGAGCAGACCTCCGCTGAACCCCGAGACACATCCATACTGCGCAGCTGCTTCACAGCAGATCTACTCCCAATCATCCCTGACATCGAATATCGGCCTAAATCTAAATCTGCGCCTTTCATTAACCATTTCTTCTCTGCAGCAATTTTTAACCATTTTCCCTCTGGAGCATAAGATGTTCAAAGCTTGGGTTATTTGTTTATAACCTAACCCTGCTTTAACATCTTCAGCCCCGGACCATTTTGTTGCTAAAGGACCAGGCCACTTTTTGCGATTCTGCACTGCGTTGCTTTAACCTGACAATTGCGTCGTCGTGCGACGTGGCTCCCAAACAAAATTGAAGTCCATTTTTCCCCACAAATAGAGCTTTTTTTTGGTGGTATTTGATCACCTCTGCGGTTCTTATTTTTTGCGCTATAAACAAAAATAGAGAGACAATTTTTAAAAATATTCAATATTTTTTACTTTTTGCTATAATAAATATCCCCCAAAAAATATAAAAAAAAAATTGTTTTCCTCAGTTTAGGCCGATACGTATTCTTCTACCTATTTTTGGTAAAAACAAAAAATAATTAAGCGTTTATTAATTGGTTTGCGCAAAAGTTATAGCGTCTACAAAATAGGGGATAGTTTTATGGCATTTTTATTAATTTTTTTTTTACTAGTAATAGCGGCAATCAGAGATTTTTATCGTGACTGCGACATTATGGCGGACACATCGGACACTTTTGACACTATTTTGGGACCAATGTCATTTTTACAGCAAACAGTGCTATAAAATGCAGTTACTGTGAAAATGACACTGGCAGTGAAGGGGTTAACATGTAGGGGGCGCTGAAGGGGTTACATGTGACCTAGTGAGTGATTCTTACTGTTTGGGGTGAGGCTTGGTGTGTCATGTCACTTATCGTTGTTCCCTATGACAGGGAACAGACGATCAGTGGCAGTCACACTAGGAAGCACGGGGAGAAGTGTGTTTACACTTACCTCTCCCCGTTCTTCAGCTCTGTGACCCGATCGTGGGACACCGGCGGAGATCGGGTCTGTGGGTCCCATGGCCATGGTCACAGAGTACCCGACAGAGTACCCGACAGGGTAGCGAGCGCAGTGCGTGCGTGACCCACGGCTGTGCACATGTACGCCAATGTGCGCAGAGGGGCAAGTTTTGCCGACGTACATCGGCGTTCGGCGGTTGGCAAGTGGTTAAACTTTTTCACAACTTTATCCCTGACCTGTCTGGTGTGTTCCTTGGCCTTCGCGACGCAAATTTTTTTTTTTTCGGCGCGATGACGACGGCCATACTTAACATAGGATACTCCACCTAGGGGGCATGTATTTATTTACGCCGCGTATCTCTTACGGAAACGTCGGAAAGTCACTGCGTCACGCCCGAATACGATCGTGAATTGCCGATTCCCGCTGATTAACATATTTTTTCGGCGTTAATCAGCGGGAACGCCCCCAGCGCCATTTTTAAATTAAAGTTGCGATGGCGAAATTCAATTACGCCGCACGCATCGGAACTCCAACCCGGCGTTTCTTGTTTTCTGGTTACAGAAAACAAAAACGCCGGCTTAAAGTGACAGTTAGGCTGGAGTATCACTGATACTCCAGCCTAACTCTACCTGAATCTGGCCCATTATTTTTTTTGGTTGTAACATGACAAAATGTGGAAAATGTCAAGAGGTATGAATACTTTTTCAAGGCACTATAAAAGCCTGCAGATCGCTTGGTGGAAGTAAAAATGGGCCCTAAATGATCATTAAAGGCTTAATATCCAGGGAGTTTTTTTTTTTAATTATTTTTTTAAAGATTTTTTTTTATATTATTATTTTTTTTTTTACACAAAGATGTCTAGCTGCCAATATATCCAAACCATGCCCAAAATATGGCCTTTCTTATCAAAACCACACCTATTATCCTAATCTCCGCACCCTTTGAGGTTCAGACATCTAGTCTGCCCCACCAAAATAAACAGACGAGAAAAACGGTCAAAAATGTTCACGTACGCAAAATCCGCATCATAATTCGTTACTATTTTATTTAAAAAAAAAAAATCCAGTTTATTAAGGGCCCATTTATATAATTTGTCCTATAATAACGAACTCGGGTGAAAATTGAATTTATTTTTGTGCGTTATTTTAGTGCCATTTACATTGTGCCCAACTGACCCCCATTTGGGGATTGTCCCTCTTTTACAGATATTACCCCTCTGCACCTCCTTTAATTCTCAATCGTCCCTCTTTTTCTTCTGACGTTCAGAATTTTAAAGTGTTATTTGCCTAGTTTCTTACTGGGCAAAGGAAAAGGAGAAGGAGTGGAAGAGGTGCGTCTTTAGCATAGTGCTGAGAGTGGAAACAGGGTGAGCAGAACTGGAGAGTCACTGCTGGTAGGAGGAGCTAAGCTGCTGAGTTACTGCTGGGAGCGGGCACAGGATGAGCTGAGCAGCTTAGTCAGTGCTGGTAAGGGGAAGCTGAGCTGCTGAGTCACTGCTAGGAGAAGGCACAGGGGGAGCTGAGCTGCTTTGTCAATGTTGGTAGGAGGGACAGGGGGTGAGGTGAGATGCAGAGTAACTGCTGGGAGCGGGGCACAGAATGAGCTGAGCTGCTTAGTCAGTGCTGGTAAGGGGAAGCTGAGCTGCTGAGTCACTGCTAGGAGAAGGCACAGGGGGAGCTGAGCTGCTGTGTCAATGTTGTGAGGAGGGACAGGGGGTGAGGTGAGATGCAGAGTAACTGCTGGGAAAGAAGAGTTAAGTTGCTGAGTTACTACTAAGAGGGGGCACAAGGTGAGCTGAGCTGCTGAATCAGTACTGGTAGGAAGGAGCCAAGCTGCTGAGTCACTGCTTGAATAGAGCACAGGGTGAGCTGAGCTTCTGAGTCACTGCTGGGAGAGAGCACAGGGTGAGCTGAGCTTATGAGTCACTGCTGGGAGAGGTCAAAGGGTGAGCTCAGTTGCTGAGTCAGTTCTGGCAGGGGGCAGCTGAGCTGCTGAGTCACTGCTGGGAAAGGGGAGCTGAGCTGCTGAGTCAGTTCTGACAGGGGGAGCTGAGCTGCTGAGAGAGAGCACAGGGTGAAGCTGAGCTTCTGAGTCACTGCTTGGAGAGGTCACAGGGTGAGCTGCTGAGTCAGTGCCGGTAGGGGAGCTGAGCTCCCGAGTCAGTTCTGGTAGGGGATTTTGGCTGCTGAGTCACTGCTATGAGAGGGCACAGGGTAAGGTGAGTAGCTGAGTCAGTGATGGTAGGGGGGAGCCTGGGCTGGACTGGGACAAAAATTTGGTCTTGGACTTCATCCAGACTGGCCCACTTTGACAGGTCTTTCCCATGGCGGCTGGACCCCCATAATGCTCTGGTCCCCCATGTGCCTCTATGGTCCCCTGTGCGCCTCTATCCCCCCCATGATGGTCTGGTCCCCCATGTGCCTCTATCCCTGGGACCCCCCCCCCTCATGATGCTCTGGTCCCTCGCAGCGCTCACCTCCTCTCCCTGGCTAGTTAACTTCAGCGTGACTGAATACAGACATGCTCCTCGGGAGTTGCACTAAAAAGCTCATCATACAATCCGGAAGGACGGCAGCCACACAGAGCTGTGACATAAGCTTCCTTGGCACTCGTTGCTCTGGTCTTTTCTTCCCCCGCTCTCTAGATTCTCCATGGCAGCAGACAGGTAAGAGAGCGGGGGAATGAGTGCCGAGGAAGCTTATATCACAGCTGTGTGTGCTTGCCGTCCTCCAGGATTGTCTCGTGAGCTTCTCAGTGCGATTCCCGAGTAGCATGTCTGTATTCAGTCACGCTGAATTTAACTAGCCAGGGAGAGGAGGTGAGCGCTGCGGGGAGGGAGAGGAGGTGAGCGCTGCGGGAATAGAGAGGAGATGAGCGCTGCGGGGAGGGAGAGGAGATGAGCGCTGCGGGGAGGGAGAGGAGGTGAGCACTGTGGGGAGGGAGAGGAGGTGAGTGCTGTGGGGAGAAAGAGAAGGTGAGCGCTGCGGGGAGGGAGAGGAGGTGAGTGCTGTGGGGAGGGAGAGAAGGTGAGCACTGCATGGAGGGAGAGGAGGTGAGCGCTGCGGGGAGGGAGAGGAGGTAAGTCCTGTGGGGAGGGAGGGAGAGGAGGTGAGAGCAGTGGGGAGGGAGAGAAGGTGAGCTCTGTGGGGAGGGAGAGGAGGTGAGTGCTGTGGGGAGGGAGAGAAGGTGAGCGCTGCAGAGAGGGAGAGGAGGTGAGTGCTGTGGGGAGGGAGAGGAGGTGAGCGCTGCGGGGAGGGAGAGGAGGTGAGCGCTGCAGGGAGGGAGAGACGGTGAGCGCTGCAGGGAGGGAGAGACGGTGAGCGCTGCAGGGAGGGAGAGGAGGTGAGCGCTGCGGGCGGGAGAGGAGGTGAGCGATGTGGGGAGGGAGAGGAGGTGAGTGCTGTGGGGAGGGAGAGGTGGTAAGCGCTGAAGGGAGAGAGAAACAGAGGAGCAGAGGGGGGCAGCGGTCTGCTGTCACTGAAGCGGGCCCACTGAGCCATCGGCCCACCGGTAGTCCCGATGGCCAGTCCATCCCTGGGGGGAGCTGAGCCCCAGAGTCACTGCTGGGAGGGAGAACAAAGTAATCTGAGCTGTTGAGTCCATGCTGGTAAGGGGGGGAACAGGGTGAACAGAGCTGTTGAGTCACTTGTGGTGGTGGTGGAGGAATACGGTTGGGGTGCAACAACAAGAGTTGCTGAGCTGGTGAGAAAACAATCTGAACAACTCCAGCAAGCAGGCAACCCAGCAAGCTCCACCCACTATAGGCTGCCTGTAGAAAACTACCAGGGGGGCGGAGACAAGACCAGTCTCCCTGCACAAGGAGAGAGCTCAGCAGTGAGCGGTCCTCATTACCGGAAGGAAAAGTCCCACACTGGATGACTGCACAGATGTGGAAGAAATACACAAAGCACAGGAGATTCCAGGAAGAATACACATGATGAATGGATTTAGACCATATTTACTTATCCCGGAGTTTTAAGCTTCAAAGTCATTGATTCTATGCGCAGTGACTGGTATTAATCTGTCATTGTTTCCTATGACCTCTGCTTACTTTCTAAAACAATGAGAACCGTTTATCAGTCTCAGGAGGTCTGCGTGTTTCTGAAATTCAGTTTATATAAAGAAGGAGGGAAGGTAAAATGCCGTAATAACTAACAATCCAAAAAACCGACACGGCTAAAAATAACTCTTCTTCGCTCAGCGCCTCCTTCCCACAAAAGTCATTTTAGCTGCTGAAACCCATCTCAGAGCAGCTACTAGTGGGGCCAACAAGTGCTCAGAAGAAAGAGGGGTCTTAGGGGTGTATTCAAAAAAATATTTACAGTGCTTTTTGTCCTGTGATACTGAATGTATACTTGTTCTGTGCGAATGGAGGCTAAAGATTTATATTAGACAATTTTCTCTCCAGGTCAAATTTTATCTAGTCATACAGTGAATCAGGAAAATACCACATTATGGCCACTAGATGGAGCTGGCGATCACAATAAAAATGTTCTAATTTCCTACATATCACCTTTGTGTACAGTCCATAATGCAGCATTTTTCTGATTCACTCAACACTGTATTCATGAATAAAATTCGACCCAGAGAGAAAATAGTATAATAACTTTGAAATTTGCTTCCATTCATGCAGAAAAAAATATATATACAGTTTCAAAGAATGAATATAAATTCCGTTACAAATATCTCTGCATTTTTTTTTCTAGTAATGCAGTTGCAGTTTGTATTCTTAGAAGCCACATTTGAGTAGAAAAGCCTCCCCTTATCAGCAGGCTGCAGAGAAGAATCATTGCTCTTTGTGTGGAAGCAGTGGTCTCTTTGCAGGGATCCGACACACACTCTCTGCTTAGTCAGAACTACGGCTATAGGTCAGACTCTTCAGAGAAGGACTGCTCTTTGTGTGGAAGCAGTGGTCTCTTTGCAGAGGTTCTTAATGCTTTCTGATTGGAGTTACAGCTATAGGTCCGACTCTTCACAGAAGGAACATTTCTCTTTGTGTGGAAGCAGTGGTCTCTTCCAGGGGTCTGACACACTCTCTGCTTAGTCAGAACTACAGCTATATGTCGTACTCTGCAGAGAAAGACTGCTCTTTGTGTGAAAGCAGTGGTCTCTTTGCAGAGGTCTGACACACTCTCTGCTTAGTCAGAGCTACAGCTATAGGTCCAACTGTTCAGAGAAAGACCATTTCTCTTTGTTTGGAAGCAGTGGTCTCTTTGCAGAGGCCTGACACACTTCTTGCCAAGTCAGAGCTTCATCAATAGGCCTGACTCTGTAGAGAAGGATCATTTCTCTTTGTGTTGAAGCAGTGGTCTCTTTGCAGAGGTCCGACACACTCTCTGTTTAGTCAGAAGTACAGCTATAGGTCTTACTCTGCAGAGAAAGACAGGTCTTTGTGTGGAAGCAGTGGTCTCTTTGCAGTGTTCCGACACACTCTCTGCTTAGTCAGAGCTACAGCTATATGTCCAACTCTTTAGAGAAAGACCATTTCTCTTTGTTTGGAAGCAGTGGTCTCTTTGCAGAGGTCCTTAATGCTTTCTGCTTAGAGCTACAGCTATAGGTCTGACTCTTCAGAGAAGGACCATTTCTCTTTGTTTGGAAGCAGTGGTCTCTTTGCAGAGGCCCGACACACTTTCTACTCAGTCAGAACTACAGCTATTTGACAGACTCTTTAGAGAAGAAGCATTTCTATTTGTGTGGAAGCAGTGGTCTCTTTGCAGAGAATCAACACACTTTCTGCCAAGTCAGAACTTCAGCTATAGGTATGACTCTGTAGAGAAGAAGCATTTCTCTTTGTTTGGAAGCAGTGGTCTCTTTGCAGAGGCCCGACACACTTTCTACTCAGTCAGAACTGCAGCTATAGGTCAGACTCTTTAGAGAAGGATCATTTCTCCGTGGGTGGAAGCAGTGGTCTCTTTGCAGAGGACCGACACACTCTCTGCTTAGTCAGAGCTACAGCTATAGGTCCAACTCTTCAGAGAAGGACCATTTCTCTTTGTGTGGAAGCAGTGGTCTCTTTGCAGAGGACCGAAACACTTTCCACTAAGTCAAAACTTCAGCTATAGGTTTGACTCTTTAGAGAAGTAGAATTTCTCTTTGTGTTAAAGCAGTGGTCTCCTTGCAGTGGTCCGACACTCTCTGCTTAGTCAGAGCTACAGCTGACACTGCAGGGAGTGAGTAGGACCTCTGTAGGGAGACCACTGCTTCCACCCAGAAAGCAAGTTTCTTTCTCTACAGCATGCTGGCAGTGGACAGACTTTTAAGCTGTGGCTGTTTTTTTTTCTCCACAAATTGAACTGCAATACATTACATCTTTTATTTTGATGCCCGATGCCCCAGTGGAGACTCTTTACCACGTTATCAGCCGTGTCCAATCACGGCTGATCACGATGTAAACAGGAAGAGCCGTTGATTGGCTCTTCCTCACTCGCGTCTGACAGACACAAGTAGAGGAGAGCCGATCAGCGGCTCTCCTGACAGGGGGGGTTCGCGCTGATTGTTTATCAGCGCAGCCCCCCCTCAGATGCCAACACTGGACCACCAGGGAGTGCCCCCCCCCCCCCAGTGCTTAATAGAGCAAAAATAGACAAAAAAATAAAAACAATAAAAAAATTGAATACAATCGATGCCAATCAGTGCCCACAAATGGGCACTGACTGGCAACATGGGCACTGACTGAAATGATGCCCAGCAATGCCATCAGTGCCACCCTCAGTGTCCATCAGTGCCATCCAGTGTTTATCAGTGCCACCCAGTGTCCATCAGTGCCACCTCTTAGTGCCCATCTATGCCCAGTGTCCACCTATCAGTGCCCATCTGTGCCATCCATAAGCATACCTCCCAACTTTTTTGAGATGGGAATGAGGGACACCTTGCTGAGCGGGGGGGGGTCCCCTGATCTGAGTTGTTGAGCAGGGGGTCCACAGATCTGAGTTGTTGAGCGGGGGGGTCGGAGTTGTTGAGTGGGGGGGTTCCGCGGATCTAAGCATAAGTGCCCATCAGTGCCACCCAAAAGTGCCGCCCATGAGTACCCATCGGTGCAGCATACCAGTGCTGCCTATCAGTGCCCATCAGTGTCATCTCATCGGTGTCCATCAGTGCCGCCATATCAGTGCCCATAATTGAAGAAAACTTACTTACTTACAAAAAAAAGTTACAGAAAAAAATACAAACTTAATTTTTTTTTAAAAATTTGGTCTTTTTTTATTTGTTTCGCAAGAAATACAAATCGCAGAGGTGATCAAATACCACCAAAAAAAAGCTCTATTTGTGGGGAAAAAAATGATAAAAATTTCATTTGACCGCGCAGTTGTCATTCAAATTGCGACAGCGCAGAGAGCTAAAAATTGGCTTGGGCAGGAAGGTGCGTAAGTGCCTGATATGGAAGGGGTTAAACTCAAAGTTAAATTGCACTACTGGGCAAATGAATTTTCATTAAACAAGTCAATAGGCAAGAACGTTTGATTTGTCGCCGACTTTCTTGAACTGCCATGTGCACAAGCCCCTATTGGTGCAGCTTGCAGCAAGAATCCATAATTTGCATACAATGATAATGCGGCTCTGCTTACTTACTGATAAGAGAAGACAGTACCACCCAGGTTCACTACTAGGTCACAGCTGAGGAAAGTTACAGCAGTTAAAGCGTATCTAAACCCCAAAAAACAAAAAGGTAATAGATTGCAGCTTACCAGTCATTTTATGTGGTGGCTGCATTAGTTTTCTTTTTTACAGACATTTTTTCCCTTTATTGTCACCTGGTGCTCCTGCCAGTAACACACTTTCTGTCCCTACATTTATTTCTACACTACATCTATGGATTCAGCCATAGCTGTCGCATAGGCGGAAGTGGGAAAGTGATTGAATTTAAGTGATAAATGTCATGGCTATAGTAGGCTTAAAGAATTAAATTGCAAATAAAAGTGCAGTCAAATCAAGCATTTTAAGTGCTTGGTTACAGTATTTTTCCTTTCCATTAATTATTTTTTATTCTCTTGCAATGTGCCTAGAAACTTTGGACAAATCTTGAAAACATTGACCACTCCAGGAAGAGTGTCTAATTACCGTCTGTGCTGGCCCAGCTTCTCTGTCCCTCCCCACACTTCCCTACATAAACTATGTAGCTATCAGGTTAGGAGCAAAAGGAGAATACTATAGAGCAGCCATTCTTAACCAGGGTTTTATGGAACTCTTAAGTTTCTCCAGAGGTTTATAGGGGTTAATTGACCTAGAGCTGTCACTCTCAACTAAAGTTCCATGAAACCCTTGGGTTCCTCCAGAGGTTGCTAGGGGTTCCTTAACCTAGAACAGTCATTCTCAACTAGGGTTCCATGGAACTCTTGGGTTCCTCTAGACTAGAGGTTGCTAAGGGTTTCTTGACCTAGAGCAGTAATTCTCAACTAGGGATCCATGGAACCCTTGTTTCTCCAGAGGTTTCTAGGGGGTTACTAGACCTAGAGCTCTCACTTTCAACTAGAGTTCCATGGAACCATTGGATTCCTCCAGAGGTTTCGAGGGGTTTCTTGACCTAGAGCAGTCATTCTGAACTAGGGTTCCATGGAACTCTTGGATTCCTCTATAGGTTGCTAGGGGTTTCTTGACCTAGAGCAGTAATTCTCAACTAGGAATCCACAGAAGCCTTGGGTTCCTCCAGAGGTTGCTAGGTGTTCCTTAACCTAGAGCAGTAATTCTCAACTTGGGTTCCATGGAACTCTTGGGTTGCTCTAGAGGTTGCTAAGGGTTTCTTGACCTAGATCAGTAATTCTCAACTTGGAAACATTGGAACCCTTGTTTCTCCAGAGGTTTCTAGGGGGTTACTAGACCTAGAGCTGTCACTTTCAACTAGAGTTCCATGGAACCCTTGGGTTCCTCCAGAGGTTGCTAGGGGTTCCTAAACCCAGAGCAGTCATTCTCAACTAGGGTTCTATGGAACTCTTGGGTTCCTCTATAGGTTGCTAGGGGTTTCTTGACCTAGAGCAGTAATTCTCAACTAGGAATCCCTAGAACCATTGGGTTCCTCCAGAGGTTGCTAGGTGTTCCTTAACCTAGAGCAGTAATTCTCAACTTGGGTTCAATGGAACTCTTGGGTTCCTCTAGAGGTTGCTAAGGGTTTCTTGACCTAGATCAGTAATTCTCAACTAGGGAACCATGGAACCCTTGTTTCTCCAGAGGTTTCTAGGGGGTTACTAGACCTAGAGCTTTCACTTTCAACTAGAGTTCCATGGAACCCTTCGATTCCTCCAGAGGTTTCTAGGGGTTCCTTAACCTAGAGCAGTCATTCTCAACTAGGGTTCCATGGAACTCTTGGGTTCCTCTAGAGGTCGCTAGGGTTTTCTTGACCTAGAGCAGTAATTCTCAACTTGGGATCCATGGAACCCTTGTTTCTCCAGAGGTTTCTAGGGGTTACTAGACCTAGAGCTGTCACTTTCAACTAGAGTTTCATGGAAGCCTTGGGTTCCTCCAGAGGTTGCTAGGGGTTCCTTAACCTAGAGCAGTAATTCTCAACTAGGGTTCCATGTAACTCTTGGGCTCCTCTAGATGTTGCTAGGGGTTTCTTGACCTAGAGCAGTCATTCTCAACTAGGGATCCATTGAAGCCTTGTTTCTCCACAGGTTGCTAGGGGTTCCCCATCTGTTGGTGCTTACCTAGTGTTAGGGCACAACAGCACTTGGCAGAACTAAGCAGCGTGACTCCAATGATCTTTTCAGCTGCCTGAAATGGTTTGATTCTGACCACTTTTGTAATGGGGACCATCAAAATAAGAGGCATTTTTTCTTACTGACCCCAATGAATTTTATTTAGAAGAACGACCCCAAGACCTGGAAATTGGTTAAGGTTTTTCTGGAGTCAAATGGTTGAGAAAAGTTGTCACTTAAGTCTGCTGGGGCAGCCAGCATCACATTCAAGATGGCAGCACCCAGCAGCAGTCCTGGGGCTTTTGGAGGTCTACACTCCCTTTTATAGAACATGCCTAAAATATGTTGTATGCACATCTAATCTTTTGGGAGAATTCTGGTTGGAATAAATGATCTGGTGACAAGGACTCCTTAAGAATTAGTGGTAGATGAGTGGGGACAATAAGACCCAAAACCTTTTGGAAGTGTCAGGGCTTCCCCCATTGGAATGGCCACCCATTCAGTTGTATTGTAAATATGTGTAAGTACCTGCAGCTTTTTTTTTTTTGATGACAAGGTCAATTAAAGCCAAACTTTAAGCTGCCCAAACTCTGACCCCAATCAATACGGGAACCTGCAAATGCTGGAGAAACAAAATTCCTTGGCATTGGATCCACGCTACAAAAGATCTACACTGAACTCATATACTACTTAATTGTTGCTACTGAAGCTCAGAGCAGTTGCCTGGCTGGCGGAAATAATGTCATTTGGGTGTACCATTTAGTCGGTCAGGACAAACTGTAGCCTATTGAAGGGCTTTCAGCATCAGCCTGCCCTGCCACTTGTACCTCCTCAACAGCTGGACGAGTACATGCTGGCCAGACCTTCCCACACCACTATTGTTCTCAAGCAGCATGTGATGTACAGGGAGAGATGCCAGTGTTGAAGTTGGCACGACTGCCCGGCACAGCTTACAAAGTTTTGGAGAGGTCGAAATATGAACCCATTCACGTCCAGAACTTTATATCAACCAATATTTAGGTTGGATCCTATTATTAACAATAGCATTAGTATTTCCCTATAGCCTATAAAGAGAATCTGTCACTTTCAGACTCCGACAGATGAACGGAGTGGCGAGGGAGCGAAGGTAAGTATTAGGGGTGCAACAGATCGTTCCTCGGATCAGAGCCACGAAACGGATAATTTTTCGGATCACCACCATATATAGTCCCCACTGTAATATCCACAGACATCTTTCCCACTGTAATGTCCACGTCATCTCCCCCACTGTAATGTCCACGTCATCTCCCCCACTGTAATGTCCACGTCATCTCCCCCACTGTAATGTCCACGTCATCTCCCCCACTGTAATGTCCACGTCATCTCCCCCACTGTAATGTCCACATCTCCCCCCACTGTAATGTCCACGTCATCTCCCCCACTGTAATGTCCACGTCATCTCCCCCACTGCAATGTCCACATCTACCACACTGTAATGTCCACATCTCCCCCACTGTAATGTCCACATCTACCACACTGTAATGTCCACATCTCCCCCACTGTAATGTCCACATCTCCCCCACTGTAATGTCCACATCTCCCCCACTGTAATGTCCACGTCATCTCCCCCACTGTAATGTCCACGTCATCTCCCCCACTGTAATGTCCACGTCATCTCCCCCACTGTAATGTCCACATCTCCCCCCACTGTAATGTCCACGTCATCTCCCCCACTGTAATGTCCACGACATCTCCCCCACTGCAATGTCCACATCTCTGTAATGTCCACATCTCCCCCACTGTAATGTCCACATCTCCCCCACTGTAATGTCCACATCTCCCCCACTGTAATGTCCACATCTCCCCCACTGTAATGTCCACATCTCCCCCACTGTAATGTCCACATCTCCCCCACTGTAATGTCCACATCTCCCCCACTGTAATGTCCACATCTCCCCCACTGTAATGTCCACGTCATCTCCCCCACTGTAATGTCCACGTCATCTCCCCCACTGTAATGTCCACGTCATCTCCCCCACTGTAATGTCCACATCTACCACACTGTAATGTCCACATCTCCCCCACTGTAATGTCCACGTCATCTCCCCCACTGTAATGTCCACGTCATCTCCCCCACTGTAATGTCCACGTCATCTCCCCCACTGTAATGTCCACGTCATCTCCCCCACTGTAATGTCCACGTAATCTCCCCCACTGTAATGTCCACGTCATCTCCCCCCACTGTAATGTCCGCGTCATCTCCCCCACTGTAATGTCCGCGTCATCTCCCCCACTGTAATGTCCGCGTCATCTCCCCCACTGTAATGTCCACATCTCCCCCACTGTAATGTCCACGTCATCTTCCCCACTGTAATGTCCACATCTCCCCCCATCTCCCCCACTGTAATGTCCACATCTCCCCCCATCCCCCCCACTGTAATGTCCACATCTCCCCCCATCTCCCCCACTGTAATGTCCACATCTCCCCCCATCCCCCCCACTGTAATGTCCACATCTCCCCAGTCAGCGCCACTCTGATGGGAAGCTCAACTAGGCCATCACCGGGTGTACTAAAATGGCCGCCGCTCCAGACCTATGGGCTTAAAGTGGAGGTTCACCTAAAAAAAATGTTTTATCATTGCATTTAGGCTATTTAGTAAAATCAGAATCGGCGTTTGTTTTTTAAAAAGGCTAGCGGGACATACCTTTTTCTTTATAGATGATCAACGCGGCTTCTGGGTATGGTCGCCAGGACTGGGTGCTCCTAATTGATTGACAGGCATCCTGACGATGCATACAGCGCGTCACGAGTAGCCGAAAGAAGCCGAATGTTGATGCGGCTCTATACGACGCTTGCGCACCGACGTTCAGCTTCTTTCGGCTACTCGTGACGCGCTGTATGCGTCGGTCGGGATGCCTGTCAATCAATTAGGAACGCCCAGCCCTGACGACCCGGAAGTCGCGTTGATCATCTATATAGAAAAAGGTATGTCCCGCTAGCATTTTTAAAAAACAAACGCTGATTCTCATTCTACTAAATAGCCTAAATGCAATAATACATATTTTTTTTTTTTTGGTGAACCTTCACTTTAATTTCGAGGAATCACGTGGTGTGCCGATCCGCGGACATTGACCAGTTCAGAACGCGGATCATCCATGCCGCCTACCAGTGCTCATCCAATGCCGCCTTCCAGTGCTCATCCATGCCGCCTATCTGTGCCCATCCGTACCACCTATCGTTGCCCATCCGTGCCGCCTATCAGTGCCACCCATCATTGCCCATCAGTGCCGCATTTTATTGCCCATCATCAGTGCCCATCAGTGCCACCTCATCGGTGCCCATCAGTGCAGTACCATCAGTGAAGTAGAAAATGTACTTATTTACAATGTTTTGTAACTGAAACAAAAAAAAAACATATATATATATTTTTTTTAAATGGTAATTTTTTTTAGCAGAAAATAAAAAACGCAGAGGTGATCAAATACCACCAGAAGAAAGCTCTATTTGTGGGAACAAAATAATACAAATTTTGTTTGGGTACAGTGTCGCACGACCGCGCAACTGTCATTCAAAGTGCAACAGCGCTGAAAGCTGAAAATTGGTCTGGGCAGGAAGGTGTATAAGTGCCCGGTATGAAAGTAGTTAAATGACCGTTTCAGGATATTAGTTTGGAAACGTGCTAAGAGTTCCGATTTTCTTATTTGGGGTTTTAGCGCGATTCCTGAAGAGTAATTCATCAGCTGCCAGATGACACACAGAGAAGGTGACGGCTGAGCCAGGCGACGGTTACAACCCGGGCCTCTGGTCAGTTACACCACAATACGCTCCTTTCACTGCCTGACTCATCGCTGGCCAGCTGCTCTATATTACCGCCAGCGAGTCAACTGAAAGTCTGTAAAAGCTATATTGGCTCCTCCAGCTAAGCGCCTGTATTAATTACAAGAAAAAAGATTTTGTTTTATGCCATGGCATGGGATTTTAGATCACTTTACATCTCTTTTACCACTTCAGTTCCAAAAGATTTACCCTCCTTGACCAAGATTTTTTTTGCTATCTAGCACTGTGCTAATGTAACTGCCAATTGCTCAGTCATGCAACACTGTACGTAAATGACATTGTTATCGTGTTTTTCACATAACAAGAGCTTTCTTTTGGTGGTATTTGACCACCTTTGGGTTTTTCTTTTTTTTTTCCAATATTTTTCAATATACCGTAAATGAAAATAATATATATATATATATATATATATATATATATATATATATATATATATATATATTTTAACCGCTTAACCACTTAAGACCCAGACCATTATGCAGGTAAAGGACCACGTCCCTTTTTGCGATTCGGCACTGCGACGCTTTAACTGACAATTGCGCGGTCGTGCGACGTGGCTCCCAAACAAAACTGGCATTCTTTTTTTTCCAACAAATAGAGCTTCCTTTTGGTGATATTTGATCACCTCTGCGGTTTTTATTTTTTGCGCTACAAACAAAAATAGAGCGACAATTTTGAAAAATATGCAATATTTTTTACTTTTTGCTATACTAAATATCCCCAAAAAATATATAAAAAAACATTTTTTTTCCTCAATTAAGGCCGATACGTATTCTTCTACATATTTTTGGTAAAAAAAAAACGCAATAAGCGTTTAACGATTGATTTAAGCAAAATGTATAGCGTTTACAAAATAGGGAACAGTTTTATGGCTTTTTTATTAATATTTTTTTTTTACTACTAATGGCGCCGATCAGCGATTTCTTTCGTGACTGCAACATTATGGCGGACACTTCGGACAATTTTGACACATTTTTGGGACCATTGTCATTTTCACAGCAAAAAATGCTATATAAATGCATTGTTTACTGTGAAAATTACAATTTCAGTTTGGGAGTTAACCACTAGGGGGGCACTGAAGGGGTTAAGTGTGACCTCATATGTGTTTCTAACTGTAGGGGGGTGTGTCTGGACGTGTGACATCATTGATATCATTGATCGTGTTTCCCTATGAAGCTGTGGAGAACAGGGAAGGTGTGTTTACACACAGCTCTCCCCATTCATCAGCTCCGGGGACCGATCGTGGGACTCCAGCGGAGATCAGGGGTCCGCGGGTCCTGCAGCCGCAGTCACGGAGCTTCGGACTAGGTCGCGGGCGCGTGCCCGGGACACACGACTGGGCAATTAAAGAGGACGTACAGGTACGTGCTTGTGCCCAGCCGTGCCATTCTGCTGATGTATATCTGCAGGAGCCGGTCCTTAAGTGGTTAAGGACCGCCGTACGCAGATATACATCTGCAAAATGGCACGGCTGGGCACAAGGGCGTACATGTACGTCCCTTTAAGAGCCCAGCCGTGGGTCACGCAGCGCGCCTCCGCCGACGCGCCCTGCGTGTACCGCCGACCCGATCGCCAGTGGTGTCCCACGATCGGGTCACAGAAAGGAAGAACTGGGAGAGGTAAGTGAATTTAATTCACTTTGGAATAAGGCTGTAACATACCAAAATGTGGAAAAAGTGAAGCCCTGTGAATACTTTCCGGATGCAGTGTAGTAACCGTTGAGTAAGTAGTTTATTTCCTCGTCCATTTATCAGTCTATTTTATTATATACAGTTTGATTCGATTTTATTGATGTTTTTCGCACTTGTCCTGCTGGCTGTCTGGCTGCCAACTCCTTTAATGTTTAAGATTCATAAGAATGGTTTACAGGGGAAATTAGTTTAGATATTAACATATTAAAACGTTTCTAAAAACTTTTAGGCTAGGTTCACACTATCTTCGCATGCACCTTCCCGAGAGGCAGGAAGGAGGGGGTGAGGGGGGATAGAGGAGAGCTGAGAGCAGGCAGCGTATGACGGAGGGACATACTCTGACCACAGTGATCAGGCTCAGCAACCATGATTTTCGTGGACAGTTTAGAAAGGACATACAGGAAGTGGCAGGTTCAGGGAGTTTTTTTTAGAGGGGGGCAGATTACACAGCACAAGCACTTTGCTGTTTAATCTGCTTTAGGGGCCAGTCATAGGCGTGCGCAAGGGGTGTGCCAGGTGTGCCTGGGCACACCCTAATCCTGGAGTTGGTAACCCATTAGTCGTGGGCAGGTAACAGGTAAGCCGCGATCCTTACTTGCCAACCCCCAGAACCTGGACAGGATAGGCAGCAGGGGTGGAAATGAGTGGAACAGATCTGTATTTTCTTCTGCAGCAGCTGAAAGTAGGCTTCTCTTCTCCCTCTCACCGATATTCAGCTGCCACAGGAGGAAAATACAGAGGATCGGTACCAATATATGTCACCCCTCTGTTTCTCTTCTTTCTGCTGCTCAGGTCTCCCTGTGTGCTCCCCTGCTCCCCCGGCCCATTGTTTCAGGATGACTAGCGGGTTACGTCGGTGGAATGAAGTCTGTTTTTAGGCGTATCTAAGTTTGTGGGTCCGGCGTATCTGGAGATACCTGGAGATACGTCGGTGTAAGTGCTTTATGAACCCGGGCCAATGTCTTTAAAATTGCCCAGCCCCTGTTTATATCCAATTTGGGGACAAAACCGGGGACAGACTTGGTTCGGGGACAGTTTCCTCAGTCCGGAGACTGTCCCCGAAAACCGGGGATGTTTTTGATGGGCACAGTGGCGAAAATGTATGGCATAGTGGCTGCATTTGATGACATGGCATTTGATGGGCACAGTGGCGACAATTGATGGGCACAGTGGCTGCAATTGATGGGCATAGTAGCTGCGTTTGATGGTATGGCACAGTGGCAACAATTTATGGGCACAGTGGTGACAATTGATGGCACAGTGGATGCGTTTGATGGCATGGCACAGTGGCGACAATTGATGGGCACAGTGGCTGTGTTTAATGGGCACAGTGGTGGCAATTGATGGGCACAGTAGTTGTGTTTGATGGGCACAGTGAGGCTGCAATTTACTTTTTTTTTCATTTGTTTGCGCCCCCCAAAAAATTTGAGCACCAGCCGCCACTGGATTGTAGGGGTTCTTCTAATATCTCTATTTGAGGCCGCGTACACACGATCAAATCTGTCTGCTGGAAACGGTCTGCTAGACCGTCCCAGCAGACAGATTCGATCGTGTGTACGGGCGAGCAGACGGATTTGGCCACCCGACAGATTTCAAAGCATGCTTTGAAATCTATCGGGTGGGAACCCGTCCGCCCGACATGTCTGCTGGTTAGTACACTTACCAGCAGACATGTCGTCTCGCACGGGCGCCGAATGGATTCGGCGCATGCGCGGAAGTGTTTTACTTCCTGGTGCGGTGACGTGGCGGCGTCAACGTCACCGCCACGTCACCGACACGTCAGCGCGCCGTCTGCTGGCGGGGATTTTGGTTTACTCGTGTGTACACGCGAGCAAACCAAAATCCCAGCAGACAGATTTGTTCAAATCGGTCGGTCCGACCGATTTGAACAAATGAATTGCCTCGTGTGTACGAGGCCTGAGAGGCAGACGTAGATACGGAAAGTATTTTGTGTAATTGTATTGATGGGCAGAGTGTCCCCTGGTTCCTGCTCTCTCTTTTGCTTCCACAGCTAAACAGTGGAAGGTCGTTCAGTAAAGAATTGGGTGATAGGACGCTGTAGTTGTCACCCTGGAGCAACTTCAAATCCTGCCAAATGATGGGATATAAAAACAATAAATTACACGTAGCTTTAGCAATCCCATAACTGATTGTATTTGTTGGCTAGAATTGCTGTCCAATGATCCAGCTACTTCATTGCCGGATTATATTGCCGACAATGGAGTCATGACATTCATTCACTCCAGGGCATTTTTTATCAGAGAATAGGTGCAGGAACTCCTCCTTTCTGAGTCATCCCTTGACTCCGCCCCCTACCCACCTCCAAGCACTGTTCCTTGGTTCCACCTCCTACCCACCTCCCAGTACCACCCCTTTTAGAGAATACAGAACCAAGTATCATTTTATAGTGCTAAGTATTAGCAACAATGGACACCCAGTGACAATACACTCCCAACAGCCAGCATCAATAGACCCTCCAGCAGCCAGCAATACTAGACCCTTCCCTCCAGCAGTGATTGACCCCCTGCAGGATAAGACCCACCCCAGCAAAAATCCAACCTCCACTGGCAACAACAGGCCTCCACAGCAACAATACCCCCCCCCCCCCCCCCAGCTAAAATAATTTGCCTCCAGCAACAATAAATTTCCCAGTAGCCAGCATTAACCACTTAAGGACCCCTTCACGCCGATATACGTCGGCAGAATGGCGGGGCTGGGCACATCAACGTACCTGTACGTGGCCCTTTAAACCCAGCCGCTGGGTCGCGTGTGCACACTGCCGTCGCGTGCACGCAACCTGGTCCGAAGCTCCGTGACCCGCGGTACTCGATCTCCGCTGGAGTCCCGCTATCGGTCCCCGGAGCTGAAGAACGGGGAGAGGTGTGTGTAAACACAGCTTCCCCGTTCTTCACTGTGGTGCCGACATTGATCGTGTGTTCCCTAATATAGGGAAAAACAATCAATGACGTCACACCTACAGCCACACCCCCTTACAGTTAGAAACACAGATGAGGTCACACTTAACCCCTTCAGCGCCCCCTTGTGGTTAACTCCCAAACTGCAATTGTAATTTTCACAGTAAACAATGCATTTTTAATGCATTTTTTGTTGTGAAAATGACAATGGTCCCAAAAATGTGTCAAAATTGTCTGATGTGTCCGCCATAATGTCGCAGTCACGAAAAAAATCGCTGATCGCTGCCATTAGTAGTAAAAAAAAGTTTTTTTATAAAAATGCAATAAAACTATTCCCTATTTTGTAAACGCTATCAATTTTGCGCAAACCAATCGATAAACGCTTATTGCGATTTTTTTTACCAAAAATAGGTAGAAGAATACGTATCGGCCTAAACTGAGGAAAAACATTTTTATATATACATTGGGGGATATTTCTTACAGCAAATAGTAAAAAAATATTGAATTTTTTCAAAATTTTCGCTCTATTTTTGCTTATAGCGCAAAAAAAAAAAAACGCAGAGGTGATCAAATACCACCAAAAGAAAGCTCCATTTGTGGGGGAAAAAAAGGACGCCAATTTTGTTTGGGAGACACGCCGCACGGCCGCTCAATTGTCAGTTAAATCGACGCAGTGCCGAATTGCAAAAACTGTCCGGGTCCTTTAGCTGCCTAAAAGTCCGGGTCTTAAGTGGTTAATAGACCCTCCAGCAGCCAGAAACAAAGACCCCTTCAACAGTAAATCCCTCCCAGCAACAATAGATCCCCCATCCTCAGCAAATAGATTCCCTCCAGCAACAACAGATTCCCCTGCACCAGCATCAATCGATCCTCCTTTGCCATTACATATATTCAGTTCTGGAGGTGCCTGCATTCCCGTTGAAAAAAAGCCCTGATTCACTCTATTCACATACTGATGCCACTCCTGGGGGATAGTCATGCATTAGTACAATAAAGTTTTTTCGACAGAATTTCCTGTGAAAATGTGATGAAATAAGAGCTGATATGTAACACAACCTTTCTCAACCTTTTTACAGTATCTCACAAAAGTCAGTACACCCCTTATATTTTTGTAAATATTTGATTCTAACTTTTCATGTGACAATACAGAAGAAATGACACTTTGCTACAAAGTTGTGTAGTAAGTGTACAACTTGTATAACAGTGTAAATTTGCTGTCCCCTCAAAATAACTCAATGCACAGCCATTAATGTCTAAACCGCTGGCAACAAAAGTGAGTAAACCCCTAAGTAAAAATGTCCAAATTGGGCCCAAAGTGTCAATATTTTGTGTGGCCGCCATTATTGTCCAGCACTGCCTTAACCCTCTTGGGCATGGAGTTTATCAGAGCTTCACAGGTTGCCACTGGAGTCCTCTTCCCCTCCTCCATGATGACATCACGGAGCTGGTGGATGTTAGAGACCTTGCGCTCCTCCACCTTCCATTTGAGAATGCCCCACAGATGCTCAATAGGGTTTAGGTCTGGGGACATGCTTGGCCAGTCCATCACCTTTACTCTCAGCTTTTTTTAGTAAGGCAGTGGTCGTCTTGGAGGTGTGTTTGGGGTCGTTATGTTGGAATACTGCCCTGCGGCCCAGTCTCTAAAGGGAGGGGATCATGCTCTGCTTCAGTATGTCACAGTACATGTTGGCATTCATGGTCCCCTCAATGTTGTGTAGCTTCCCAGTGCCAGCAGCACTCATGCAGCCCCAGACCATGGCTCCCACCATCATGCTTGACTGTAGGCAAGACACACTTGTCTTTGATCTCCCCACCTGGTTGTCACCACACACGCCTGACACCATCTGAACCAAATACGTTTATCTTGGTCTCATCAGACCACAGGATATGGTTCCAGTAATCCATGTCCTTAGTCTGCTTGTATTCAGCAAACTGTTTGCAGGCTTTCTTGTGCATCATCTTTAGAAGAGGCTTCCTTCTGGGATGACAGCCATGCAGACCAATTTGATGCAGTGTGCAGCGTATGGTCTGAGCCCTGACAGGTTGACCCCCTCCCTCCTTCAACCTCTGCAGCAATGCTGGCAGCACTCATACGTCTATTTCCCAAAGACAACCTCTGGATATGACACGGAGCACGTGACCCCAACTTCTTTGGTAGACCGTGGCGAGGCCTCTTCTGAGGGGAACATGTCCTGTTAAACTGAAGTATGGTCTTGGCCACTGTGCTGCAGCTCAGTTTCAGGGTCTTGGCAATCTTCTTATATCCCAGGCCATCTTTATGTAAAGCAACAATTATTTTTTTCAGATCCTCAGAGAGTTCTTTGCCACGAGGTGCCATGTTGAACTTCCAGTGACCAGTATAAGGGTCCTTTCCCACGGAGCGGACCGTTTTTCGGTCCGCTCCGTGTGTGTCCGTCGGCTCAGAGGGGATCATCCGTAAATCCCCGCTCAGCTGTCGGCGGACAGGGCGGTCCCCGCACACTGTGCAGGGACCGCCCTGTCTCTCCTCCGCTCTCCCCTATGGGGAATCGGATTAAAACGGACCGTTTGTCCGTATTCATCTGATCCGTTACGCCAGACGGAAGAAAAATAGGGTTTTCTTCCGTCCGAAAAACCGGATCCAGACGGACGCGGATCATTGCGGACGTTAGCGGATGCATCATCCGCTAACGGACGCGACCCCATAGGCATCCATTACAAGTCCGTAAACGGACTTGTAAAAATGGGCGAACGGAGGCGGACACGTGAATGGGGCCTAAGAGAGTGAGAGCTATAACACCAAATTTAACACACCTGCTCCCCAATCACACCTGAGACCTTGTAACACTAACAAGTCAAATGACACCAGGGAGGGAAAATGGCTAATTGGGTAAAATTTGGACGTTTTCACTTAGGGGTGTACTCACTTTTGTTGCCAGTGGTTTAGACATTAATAGCTGTGTTTTGAGTTTTTTTGAGGGGACATCAAATGTAAACTGTTATACAAGCTGTACACTCACTACACAACATTGTAGCAAAGTGTCATTTATTCAGTGTTGTCACATGAAAAGATAGAATAAAATATTTACAAGAATGTAAGGAGTGTACTCATTTTTGTGAGATACTGTAACTAGAAGGAACCCTTGAAATAACATTAAAGCCTCAGAGAACCCTTTAATACCTAATATATCTAGATCATTGGTGTCAGTGGTTACTGATGTAGGATAAACTGCTCATTTCTCAAGGAGGCTCCAGCAACCTTAAGGTTCCACAGAACCATAGTTGAGAAAGGATAACCACATCAATTCAAAGGAAATCTGCAGCCAAGCTATGAGCATTGAAATATTTCCATATTCTTAAATAATAAATAATCTTTAAAGTGGTACCTTAACCACTTCAGCCCCGGACCAATATGCAGGTTAAGGACCTTGCCCCATTATGTGATTCGGCACTGCGTCGCTTTAACTGACAATTGCGCGGTCGTGCGACGTGGCTGCCAAACAAAATTGGCGTCCTTTTTTCCCACAAATAGAGCTTTTTTTTGGTGGTATTTGATCACCTCTGTGGTTTTTATTTTTTGCGCTATAAACAAAAATAGAGCGACAATTTTAAACAAAATGCAATATATTTTACTTTTTGCTATAATAAATATCCCCCAAAAATATCTAAAACAACTTTTTTTTTCCTCAGTTTAGGCCGATACGTATTCTTCTACCTATTTTTGGTAAAAAAAAAAAACATTTTTATTAATATTTTTTTTTTACTACTAATGGCGGCGATCAGTGATTTTTTGTGTGACTGCGACATTATGGCGGACACTTCGGACACTTTTGTCACATTTTTGGGACCATTGTCATTTTCACAGCGAAAAAGTGCTATAAAAATGCACTGATTACTGTGAAAATGACACTGGCAGTAAAGGGATTAACCAGGAGGGGCGCTGTAGGGGTTAAGTGTGCCCTAAGAGAGTGATTCTTACTGTGGGGGTGTGGTTATGCATGTGACATCACTGATCTCTGTAGCTGCTGACTTCTCTTCTTCCAGCAGCTCAGCTCACCCGCCTTCCTTATTTCCCCTGTAAACCATTGTTAGGAATCTGAAACATCAAGGAGTTGGCAGCCAGCAGGACAAGTGCAAAAAACATCAATAAAATCTAATCAAACTGTATATAATAAAATAGGCTGATAAAAAGACGAGGAAATAAACTACTTTCTTAACCACTTCAATACCGGCACTTACGCACCTTCCTGCCCAAGCCAATTTTTAGCTTTCAGTGCTGTCGCAATTTGAATGACAATTACGCGGTCGTGCTACACTGTACCCAAATGAAATTTTTATATTTTTTCCCCACAAATAGAGCTTTCTTTTGGTGGTATTTGATCACCTCTGCGATTTTTATTTTTTGCACAACAACTAAAAAAAGACCGAAATTTTTGAAAAAAATTAAGTTGTTAATTTTTTTGGTAAATACGTTTTCTTCTTCAATTATGGGCACTCCCTGGTGGTCCAGTGTTGGCATCCAAGGGGGGGTCTGCGCTGATACATAATCAGCGCAACCCCCCCCCCCCATCAGTAGACCTGCCGATTGGCTCTCTTCTACTCGCGTCTGTCAGATGCGAGCGAGGAAGAGCCAATCAACGGCTCAATTGACGACCAGGAAATTCTATTACAACTCTGATTGTAATAGAATTATCTCCTATGATTGTCAGCTCCATCTAGTGGACTAAATGCGATAGTTTCTTTTGATTCAGGGATTTAAGAAAAAAATCTGCATTATGGGCACTAGGTGGTGATGATGACTATAGAAGATAATCATATTACAAACATCACAGCAAGAGACCACTTGATATACTGGAAGAGCAAGGATAAGAAAACTGCCACTGGAATACAAAGCACAGAGCATATCAGAGGCAGCTGCCAGCATAAGTGGAAGTGAGATTAATGCATCTCTGTTAATCTGTAACATATGCAAAGTCTAGCCAGGTTTCAACTTGAACAATAGTGTTATAGAATATTCATCAGAGGCTTACAATAAAGTGATAGCATTTTTAGAAGATTTGTCAGGGAGACAGGCCCTTGGCCTTCTACTAAGTGCCTCAGGTCTTCTATCTAGTGCCCCAGGTCTTCTACCAAGTGACTCAGGTCTTCTACCAAGTGACTCAGGTCTTCTACCAAGTGACTCAGGTCTTCTACCAAGTGACTCAGGTCTTCTACCAAGTGCCCCAGGTCTTCTACCAAGTGCCCCAGGTCTTCTACCAAGTGCCCCAGGTCTTCTACCAAGTGCCCCAGGTCTTCGACCAAGTGACTCAGGTCTTCGACCAAGTGACTCAGGTCTTCTACCAAATGCCCCAGGTCTTCTATAGAGTGACCCAGGTCTTCTACCAAGTGCCCCAGGTCTTCTACCAAGTGCCCCAGGTCTTCTACCAAGTGACCCAGGTCTTCTATAGAGTGACCCAGGTCTTCTATAGAGTGACCCAGGTCTTCTATAGAGTGACCCAGGTCTTCTACAGAGTGACCCAGGTCTTCTACAGAGTAACTCAAGTCTTCTACCAAGTGACCCAGGTCTTCTATAGAGTGACCCAGGTCTTCTACCAAGTGACCCAGGTCTTCTACCAAGTGACTCAGGTCTTCTACCAAGTGCCCCAGGTCTTCTACCAAGTGACCCAGGTCTTCTACCAAGTGACCCAGGTCTTCTACAGAGTGACCCAGGACTTCTACAGAGTGACCCAGGACTTCTACAGAGTGACCCAGGACTTCTACAGAGTGACCCAGGACTTCTACAGAGTGACTCAGGTCTTCTACAGATTAATTAGGTCTTCTACCAAGTGCCCCAGGTCTTCTACCAAGTGCCCCAGGTCTTCTACCAAGTGCCCCAGGTCTTCTACCAAGTGACTCCGGGAAAATTGTAGGGAAAAAAGGACGTCAAATTTATTTGGGCACAGTGTTGCATGAACGTGCAATTGTCAATTAAAGTAATGCAGTGCGGTATGGAGGCTCTTTACTACGTGATCAGCCGTGTCCAATCTGACAGACGCAAGTAGAGGAGAGCCGATGGTCGGCTCTCCAGACAGGGGGGTCTGCGCTGATTGTTCATCAGCGCAGCCTCCCCTCGGATGCCCACACTGGACCACCAGGGAAGCTGCCAGGACCACCAGGGAAGCCGCTAACATGTGGATGGCCAGGTATGTCCCCCATGGCCATCCACATGTTCCAACATATGCCCATTATATGCCAATCAGTGCCCACAAATGGGCACTGACTGGCACCATTATGGAAAAAATAAAATCAGTGATGCCCAGCATTACCCCACATCAGTGTCCGTCAGTGCACACCTATCAATGACCATCATTGTCCATCCATGCCACCTATTAGTGCCACCCATAAGTACCCATCAGTGCCACCCATAAGTACCTATCAGTGCCGCCTATGAGTGCCCATCAGTGCCTCCTATGAGTGCCCATCAGTGCCTCCTATGAGTGCCCATCAGTGCCTCCTATGAGTGCCCATCAGTGTCACTTTGAGTGCCCATCAGTGTTGCATACCTGTGCCACCTATCAGTGCCCATCAGTGCCGCCTATCAGTGACCATCAGTGCCACCTCATCAGTGCCACCTCATTGGTGCCAATCGGTGTTGCCTTATCAGTGCCCATCATTAAAGAAGAAAAATTACTTATTTACAAAAAAAAAACAAGAAAAACTTTTTTCTTTTCAACATTTTTGGTCTTTTTTTATTTGTTGCGCAAAAAATTAAAAATCGCAGAGGTGATCAATTACCAACAAAATAAAGCTCTATTTGTGGGAACGAAATGGTAACAAATTTAGGGTACAGTGTAGCATGACCACGCAATTGTCATTAGTGCTAAACAGAGCTTTTTTTCTCAGAAAATAGGTGCAGGAACTCAACCACGACCCCGTTTAGATTTCACAAACAGTAGAAGGGTCTTAAGGGGGCATTAAATACCAGGATTGCATTACATATAGAGTGCAGAGTTCAGGGGGGTTACACACAGAGTCCAGAGCTGTCGCTTGTAAACACAGAAACCAGAATTATGTGTTTACAAGTGATTGTGGTGAATGGGCAACAAAGGGTCTGAGCCAGAGGTGGTGGAACGGAGTTCCCCCAAGTTCCCTCTGAAAAAAACCCTGGCGCTAAAAGCTAAAAATTGGCCTGGGCAGAAAGGTGTATAAGTGCCTGGTATTGAAGTGGTTAGGGGGGTAAATCCTCCCGGGGGTGAAGTGGTTAATGTGTTTGTTTTTTGCCTCCTTGTAACTTCTTCTGTGGTCTCCTAAACCTCTCCGTGAAGGTTGCAGTCATGTGCACTGCTCTATACATACCACGCGTCTCGTAGTACATAATCCACAGTCCTTATAGTCTATCTCAGGAGCAAGCAAGAGAGAATAGCTATGTTCTTATGTACAGTGGGACCACGGAGGATGAACGCTGTCACCCCACAACCACAAGTCAATGAAAAAAAAATTTTTTTGAAGGAGCCTGGGAGCAATAGAAGAGACTTTTTTTTTTAGTTCCTTATTCCTAACAGCTACAAAATCCTAGTTAAGCTTCTTGTAAAGCTCACTCTATAGGGAGCCAAACAAATTGGTGCTCCTAGCATTTAACTCCTGGTGATAGGAGCAGCACAACTGAGCTGCTATGTCTGAAGGTTCTCATGTATCCAGGTCATGGTATAGACTGTAGTAATAGGTAAGCTCGCCATATATCAATAACATTCCATTGGAAGATTTTCATTTTCAGTTAATACTTTTTATCTAAAAGTTTTGTGGGGTCAAGTAGTTAATGTTCCTTTTCAACTGAAGTGATGAGAACATTTGAAGGAGCAGATTGGAAAAAAAATTCTTGAACAAAATTTTAACTATAAAAGTGATTTTTTTTTCAGGAAAAACGGTGCCTATATTAATGAAAACTGTTTATTACGTCTCGGATTCCATTCAAATATCACATCTAGATTACATTTTAGGGCTATTGGACAAAATTTGTTGACCACAGACGAGATTGACTGTCAGCAGGAACAATGTCTCCCTTACATTGGGGACAGTAGGAATTGTGTGCCCCCCTTACGTTGGAGTCAGTAAGAAGTGTGCCCCCCTTACTTTGGGGGTCAGTAGGAAGTGTGCCCCCCTTACATTGGGGACAGTAGGAAGTGTGTACCCCCCTTACATTAGGGTCCATGGGAAGTGTCCCCCCTCTTACATTGGGGGGTCAGTAGGAAGTGTGCCCTCCTTACATTAGGATTTGTAGGAAGTGTGCCCCCCCTTGCATTAGGGTCTGTAGGAAGTGTGCCCCCCCTTACATTAGGGTCTGTAGGAAGTGTGCCCCCCCCCTTACATTAGGGTCTGTAGGAAGTGTTCCCCCTTACATTAGGGTCTGTAGAAAGTGTTCCCCCTCTTACATTGGAGGTCAGTAAGAAGTGTGCCCCCCCTTACATTGGGGATCAGTAGGAAGTGTGACATGTGTGAAGTGTGCATTTCTGATGCACTTTACAGCATTCCTGTGCAGAAAAATGCAGCAGGTTCTACTTTCTTTTTCTGAAACTGGAACTGCAAGCACTGGTGTGAACTTTGCCATGTAAAACCATATAACCTACGTTCCAAGAGGGATGGTGGGAGCCCCACATAGTGGGCACAGCAGATGAGTAGACCCCAGGAACTGAGCAGAAACATTGCATAGAGGAAACTGTCACATAACGTCCTATAGAAGAAACTTTTACATAATGTCCCATAGGAGAAACTGTCACATAACGTCCTATAGAAGAACCGGTCATATGTCCCATAGAATCTTAATAGCATCATGGGCCCCTGGGGCCCCTACAATGACAGTGCAGGTCAACAGACATCAAGTAGGAAGGAGGCAGACTGCCACCCCTGTGTATCTATCACTCTCAGGCTGCATTCACACCTAAGGCGATTTACGTAGTTTTTATGGCGTTTTTTCCGTTGTTTTGTCACGCGTATTAATGCTTATTTGCGCGTTTGCATACAGCCTCGTCCGACGTTTTTTTATTCGACCTTTTTTATTTTAGCCAATAGGAAAAATTATCGTCTTTTCATCACTTGTTGCTATGTTGGTAGATTTTTTATATCTTCTGCCTGGGTGAATAGTCCTATTGATTAAAGCGTCGAAACGCCCGTAGCAAACGCTCGTTGTCGCGCTAGTCGCTTAAATCGAGCGTTTCCATTACTTTCTATGGGAAATGGAAACGCTTAAATACGCCCAAACCGCCCGATGCAAGAGACAAAAAAGGGTCCGGAACTTGTTTGAGCTTCAGGCGTTCGGCGTCAGGCGTATTGGCGTGCAGATGTGAACCATCTCCATAGGGAATAATGTATTTTTCCCCCTCTAGCGTATTTGAGTGTTGCGCTTCAGGCGACAAAACGCTCAGGTGTGAATGCAGCCTCAGTACCAACATGGGGGGCCCCCAGTTTCAGGGCAGCGTGGGCTCAAGGACCAGCTGCTTAGGGGAAAGTGCAGGGGCCCCTATGCAGCTGGGGCCCCTGGGAAGTGCCCAGGTGTGACCTCTCCTTAAGACAGCCCTGGAAGAAACTGTCACATTATGTCCCATAGAAGAAACTGTCACATAACTTCCTATAGAAGACACAGTTACAATAATGTCCCATAGAAGAAACTGTCACATAACCTCCTATAGAAGAAACTGTCACATAATGTCTGGTAGAAGAGACTGTCACATTATGTCCTATAGAAGAAACTGTCACATAACGTCCCGTAGAAGAGACTGTCACATAACCTCCTATAGAAGAAACTGTCACATAATGTCCCGAAGAAGAGACTGTCACATAATGTCCTATAGAACTATAGAAGAAGGACCTGTCACATAACGTCCCATAGAAGAGACTGTCACATAACGTCCCGTAGAAGAGACTGTCACATAATGTCCTATAGAAGAAGGAACTGTCACATAACGTCCCATAGAAGAGACTGTCACATAACATCCTATAGAAGAAACTGTCACATAACGTCCCGTAGAAGAGACTGTCACATAACATACCGTAGAAGAAACTGTCACATAATGACCTATAGAAGAAGAAACTGTCACATAACATACCGTAGAAGAAACTGTCACATAATGTCCTATAGAAGAAGAAACTGTCACATAATGACCTATAGAAGAAACTGTCACATAACGTCCCGTAGAAGAAACTGTCACATAACGTCCCGTAGAAGAAACTGTCACATAACGTCCCGTAGAAGAAACTGTCACATAACGTCCCGTAGAAGAAACTGTCACATAATGTCCCGTAGAAGAAACTGTCATGAGGTTGATCCCTCCAACCTCTATACAGAAATACCACCCTGGGGTGGAATGACATGAAATTCGTTTTGGGTGGAATGCGGAAAGCTTTAGGCCCCGTACACACGGCCGAGGTTCTCGCTGAAAATCAGCGAGAACCTCGCTGGAATGCACATTCCAGCGAGGACCTCGGCCGTGTGTACGGTCTCAGCGAGCTTCCCGTCGGGAAGCTCGTTGAGCCGAAAAAGAGAGCACGCTCTCTATTTTCTCGACGGCCCGCCTGGAAGAATGGCTGGTTGCCATTCCCGACGGGCGGGTCGCCGAATTCGACGGCCGGGAGAGAACCTCGACGGGCGGAACGATGTGTTCTGCCCGTCGAGGTTCTCTGCCGTGTGTACGCGGCCTTACATTGCCGTCTCGTCCAGCCCCTGTCCCTCAGACAAGTTCCCTTCCAGATGTTCACAGGTGCAAAGCAAGAATAAAGTCCCACCAAAGGGGACAGAACAGTTGTCACCCCACTCACCTCGCAGATGGCGGCCGGGATCACCTCGGTGTGTATGACCATCAAGATGATGCCAAGCAGAGCCAAGACCAGGATCCAGGCGGAGAGCCTCTTCTTCTGCTCCACCAGCACCTTCCTCTCCTTCAGCTTCCTCAGGTTCTCGGAGGGGGGCTCCCACAGGATGTCCACTTTGGGCTGGGAGTTGAGGATGGAGATGTCGGTGAGCTCCTTGGTGTGCATGTTGCTGCGGGCCGCTTTCCCTCGGGATGCAGGAAGGCATGTTGTAAACAGGGGCCAGCCGCTTCTTCCCATGTGCTCCTTTGGCAGCGTCTCCTGAGCCCCGTCCCTAAAGTCCGGCTCTACCAGAGACAGCAAAGGAAACCACGTCTTCCTGTGTTCTGGGAGGAGGGTGGTGGGACTCCGGCGTCCCCTCTGCTGCCCGTCCCCCTCTGCTGCCCGTCCCCTCTGTGCCTGTCCCCCTCTGCTGCCCCTCACCTGCCGCTTACGTTCTTTCCAAAATTCTCTTCCAAAACTTTTTTTTGCCTTTCTTTTATTCTTGTAACTTTCCTAAACTCTGCGCTTTTTCTTCCACGTGTTGCATTTCTCTTAAAGGTCCTTCCCACCCAGCAACTTTTCTCTGCTTGGCTCCTCTCTCGGAGTCTCCGTCCTCATTTATTTCTCCTCTCCTCTTTTCGCTCCTCTGATGCCATCAGCCTTCGCTAGAACTTTGTTTTTATTTGTTTAGCCGATTTCTGCAGGGGGTGGGCGGGGAGGAGGAGGAGGCGGCCCGGGAACAAGTGAGAGACGAAAAAAAAAGAGCTACTTGTTTGTAGAATGTTTATATGTAGGGCAGGAAAAGAGGAATGCAACAAATTGCAATGTTTGTAAACAATTGTATACAAAGTGGGAGGAGTTCAGGTGGGAAAGATCAATTGTTATTCAACTCTCTAAAATAAATAGTGCTGCACACCTCAACATGGTGTGCATTGCACAAAAACGCAGTCTGGATGCGTTTCTGATGCATTACGCTGCATTTCTAATGCTTTATCCCCCTCTTCTTTTTTTTTTTTTAATTTTCTATATCTTTTATTTATTTATTTTTAGTTGTAATGCCGCGTACACACAGTCGTTTTTTGTGATGAAACAAAACGACGTTTTAAAATTATCGTGTGTGGGCAAAACGTTGTTTTATGTCTTCAAAAAAACGACCAAAAAAAAATTCGAACATGCTTGAATTTTTTATGTAGTTTTTCAGAATGTCGTCTTTTGTTTCACAAAAAATGATCGTGTGTGGGCAAAACGACGTTTAAAACGACGTTTTTAAACCTGCGCATGCTCAGAAGCAAGTTATGAGACAGGAGCTTCAATGGAACAGAGTGCCATCGAAAGTGTCTTACGTAACCGCGCTTTGCTAGAGCATTTTCAGAAAACGATGGTGTGTAGGCAACATCGTTTTTTAAAATGAAGTTTGAAAAACGTCGTTTTGTTTCATGAGATAAAACAAAGTTTTTTACATCACAAAAAGTGATCGTGTGTACGCGGCATAAGGGTCGGTTCACATCATAGAATCGCAGTCCGAATGCGTTCCAGATTGTGTTTCTGATGCATTCCGCTGCATTTTTTGACGCATCCCCCCCCTTTTTCTAATTTCCTATATATTTTTTACTTATTTTTTAGCTGTAAGGGTCGGTTCTCATCATAGAAATGCAGTCCAGATGTGTTTCTGATGCATTCCACTGCATTTTTTCCACCTCTTCTTTTTTTTTTCAAACATTTTCTATATATTTTTTATATATTTTTTAACTGTAATGCCGCGGACACACGATCACTTTTTGTGATGAAAAAAAACTACGTTTTCAAAAACGTCATTTAAAATCACCGTGTGTGGGCAAAACGTTGTTTTATGTCTTCTAAAAAACGACCAAAAAAAAATTCGAACATGCTTGAATTTTTTTGTGTCGTTTTTCAAAACGTAGTTTTTTGTGTCATAAAAAGTGATGGTGTGTGGGCAAAACGATGTTGAAAACGACGTTTTTGAAGCCGCGCATGCTCAGAACCAAGTTATGAGACGGAGCTTCAATGGAACAGAGTGCCGTCGAACGTGGTGTACGTCACCACGCTTTTCTAGAGCATTTTGGAAAAACGATGGTGTGTATGCAACGTCGTTTTGGAAAATGAAGTTTGAAAAACTTTGTTTTGTTTCATCACTTGAAACATCGTTTTTTTTCATCACAAAAAATGATTGTGTGTACGCGGCATCAGGGTCGGTTCACATCATAGAAACGCAGTCCGGATGCATTCCAGATGCGTTTCTGATGCATTCCGCTGCATTTTTTATGCTTTCTTTCCCCACTCTTTTTTTTATATATATATATATATATATATATATATATATATATATATATATATATATTTTTCATTTTATTCTTTATCTGTAAGGACCGGTTCACATCATAGAAATGCAGTCCAGATGCGTTTTAGATGCGTTTCTGCTGCATTTTTTATGCTTCCCCCCTCTTCTTTTTTTTTTTTGTTATTTCTTATATATATATATATTTTTTTTTAGCTGTAAGGGCCGGTCCACATCATAGAAACGCAGTCCGGATGCGTTCCAGATGCATTTCTAAATCATCCTGTTGCATTTTTGATGCATTTTTCCCCTCTATTTTTTTTTCTCTAATTTTCTATATATTTACATTTTTTATTGTTTAGCTGTAAGGGTCGGTTCACATCATAGAAACGCAGTTCGGATGCATTCCAGATGCGTTTCTGATGCATTCCGCTGCATTTTTTATGCTTTCTTTCCCCCCTCTTTTTATATATATATATATATATATATATATATATATATATATATATATATATATATATATATATATATATATTTCTTTTTTTTATTTATTCTTTAGCTGTAAGGGCAGGTTCACATCATAGAAATGCAGTCCAGATGCGTTTTAGATGCGTTTCTGATGCATTCTGCTGCATTTTGTATGCTTCCCCCCCCTCTTCTTTTTTTTTTTGTAATTTCTTATATAAATGTATAATATTTTTTTAGCTGTAAGGGCCGGTCCACATTATATAAACGCAGTTCGGATGCGTTCCAGATGCGTTTCTAAATCATTCCGCTGCATTTTTGATGCATTTTTCCCCTCTTCTTCTTTTTTTTTTATTTTCTATATATTTTTATTTTTTAGCTGTAAGGGTCGGTTCACATCATAGAAATGCAGTTCGAGTTTTAGATGCATTTCTGATGCATTGCACTGCATCCCCCCTCCCCCCCAAAAAAGGCGGCTTTCGGCGTTCGGCATAGACAACAATGTTAACAATGTTTTGTAAAAAAAAAAAAAAGGTTAAAACGACCCGTTTTGTCACGGCAAATCGCGGTACAATACGCCGCAATTTGTCTCGGCAAAATACGCCATGTTACAGTGTGAATGCAGCCTAAGGGTCGGTTCACGTCATAGAAACGCAGTCCGGATGCGTTTCTGATGCATTCCGCTGTATTTTTGAAACATTTTTTTCCTTTTTTTTTTTTCTCTATATATTTTTTAGCTGTAAGGGTCGGTTCACATCATAGAAACGCAGCCCAGGTGCGTTTCTGATGCATTCCGCTGCATTTTTGATGCTTTCTTTACCCTCTTCTTTTTAATTTCCTATATATATTTATATATTTCCATGCATTTTTGATGCAGAAAAAAAACACACTGGACTGCATGCGGTGTAAACTGGCCACATGCAGTCAAATGCATTTTTTTCTGCATCAAAAATGCATGGAAAGTAAATTATATGGTTTCCAATGGCATAGTTCACACCAGAAATTGGAGTTCCAGTTCCAGAGAAAAAAAGTAGAACATGCTGCATTTTTCCTGCACTGGACTGCACTGGAGCGCTTCAAAAATGCACTAGAATGCACCTAAACGCACCAAAAATGCACTGGAATACACATGTCCTTATTTAGGGTTAGGAAAGAAGAGGGGGGGAAATTCACTGAAATGCACCAAAAGGCACTGGAACGCATCAAAAATGCAAATGCAGAAAAGCATCTGGAACGCATTGGGACTGCGTTTCTATGGTGTGTACTAGACCTAAGGGGCAGTTCACACCACATGCAGTCCAGTGTGTTTTTTTTCTGCATCAAAAATGCATGGAAAGTAAGTTATATGGTTTTCAATGGCATAGTTCACACCAGTGCTTGCAGTTCCAGAAAAAAAAAGTAGAACCTGCTGCATTTTACCTGCACTGGACTGTACTGGAATGCTGTAAAAAGCATCAAAAACGCACTGGAACACACTTGTCCTTATCTTAAGGTTAATAAAAATAGAGGTGAAAAAAAGCAATGGACTGCATTAAAAACGTACCAAAAACGCACTGGAACAATGCGTTTTACAGCGTTCCAGTGCAGGAAAAATGTAGCATGTTCTACTTTATTTATTTTTTCTAAACTGGAACACACTGGAACTGCAAGCACTGGTGTGAACTATGCCATTGGAATCCATACAATCTATTTTCCATGTGTTTTTGATGCAGAAAAATAACGCACTGGACTGCATGTGTTGTAAACTGTCCCTTATTTAAGGTCAAGAAAAAAGAGGAGGGCTGCATCAAAACGCACCAAAAACGCCCTGGAACGCATCAAAAGGGCTTCAAAAAAGCATCCGAACGCACCCGGACTGCGTTTCTATGTTGTGAACTGTCCCCTAACCCTAAGCCCATGTTCACATTTGTGCGAACACAGACATTGCATGTGATTCACACTGCAGGTGCCAATCGCATGCGATATCTGTGCAATGCAAATTCAGCCATACAGTTGTATGGCTGAACTCACAATAAATTTGCACAAAAAAGGTGCAGGGACTTGTTTTCCCCCCGCACTAAAATTGGATCACATGGGTGTTCTCACCTATGCGATGCGATTCCTGTGCGATTTCACAGTTCGCACTGCGATCTGTAAACCGATCTGCGGGTTTCATTCACAATGTATTGACACCCGCAGCGGTTAGCAGAGGGCAGTGTGAACTGCCTTCAGGAGAGATGTGACTCTCACATGTGTGAACCTAGGTTTACTAAGGACATCGCGTTTTTTGGTGCGTTCTGCTGCGTTTTTGATGAGTTAGGACTTGCGTGTTGCAGTGCGTTGCAGTGTTTTGTTATGCATTTTACAGCGTTCCAGTGCAGTCCAGTGCAGGAAAAAATGCAGCATGTTCTACTTTTTTGTGCATTTCCCACGTTACCTTTAAAATGCACTGGGTGTGCGATCTGCTGTAGAAGTCAATATATTCCTAAGGAGACCCCCAAACGCAGTGCGTGCGCCTTCCCCCGATCCTATGGTGCTGCAGAATCATGTGACATGGTGCAGTGTGTTTTTGCACCTTTTTGGTGCGATCCAGTGGGATTTTGGACCTATTCAAATGAATGAGCTGAAGACCACATTGAGTCACACAGGAATCACACAAGCACTGCAGACCGTGTCCCTGTGCGATTCAGGAGCGAATCGGCCCTGAGGGTTGGTTCACACCAGTGGCTGCATTAGGATGAAAGCAGTGCCAATGTGCCAACTGCAGTGCATCAAGATGTTTCCTTTTATTAACATTATTGAAACACAGTGAGGTTTCATTAGGGCAGACCATACATTATGCAATTGTCTATACAACAAAGGAGTAATGACGATGGATTGATTCCCCCATCAACACAGTCAGTACCGATAGGGGAATCCCACTCGCAGCGCTATTGTGTTCTGCTGTCGAGGAGCCTTGACTACTGTTTTGAAGCACATGATTAGAACCTGAGGCTCTAATTGGCTTCAAAAAGGGTGGACTTGGGGCGGAGAGCACTGCGCCCTCAGGACCCACTTCCTGTTTGGCCAAAAGGAGAAGCAATGCCCTGGCTCTTCCCTTGGTAAGTTGCAGCAGGTGGAGGGGCAGCTTCCAGGAGCCCTACCCCGGATCCAACACCACCTCCTAAGGTAAGTTCATGGATAGTGCAGTGGTAGGGTAGTGCAGTGTGCAGTATAGGGGTGGAGTAGTGCAGTGGTGGGGTACAGCAGTGTAGTAGTGCAGTGAGCAGTATAGGGGTGGAGTAGTGCAGTGTGGGGTACAGCAGTGTAGTAGTGCAGTGAGCAGTATAAGGGTAGAGTAGTGCACTGAGCAGTGGAGTAGTGCAGTGGTAGGGTAGTGCAGTGAGTAGTATAGGGGGTGGAGTAGTCCAGTGAGCAGTGGAGTAGTGCAGTGGTAGGGTAGTGCAGTGAGTAGTATAGGGATGGAGTAGTGCAGTAAACAGTAGAGTAGTGCAGTGGTAGGGTAGTGCAGTGAACAGTAGAGCAGTGCTGTGAACAGTAGAGTAGTGCAGTGAACAGTAGAGCAGTGCTGTGAACAGTAGAGCAGTGCTGTGAACAGTAGAGTAGTGCAGTGGTAGGGTAGTGCAGTGAACAGTAGAGTAGTGCAGTGAACAGTAGAGTAGTGCAGTGAACAGTAGAGTAGTGCAGTGGTAGGGTAGTGCAGTGAACAGTAGAGTAGTGCAGTGGTAGGGTAGTGCAGTGAACAGTAGAGCAGTGCTGTGAACAGTAGAGTAGTGCAGTGAACAGTAGAGCAGTGCTGTGAACAGTAGAGCAGTGCTGTGAACAGTAGAGCAGTGCTGTGAACAGTAGAGCAGTGCTGTGAACAGTAGAGTAGTGCAGTGGTAGGGTAGTGCAGTGAACAGTAGAGTAGTGCAGTGAACAGTAGAGTAGTGCAGTGGTAGGGTAGTGCAGTTAACAGTAGAGTAGTGCAGTGAACAGTAGAGCAGTGCTGTGAACAGTAGAGCAGTGCTGTGAACAGTAGAGTAGTGCAGTGAACAGTAGAGCAGTGCTGTGAACAGTAGAGTAGTGCAGTGGTAGGGTAGTGCAGTGAACAGTGGAGTAGTGCAGTGAACAGTAGAGTAGTGCAGTGGTAGGGTAGTGCAGTTAACAGTAGAGTAGTGCAGTGAACAGTAGAGCAGTGCTGTGAACAGTAGAGCAGTGCTGTGAACAGTAGAGCAGTGCTGTGAACAGTAGAGTAGTGCAGTGAACAGTGGAGTAATGCATTGGTAGGGCAGTGGTAGGGTAGTGCAGTGAGCAGTATAAAGGTAGAGTAGTGCAGCGTGTAGTATAGGGGTGATGTGGTGCAGTGAGTAGTATAGGGGTGTAGTAGTGCAGTGAGTAGTATGTATGGGCGGGCAGTGAGCAGTTCCCCGCCTGTCTATGTTCGGTGTAGCAGGCAGAGGCCCCGGGTCATGGAGCAGATGGAGGGGCAGCTTCCAGGAGCCCTACCCCGGATCCAACACCACCCCCTAAGGTAAGTACATGGATAGTGCAGTGGTAGGGTAGTGCACGCAGTATAGGGGTGGAGTAGTGCAGTGGTGGGGTACAGCAGTGTAGTAGTGCAGTGAGCAGTATAGGGGTGGAGTAGTGCAGTGGAGGGGTACAGCAGTGTAGTAGTGCAGTGAGCAGTATAGGGGTAGAGTAGTGCAGTGAGCAGTGGAGTAGGGCAGTGGTAGGGTAGTGCAGTGAGCAGTATAAAGGTAGAGTAGTGCAGCGTGTAGTATAGGGGTGGTGTGGTGCAGTGAGTAGTATAGGGGTGTAGTAGTGCAGTGAGTAGTATGTATGGGCGGGCAGTGACTAGTTCCCCGCCTGTCTATGTTCGGTGTAGCAGGCAGAGGCCCAGGGTCACGGAGCGGGACAGGTTTAGGGAGGTCCTAGAGGGGGGGGCTCTCACTTACCGCAGGCTGGAGGTAGGTGAATGTCCGCGGGGTCATCTCCGCAGCTCCTCCTGTCGGCCCAAATCTTCAGCCGCTGGACCAGCAAACACCTGAGAGAGGAGTGGCCACACCCTGCCCCGCCCACCAGAGCGCGGCTGTGAGTCCCTGGAGGCCCCGCCCAGCACACGGGAGGAGAGCGCAGAGCCAGATACAGCCCCCGCGGGTCTTTTGGTCACCTAATGAGCCCCCGTGTGCACAGAGTGTAGGAAATTTTTTATTTTTATTGTAGTAAGGAATTGTTCCTCTGCTATCTTGAATATATGCCACCAACTAAAAGAGGAGAATGGAATATTACTCTATATGAACCGGACCAACTAAATCTCACATCCTGCTGTATGATGACAACTCATCTCATCTCCCTACTGACTTCTTGCGTTGTCACACCTGAATACTGCAAGTGACCATTACATTACACAGGCAAAGTCCTCTGTTGTCCCTTAGAGAGACCCATGAGAAAAGCTGCGCTGCCATCCCTGGAGGGCATGGAGACAGGAAGTGGCTGCAAAGAGGCTGCAGGAGATCAGCAAAATCCATCCTGTCTAAAGGTCCACTCTATTAACCACTTCAATACCGGGCACTTTCACCTTCTCAGGCCAATTTTCAGCTTTCAGCGCTGTCGCACTTAATGACAATTGCGCCCTCATACAACAAACTACATTGGTATCACTTCTTTTCACACAAATAGTTTTCTTTTTGTGGTATTTAACTACTTGATACCCGAGCTATAGCCAGAAGACGGCTACTGTGTGGGTTTAATATGTCGGGAGGGCATACATGGACACCCCCTGGGGCAGGTGGGCAGCGCACTCACAGCGGCCCCTTTACCATGTGATCAGCTCTCAGCCAATGGCAGCTGATTACAGAAGTAAAGAGATGCCGGTTATTGGCTTTTCTTCCCCCTCACACTGTCAGCGTGTAGCAAAGAAGAAAGCCGTTAACCAGCTTCTGTTGGAGGGACATAAGTCCCCTTAGTGCCCACCGGTGCCGCTATTCAGTGCCCACCAGTGCTGTCTATCAGTGCCCATCAGTGCTGCTAATCAGTGCCCACTAGTGCCACCTATCAGTGCCTCATCATCAGTGCCACCTATCAGTGCCTCATCATCAGTGTACTTATCAGTGCTGCTTATCAGTGCCCCCTACCAGTGCCTATCAGTGCCGCCTATCCGTGCCACCTGTGAGTGCCCATCAGAGCTACCTATTATTGCCACTTATCAGTGCTGCCTCTTCAGTGCCTATCCTTGCTATATAAATACTCAGACCAGCCGTCTGGCACCAACAACCATGCCACGTTCAAAGTCACTTAAATCCCCTTTCTTCCACATTCTGATGCTCAGTTTGAACTTCAGCAAGTCATCTTAACCACATCTAGATGCCTAAATGCATTACGTTACTGCCATGTGATTGGCTGATTAGGTTACCAAGCAATTGAACATGTGTACCTAATTAAGTGGCCAGTGAGTGTGTGTGTGTGTGTGTGTGTGTGTGTGTGTGTGTGTGTGTGTATATATGTATATATATATATATATATATATATATATATATATATATATATATATATATATATATATATATATATATAGGGAAATCCTTAGTTCATATTTCATGTCTGAGGTTTACAACCACGTGGCCGGTGAGTGTATTCCTGGCAGATCAACATTCATTTCCTGAACTTGTTGGGTCTAAAAATGATTAAACCTGGGAAATGTGTATTTATTGCAGAGATAATAAATGTGTGTTTTTTTTTCATTTTGACCTGACATACACTTTAAGTAACCACAGGATTTACAGGAAAGCCACGCCACCTAGAGGAGAACATGCGAACTCCATGCAGATCGTTTTCCTGGGGAGAATTTGACCCACAGCTCCAGTGCTGTCTGACAATTCCATGAATTGGCTGGTGCTCAAAAATTTGGGGTGGGCGCAAACAAACAAAAAAAAAAATGCAGCCTCACTGTGCCCATCAAACGCAGCTACTGTGCCCATCAATTGCAGCCACTGTGCCCATCAAATGCAGCCACTGTGCCCATCAATTGTCATCACTGTGCCATGTCATCAAATGCAGCCACTGTGCCATCAATTGTCGTCACTGTGCCCATCAATTGTCACCACTGTGCCATGCCACACGCAGCCACTGTGCCATCAAACACAGCCACTGTGCCATCAAACACAGCCACTGTGCCATGCCATCAATTGTCGCCACTGTGCCATCAATTGTTGCCACTGTGCCATCAATTGTCGCCACTGTGCCATCAATTATCGCCACTGTGCCATCAATTGTCGCCACTGTGCCATCAATTATCGCCACTGTGCCATCAATTATCGCCACTGTGCCATCAATTGTTGCCACTGTGCCCATCAATTGTCGCCACTGTGTCCTGTAAAATGCTGCCAGATTGCCCCCCTGCCCGGCACTTACCTTTCTGGGAGTCAGCCATCCTCCTTCCACCGTCCCTCAATGTCTTCTCCCGCCCTCGATGACGCTTCAGCCAATCGGGTTAGCGGTAACCAAAACCGGTGAACCTGATTGGCTGAGAAGCCTGTCAGTGTTAACCAGGGAGCGCACCCCCCCTGCGTCCCCTGGATAACTATTTGGAAGCCGATTACAGCCTAAGCCGCTGGTTCTGATAGACACTTCTAAAGCCAACCAGCTGCCGTTATTTAGATGGTCGGCGCTCACCAGGGGGCCGGCCATCTGAAGAGTGGGCGGCAGCAACAATACATGGATTCATGCAATGCATGAATCTATGTATTGTATTTCAGTGGCGGTGCAGGAGAGAGAGGGGGCGGAGCTCCTGCGCCCTCTATGGACGCACCGCCACTGAGTATCACATAGACTTTTATCAATGGAGTTGCCAGGGTCCGCTTCTTTTGTGCTTTGATGGATGGTCACAGAATTCCAAAATGTAGTAAAAATCTTCCACGTAAAACTGACGCTCTACTACCGATCAATGGTAAGATTTGCTGCATTGATTGTGTGACCATAGGGATCATTCACAGCACTGCTCATTACATCTATGTTGAGGGTCCACCTATGCTTTGTAGAACATTTAGAAAATACACTATATTACCAAAAGTATTGGGACGCCTGCCTTTACACGCATATTAAATTTAATGGCATCCCAGTCTTAGTCCATAGGGTATAATATTGACATGGCCCACCCTTTGCAGCTATAACAGCTTCACCTCTTCTGGGAAGGCTGTCCACAAGGTTTACAAGGAATTGGGTATATAGGATTGTACGATATTTTTTATCTTTATTTTTTTTTTTATGGTTGAACTAGATGGACTTTTTTCAACCTGACTAACTATGCAACTATATGTTTGCTTCATAGAACAGTATGACAAATAGCAGTTAAAACATTCCCTGAAGAAGCTCAGCGGGCGAAACATGTCTGGATTTTACCGCCAGGACAAAGTTATGTAAATCAGGACTTATATGATATGAACCCTGAGTGTAAATGTTTTTCTTGGAGTTCAAATATGTTTTAACGATGTTTAAATAAATGATGTTTTTTAACGCATTCAGTGTTGTTTGATGTAAAGCACCCAAAAAATCCCAACAATTTGTTTCCTATTTATTTTGTTTTTTAATTTTGGATAGAGTGCGGGAATCCCTCTTGTGACTAGGGTCACCAAAGCAAGTGAAGATGTCCCCTCTCTTCCTGTTCTGGTGACAACAAAAATATGGTATTTTCTTCCACTTTCACGCCTGGTGTAGTTCCCCAAAATTGAGACATCAGGGGTAGCTTTAGACCCCTGATATTTCACCAAAGCCCCCCAATGCGGTTTATAAAAGATTGTAATAAAAAATCATAATCAATTATTGCAAAAAAAATAGTGAAAATTAAAAAAAAAAATAGTATAAAGTGAAAAAAAATTGCAAAAAGTTTTTTTTTTGTAAAAAGAAAATTGTAAAAAAAAATTGCAAAAAAAATTATTGCAAAATAAATGTAAGAAAGTAATATTAAAATAATATATAAAAATAATCTACTAACACTAATCCCTGTCCTACTGACACAGTCTGCTGCTCTACTGACATTGTCCACTGACAGGGCCGCCATCAGGAATTATGGGGCCCCTTACACAGCTTCAGGCATGGGCTCCCTGAAGCAGAGAACTAGGGGGGGGGCTGCTGCAAATTGAGAAGCGGGGGGGGGGGGGCGCTGCAAATAAATTGAAAAGGGGGGCCCTTTACAAAAAAGAAATAAAGAAAAATATATATAACAAATAAATTATAAAAAAAAGGAGGCCCTTTATTAAATAAAAATACACATATACATATATATGTATAATAAAAATGTATTTATTGTTATTTAAAAAAAAGGGGGGGTTGCCATCTGGGGCCCTGGGGACCTCTGGAGCCTTTAATAAAAAATAAATAAAAAAATATAAAAAATAAATAAAAGAATAAACATTTATAAAAAAAAAAGGGGGGTGTTGCCACATGGGGCCTTGGGGACCTCTGGGCCCTTTAATAAAAAAAATATATATTTAAAAAAAATATATTTTTTTTATAAAAAATAAATACAAAAAGGGGGTTGCCATTCGGGTCCCTGGGGACCTCCGGGCCCCTTACAAAAAAGAAAAAAAGAAAAAAAAGAAAAGGAGGTTGTTATCTGGGCCCCTTACAGGTGCACACATATGATTATCGGACTGATCAGTATGGAAAGCACTATGTGCTCTTACACATGACTGCTTAAAGGGGTAGTCTGTTCTTGTTCCTGATAGGTGGGTTTGGGGTTCCTATAGTAGGAGTGTAGAATCCATTACTCAGGAGACCTTTAGATGCATAGCACTGGTCTCTGCCAGGGATGCAACCCTCTCTAATCCATGAGCCCCCTCCCCCCTCTAGAAGAATTCCTATACACTCAGCAAGTTATGCATTTAATACAAAGGCATTTTGTTTAAACAGAAGGCAGTTTATTTCACAGAGTAATATATCTTTATGTATTGTGGTTTCCAGGCAACAGGGAAGTGTTGCTTGTGACCTTGTTTTTTTTTTTTTATTCCTATTTTTTTTTTTTTAATACAATAGTAAAAGTTTGTAACTTCTATGGCAGCCTTTCTCTACCCTTGATTTCAGTGCAAGCATCCTCATACCTCCCAACACGCGCGGATTCTACGGGACTGTCCTGCATAGACACTATGTCCCGCATTCCCGCGATCTGAGAAATTTTCACTCAAACGAAGATGAGCAAAGGAGGTAGGAAGATATCACCCTGTGCGCACCCCTTATCCTCTAATGCGGGCGGACGAGGGGCACCTCCCCGTGTAAACTGTAATGTCAGCCGATGGTCCCCCTCTGCTCTCTCTGCTCTTTTTCTTCTCACTGGGCAGATTGATAGCAGCACAAACCATTGCCCCCTACCAGGGCTGTCTTAATGAGAGGGCACATCTGGGCACTGCCCAGGGGCCCCTGCTGCATAGGGGGCCCCTGCACTTTCCCCAAAGCAGCTGGTCCCGAAATGTGGGGCCACATAATGGCACTGAGAGTGATGGATATACAGGGGAGGCAGGCTGGCAGCTGTGCGCCAGTAGGGAGGGGCAGGGCCGGAGCCCCAGTGATGCTCTGACCCCGCCCCATGCAGCTTAAATGCTCAGAACTCGAAGGAAGGGATGTACAGAGGCCACAGTGTAGGGGGTATCAGGAATGTCGTGGGGTCACAATACAAGGGGTATCTTGTGGTATATGGTTAAAGTGCTGGGGGGAATATTTAGGGTGTAGAGGGGTCAGAGTTCTGGGGGGACATCAGGGGTGTAGAGGGGTCAGAGTGCTGGGCGGATGTCTGGGGTGTAGAGGGGTCAGAGTGCTGGGGGGATATCTGGGGTGTAGAGGGGTCAGAGTGCTGGGGGGATGTCTGGGGTGTAGAGGGGTCAGAGTGCTGGGGGGATGTCTGGGGTGTAGAGGGGTCAGAGTGCTGGGGGGATATCTGGGATGTAGAGGGATCAGAGTGCTGGGGGGATATCTGGGGTGTAGAGGGGTCAGAGTGCTGGGGGGATGTCTGGGGTGTAGAGGGGTCAGAGTGCTGGGGGGATATCTGGGGTGTAGAGCAGCCAGAGTGCTGGGGGGATATCTGGGGTGTAGAGGGGCCAGAGTGCTGGGGGGATGTCTGGGGTGTAGAGCGGCCAGAGTGCTGGGGGATATCTGGGGTGTAGAGGGTTCAGAGTGCTAGGGGGACATCAGGAGTGTAGAGGGGTCAGAGTGCTGGGGGGATGTCTGGGGTGTAGAGGGGTCAGAGTGCTGGGGGGATGTCTGGGGTGTAGAGGGGTCAGAGTGCTGGGGGGATATCTGGGGTGTAGAGGGGCCATAGTGCTGGGGAGGCATCAATCTAGCAGATATATTATATGCACAGGACAGCTTTGTAACGTTATGTATGTAGTATTTTCTCACTGTTTCTTTTCTGTACAGAATGATTCTTCATGTAGTTAATGCAGAGCTCCACCCAAAAGGGGAAACTCCACTTGTCTGTCTTCCTGCACTGTCTCCATTGTAGGGGCCCCAGAGCATTACTTTGCCCAGGGCCCATGATGCTATTAAGACGGCCCTGGCCCCTACTGCTGTCAATCAAATCCTATGATGAGGGAATGGGGTGGTGGGGCCCACTGTCTGTGTCTATAGACACAGGCAGCGGGGGCCTGGGATCGAGCCCTTATGAGTGCCCCCCTAGGAAGTGGCTTCCTATGGTGGAACCAGGAGCGCCAGCAGGGGATCCCAGAAGGGAAGGATTGGGGCTTCTCAGAGCAGGAGAGTATAACATGTTTATTATTAAAATAAACATAAGGGTTAGGATCACTAAAGTGCTAAGTTTGCACATGAGAATGATAGTCTTCCCAAATATATATATATTTTTGGAAAATGCAGATTGAGAAGGGATTTTCCCCAAAATTCAATTGTGAATGAATGAATGAATGAAGAACTTGTATAGCGCAGCACATGCAAAGTAAATCGCCTCTAGGCGCTTGTTGTTCCTGTCTCCTTTGAGATCATAAGAGATGAGTCTTAATCTTTCTCCTGAAGACTAAGTAGTTCTCCTGAAGCCGAATGCTGGCTGGTAAGGCGTTCCATAGTCTGGGACCTTGGACAGCGAATCTCCTGTCTCCTTTGGACTTGTATCTGGCTTTCGGTATCTGAAGCCGATTTTGATTGGTGGATCGTAGAATACGATTGGGATTGTAAACTTTTAATTTTTCGCATAGATAATGGGGAGCATTCCCATGGATACATCTATGCGTTAGACAGAGAGCTTTAAAGGTGATTCTGTCTTTGACTGGTAGCCAGTGAAGGGATCTCAGTGAAGGTGAGATTGATTCCCAGGGTTTTTTCCCAGTCACCAGTCTGGCGGCCGTATTTTGAACGACTTGAAGACGAGCGATTTGGTACTTGGGGAGTCCGAGGTAAAGGGCATTTGCATAGTCCAGTCTGGAGTTTACAATCGCTCCCACCACGACCGCTATGTCTTTCTTGGGAATAAAAGGTGTGAGTCTGCGTAGTAGGCGCAGCAGATAGTGAGATCCGCTGACTACTGCCCCTATTTGTGCATTCATTGTCATGTCGGAGTCAAAGATGACCCCAAGACTTTTGACTTTGGCGCTAGGGGTGATGATTTTGCCCAGAATGGGCGGGGGGATCCAGGTTGTTGTCGATTGATTCCTACGCTTGGCGTGAAACAGAAGAAGTTCTGTTTTCGCTCTGTTGAGTTTGAGATAACTCTTTGTCATCCAGTCCTCTATCAAAGAGAGGCATGTCTCTAGGTTGAGGTGGTGATCCTTTTTATTGCAAATGCGGAAGTACAGTTGCGTGTCGTCTGCATATGAATGATAGAGCAGTTTTTGGCTGCTGATGATTTCAAAAAGAGGACGCACATAGATGTTGAATAACATCGGCGACAGGGGAGATCCTTGAGGGACCCCGCACGATAATGTGCGTTGTTCAGAAGTGAAGGGTCCTAGCTTCACTATTTGCGATCGGTTTTCCAAAAAAGAGGAGAACCAAGATAGATCGCTTTCTGCGACTTTGGCTATTTTAGCCAGCCGAGTCAATAACAGCTTGTGATCAACTGTATCAAAGGCTGCGCTTAGGTCCAGCAGAACCAGAAGAGAAGATTCTCCTTCGTCTGCGGCCTCGAGAACGTCGTCCCATATCTTAAGCAATGCTGATTCTGTCCCGTGTCCGGGACGGAATCCTGATTGAAATGGGTCGAGTAAGTTGTGGGTATCTAGATGCTGTTGCAGCTGCTGTACCACTGCTTTCTCCATTACCTTGGAGAGAACATTTAGGCCTGTTATGGGGCGCCAGTTGAGTGGATCCTTAGGATCCAGGGTGGCTTTCTTCAAGATGGGTTGAATGAAGCCCTCCTTCAGCTGGGAGGGCATTATGCCCTCCCTGAAGGATTGGTTGATAAGCTGCGTGACAGGAGGTGCCAGGATGTCGGCGCATTCCTTCAGCAGTTTGGTGGGGATAATATCATTTGGCGCAGTGCTGTTGCGCAGAGTGCCGATGATATTTTTAGTGGTCTGAATGGAGATGGGTTCCAGCGTGAACTCGCCAAACTGTGGTGAATTGCTGCCGGTGCTGTGTAAATGACTACGGGGGGGGCTGGGAGAGCAATTGTTTTGCTGAATGCTTTGCCGGATTGCCACAATTTTGTTAATGAAGCAATCCGATAACTCATCGCAAAATTCTTGTGTGTCCAAGTTGGGGGCTTCAAGACATCCTGGATTCATGGTCTGAGTGACCAGCTTGAAGAGTTCGCGGGGGCGATTTAGGGCACCGTTGATAGCCTCAGAAAAATAGTTTTTCTTGGCTTCGAAGATTTGCTTGTAGTATTTTCTGGTTATTGCCTTGTAGATCGAGAGGTTCTCATCTGAAGAGTTTCTTTTCCAGGCTGCTTCTGCCCTTCTGCGCTCTTGCTTCAGTAACGCCAGCTGGTTGTTGAACCAGCCAGAGTTATTTTTCCTGATCTGGGTCTTTCGTTTCGGCGCTATCAAGTCAGCTCACTGCAATAGTGCTGTGTTTATGGCCTCCAGTGTTTCTTCCGCTGTTTGGTGCGGCTGAATTGTGTTTATTTTTTCCCCTAACGTGGCTTTGAAGAGTTCCGAATGGAACTTCTTCTGACATCTGGTCCAGTGTGTTGTCACTGGATTTGATGTTTTTGTTAAGGGGGGGAATTCGGAAATAATGAATTTAATTGCATGGTGATCTGTCCATGGCAATGGTTCATTTTCCAGAATTTTTATTTCCAGATCTTGTCTGAAAATAAGATCGAGCGTATGACCTGAAGCATGTGTGGGCCCACATACTAGTTTCTGAAGCCCTAATCCTTCCAGGTGGTCGATACAGGCGTCGGCAATGGGGTCTTGCAGGGAGTTGGCCCAGAGGTTGAAGTCCCCGAGCAGCAAAAGGTGTTTGCTATTCAGGGTATAGGTGGAGACAAAGTCCGTCAAAGATGGGAGCAGCTGCGACTTGGGGCCAGGTGGCCTGTAGCAGAGTAGAATCCGGACGGTCTCCTGGCCGTTTACTTGCAGTTGAAGAGTAAGGGTTTCCATGAACGGAAGAGGGTTTTGGAGGCTTGGTTTTGTGATCGCAAGACGCGTCTTATGGATCACCGCCAGTCCTCCTCCTCTTTGCCCTATTCTGTTTTCCGTAATAATACGGTAGTTTTCTGGCACCAATTCTCCTAGAATGGTGTTGCAGTCGGCTGTGAGCCAGCTCTCTGTAATGAAGAGGCAGTCTAGGTCGTGTTGTAGAATGAGATCATGGATTTCAAGTCGGTGTTTTACTGCCGATCTTGTGTTGATCAAAGCACATGAAATGCGCTTAGGTTGGGGTAAAAGGCTAACATTTTTGACAGTCGATCGTCGATCGATCCTCAAAAGGTGCTCAATTCTTAGGGTCTTTTTGGTGATGGCTGGCAGTGTTGCGGCGAAACGCCTCAGATTCCAAATGGTTTCTGCGGAGTACCGCAGATTAGCCATGGTCGCCATTCACCGGGGGAAAAGTTGTTTCTTTTGGTGGCGATGAAGAGAGGATTCAGTGAATCCTCCCGGCTTGGTCCAGAGGAAGGCAAAAAAACCCTAACCATGCTATGCCAATTTGCTTTGGTAGGGGAAAAAATTCCTTCCTGATCCCTGACAGGCGATCGGGCGAACCCCTGGATCAAGTACTATTAAGTTGTGAAAAGGGGGGTGGGAGGGGGGGGAAGCTGACACTGCTGCTGGGGTGTACCAAGATGGCCGCCGACCAGGAGCAGGACATGGGACCCAGGCTGGTGTGTAGCCAGCTGGGTGGATTGGTGAGCCGGGGGGGGGGGGGCTGGTTGTTGAGGCCAGGGGTGGATGTGTCCTACAGGGGCTGGGGGTGAGCTCCTGGGGGGCTACTAAAGGTGTTTTTGGCCGAGAGTGCGGCGCGCCGCTAGGCCGCGGATGAAGCCGCGGCCTTTCCTAAGATACGGCGGCCGCGAATCAGCAGTGGCTGGCGCGGTGCAGGGGAGAAAACGGGGAATCGCGGGGATGCGTCGGGGGGAAGGTTGCTTGGCAGGTGGGTGGTAATGTGGGGTAAGGAGAGGGAAAGAGGCCCCAGCGTTCAGCCGATTTGGCGGCTTATCCTGATAAGGACGGCCGCCAATCGGTTCCAGGGGAGGTGAAGGAAAAGTAGGGCCTACCTGGGGAGGATGTCTGGAGAAGAATGGAGAGAGCTGTGAAAAATCCTGCCTGCCTAGCTGATGCTGTCCCTGGGGAGAGCCGACTCGTTTGAGAGCGTCCTGCTCTCACTATCCCTAAGGTGAGCAGACTAAGGTGAGAGCGTCTGCTGCACACCTTACTGACAGGAAGTTCTCTAGCTCAATGAGAAGAACTATTGAGGCTGGGTCACATGCTGAGACTTTTTGTTCCAGACTCCAGAATAATAGTTCTAGAACAGGGGTGTCAAACAGGCGGCCCTCCAGCTGTTGCAAAACTACAAGTCCCATGAGGCATTGCAAGGCTAACAGTTACAAGCATGACTCCCACAGGCAGAGGCATGATGGGACTTGTAGTTTCGGAACAGCTGGAACAGCTGGAGGGCCGCCAGTTTGGCACCCCTGTTCTAGAAGGTTCAGTCGTCTCTGTTTTATACTCTGCAGCCATATTTAGCAGAGAAAGGGTTAAGGTTCTCACAAGTGCAGAGATGTACTGATTTTAATCTAATAAACACAGTTAAGAGAGATATGATAATCATGACATCCCCAGCGACTCTATAAAATGTTTTTTCCCTGAAGGGGAAACCACAATCTGTGCAACATAATGAAGTGCACACTAGACGTTTCACACAGCCCAAAGGGGACAATGGCGTACAAACTTTATGACTTTTGTGGGGTCAAACAGCAAGACCATTAAAACCCTTCTGTTCCAACCAGGCATTAAAGGGGTTGTAAAACCTCAATATTTTTCACCTTAATGCATAGAAAAACCTTCTATAGTGCAGCCCCCCACCAGAGCCCCCCCTTTTACTTACCTGAGTCCGATCTTTCCAGCAACGAGAACGCACACACCAGCTCCAGCCGGTGTCTCTGGTCCTCATTGGATAGATTGATATCAGAAGGAACCATTGGCTCCTGCTGCTGTGAATTAAATCCAATGATGCAGGAGTCGGGGGGCGGGGCTGAGTCCTGTCTGTGTCAATGGACGCAGCAGCAGGACACGGGAGCACACCCACACAAGTGCCCCCAGGGAAAGCGCTTCTCCGAAGGGGGCACACGATGCAGGGAGGAGCCAGAAGCGACGCTGGGGGACCATAGAAGAGGAGGATCGGGGCCACTCTGTGTGAACCCCTTGCACAGAGAAGGTAAGTATAACATGTTTGTTATTTAACCACTTAAGGACCGAGCCTCTTTCTGCGATCTGTTGTTTCCAAGTACAAAACACGTTTTTTGCTAGAAAATTACGTAGAACCCCCAAACATTATACATTTTTTGTTACAACACTCTATAGAATAAAATGGCGGTCGTTGCAATACTTTATGTCACACCGTATTTGCGCAGCGGTCTTACAAGCGCACTTTTTTTAGAAAAAATACACTTTTTTAAATTAAAAAAATTAAACAACAGTAAAGTTAGCCCAATCGTTTTTTATATTGTGAAAGATAATGTTACGCCGAGTAAATTGATACCCAACATGTCACGCTTCAAAATTAGGCCGCTTACCCTTAAAAATCTCCATAGGCGACATTTAAAAAATTCTACAGGTTGCATGTTTTGAGATACAGAGAAGGTCAAGGATTAGAATTATTGCTCTCACTCCAACGATCGCGGCGATACCTCACTTGTGTGGTTTGAACACCGCTTTCATATGCGGGCGCTACTCAAATACAATAATATTATACAATATACAATATATAATTATACAATTAATAAAAGTGTTCTTATTTATTTTATCTTTTATTTTTACACTGTTCTTTTTAACCACTTCCTTACTGGGCATGTAAACCCCCTTCCTGACCAGGTGAAATTTCAGCTTGCGGCACTGCGTCGCTTTAACTGACAACTGCGCGGTCGTGCGAAATGGCTCCCAAATAAAATTGGCGTCCTTTTTTCCCCACAAGTAGAGCTTCATTTTGGTGGTATTTGGTCACCTCTGCGATTTTTATTTTTTGCGCTATAAACAAAAAAGGACGACAATTTTGAAAAAAAATACAATATTTTTTACTTGTTGCTATAAAAAATAGCCCAATTTAAAAAAAAAATCAGTTTAGGGCGATACGTATTCTTCTACATATTTTTGGTTAAAAAAAAAAAAAATCGCAATAAGCGACTGGTTTGCGCAAAAGTTATAGCGCCTACAAAATAAGGGACAGAATTGTTATTTTTTATTATTTTTTTTTTTACTAGTAATGGCGGCGATCTGCGATTTTATTGCGACTGCGACGTTATGGCGGACACATCGGACACTTTTGACACATTTTTGGCACCATTCACATTTATACTGCAATCAGTGCTATAAATATGCACTAATTACTGTATAAATGTGACTGGCAGGGAAGGGGTTAACACTAGGGGGTGAGGAAGGGGTTAATGTGTTTCCTGCATTGTGTTCTAACTGTGGGGGGAGGGGGGGTGACCGATCTGTGTCCCTATGTACTAGGAACACAGATCGGTATGCTCTCTCTATGACAGGACGCTGTCATTGTGAGAGCCGGCAATGAGAGATGATCTCATATGTTTACATATGAGATCATCTCTCATTGGCCCATCAGATCGCATCGCAAACGGCCACTCTGATTGGCCGTTCGCGGCGATCTGTGATTGGCTGTGTCCAAGGGACACGGCCAGAACACAAGTTCCCCGCTGCGCGCTCTGGGAACGAGGAAAGGAGCTGCCGTGAAAACACGGCAGCCCGGAGATTTAGAACCACCCTGCGGCCATATATACTCGTACGGCCGTAGGGAAGTGGTTAAAAAATAAATAATTGTGTCACTTTTACTTTTATTCCTATTACAAGGGATGTAAACATCCCTAGTAATAGAAAAAAGCATGACAGGTGCTCTTAAATCCGCCGCAGACACCACCACTATCAGAAACCGGACCGCTGGCTGAAGAAGAAGATACCTGGGTTTTGACAGCTAGCTTATGACAGATAACAGAGATGTCCCTCTTCAAACAGCCGACGTCGTATATCAGCGTACGGAAGTGGTTTAAAAACGAAAAACAAATAAAAAACCTTTACAACCCCTTTAACCACTTAAGACCCGGACCTTTAGGCAGCTAAAGGACCCGGATAGTTTTTGCGATTTGGCACTGCGTCGCTTTAAATGACAATTGCACGGTCGTGCGACGTTGCTCCTAAACAAAATTGGCATCCTTGTTTCCCCACAAATAGAGCTTTCTTTTGGTGGTATTTGATCATCTTTGCGGTTTTTATTTTTTGCGCTATAAACAAAAATAGAGCGACAATTTTGAAAAAAAAAACTATATTTTTTACTTTTTGCTTTAACCACTGGGCACTTAAACCCCCTTAATAACCAGACCAATTTTCATCTTTCGGTGCTCTCACAGTTTGAATGACAATAACTCATTTATACAACACTGTAACCGAATGAAATTTTCGTCCTTTTTTTCCCACAAATAGAGCTTTCTTTTGGTGGTATTTGATCACCTCTGCGTTTTTTTTTTTTTTTTGCTATAAATGAAAAAAGAACAAAATTTTGCAAAAAATAATCATTTTTCTTCATTTATATTATAAAATTTTGCAAAAAAGTTATTTTTCTTCATAAATTTGGCCTAAAATGTATACTGCTACATATCTTTGGTAAAAAAAAAAAATGTTGGATATTATTTAGTCTGGGTGAAAGTTATGGGGTCTACAAGCTATGGTACCAATTACTGAAAATTGATCAATTTCATCACACCTGATGTACTGACAGCCTCTCTCATTTCTTGAGACCCTAACATGCCAGAAAAGTACAAATACCCCCCAAATGACCCCTTTTTGGAAAGAAGACATTCCAAGGTATTTAGAAAGAGGCATTGTGAGTTTTTTAAAGTTGTCATTTTTTCCCACAATTCTTTGCAAAATCAAAACATTTTTTTTTTCATCAAATTTTCATATTATTAGGTTATTTTTCACACACAGCATATGCATACCACAAATTACACCCCAAAACACATTCTGCTATTCCTCCCGAGTATGGCGATACCCCATGTGTGAGACTTTTACACAGGGTGGCCACATACAGAGGCCCAACATGCAGGGAGCACCCAGGCCAATTCTGACATTTCTCTCCTACATGTAAAAATCATCATTTATTTGCTCGAAAATTACATAGAACCCCAAAACATTATATAAAGATACCTCACATGTGTGGTTTGAACACCGTTTTCACATGTGGGCGGGACTTGCGTATGCGTTCGCTTCTGCATGCGAGCTCACGGGGACAGGGGCGCTGTATGCCCAGAGTATTGCGGAGTATGCCCAGAGTATTGCGAAGTATGCCCAGAGTATTGCGGAGTATGGCCAGAGTATTGCAGAGTATTGCAGAGTATTGCCAGAGTATTGCCGGAGTATGCCCAGAGTATTGCCGGAGTATGCCCAGAGTATTGCCGGAGTATGCCCAGAGTATTGCCGGAGTATGCCCAGAGTATTGCGGAGTATGCCCAGAGTATTGCCAGAGTATTGCCAGAGTATGCCCAGAGTATTGCCAGAGTATGCCCAGAGTATGCCCAGAGTATTGCCAGAGTTTGCCCAGAGTATGGCCAGAGTATGGCCAGAGTATTCCCAGAGTGTGGCCAGAGTATTCCCAGAGTATTGCAGAGTATGCCCAGAGTATTCGCAGAGTATGCCCAGAGTATTCGCAGAGTATGCCCAGAGTATTGCAGAGTATGCCCAGAGTATGCCCAGAGTATTGCAGAGTATGCCCAGAGTATTGCAGAGTATGCCCAGAGTATTGCCCAAGTATTGCAGAGTATGCCCAGCTGAGTATTGCCCAGTATTGCAGAGTATTGCAGCAGGGATGGCTGAGCAGGGAGGGAGGGATGGATGGATCTGTGACTACATTTGTCACAGATCCAGCCCGCAGCACTGGCGCTGCCATCCGCTCCCTCCCCTCTCCTCTCACAGACTCACACTGTACCGATCGGTACAGAGAGAGGAGGGAGGAACCGGCGTCAGCACATGACGCCGCTTTGTTTACAAGTGGTCGCTCCGTTATCCGTGATCCGGACCCGGCGGTCACGGATGTTCCCGTGTGCGCGCCCCAGGGGGCGCACCGGAGCGCGATTCTAAGAGGCCGTTAATTAACGGCCACTTAGAATTAAGCAATCGCCCTGTAGCCGTACTTTCGCTATAGGGCGGTTGCAAAGTGGTTAATAAATATCTCCCCGAAAATATATAAAAATATTTTATTTTTTCCTCAGTTTAGGCCGATACGTATTCTTCTACATATTTTTGGTAAAAAAAAAAAACGCAATGAGCGTTTATCGGTTGGTTTGCGCAAAATTTATAGCGTTTACAAAATAGGGGATGGTTTTATTGCATTTTTATATTTATTTTTTTACTACTAATGGCAGCGATCATCAATTTTTTTTCCTGACTGCGACATTATGGGGGACACTTCAGACAATTTTGACACATTTTTGGGACCATTGTCATTTTCACAGCAAAAAATACATTAAAAATGCATTGTTTACTGTGAAAATGACAATTGCAGTTTGGGAGTTAACCACAAGGGGGCACTAAAGTGGTTAAGTGTGACTTCATCTGTGTTTCTAACTGTAGGTGGTGTGGCTGTAGGTGTGACATCATTGATTGTGGTTCCCTATATAAGGGAACACACGATCAATGACAGCGCCACAGTGAAGCCGTGTTTACACACACCTCTCCCCGTTCTTCAGCTCCGGGGACCGATTGCGGGACTCCAGGGGCGAGCGGGTCTGCGGGTCACGGAGCTTCAGACCAGGTCGCGGGTGCATGCCAGCGACCCACGGCTGGGCACTTAAAGAGGACGTACGTGTACCTGTACGTGCATGTGCCCAGCCTTGCCATTCTGCCGACGTATATGTGTAGGAGGCGGTCCTTGAAGTACCCCATGTCTTTCTAATTTTCTATTGCAAGGGCAGTTACTTGTCTTTGAAACAACTGTTGCCATAGCAGTCAAATAGAGATCTTCACAATCTGTAGTAAATCGATTATCTTGATCAAGATATAGCTTCCTCCAGTCTGGAAATAGGAACTAGATATTGTAGCTGAGCATACAAGACTAGCCGACTATAGCTTGTATGTACAAACTGGAACTCTTTATCGAAAACTCACACATCCTTTATATACCACCCAATCATCTGAGGGGTTGATCATGTTTCCCTAACAATGCAAATTGTAAACAGGAATATGATAAACATAGCTAAGGGACAGCCAAGATACACACAATGCTAATCCATATCGAGAACTAATAGCGATTTAATCAACTCATAAGCTAATCATCAACATAAACATATAACATTCCACACTAGTTTGCTAGCAAGGTGGAGTGCACACAATCTAGCAGACAGACAGAAACAATAGGTGACCCAAATAACAATGGGAGAGACACAAACTTGTCTTTAGAAGACAATGTCCCAGCAGTTTGATACAGTGGAATTACGTCATCTTCATAGATCTCCTAAGGATTATGGTTGATAAATATTACTGTTTCAAGTGAAGGAGACTCTTCAACCCAGTCTGCAGGAGGGCCACCATATTTCCTCTGACCATTACCCTGTACAAGATTAATATTACACCTTTCCAACCACTCCAGAAGGGAAGTCTTATTGTCCTTATTCAGAGAATTAATTCAAGCCTTGCTCACAGCATCCATTAAATGGTTGTCCATCATTATAGAATGATCTGCACTCTCCGTTGACCATAATCAGTGGGTAGGAGGCTTGCCCCTAGTCCTCTCCAAAAGCTCCTGTCCTGGTTGGGTCTGTCACAGCTGACAACACTGCTTGGGATTTACGCACAGGAGAGGCAGCGTTGTAAGGTCAGTACAGGAAGTTAGCAGTGCACTATATTTATGTCAGCAATCAGCTTTTCTCTAAACTTGCAGAATATTTGAAGGGATAAAATGGGGAAATGTGTGTTGCAAAGACTTACAGAATAGATTTTGTTCTTCTTTTTGCCCAGACATACACATGAAGTATGAAGAAATGCCAGAGAATTCTTAAACCACTTCAGCCCAGAACCATTTGGCTGGCCAAAGACCAGAGCACTTTTTGCGATTCAGCACTGCGTCACTTTAACTGACAATTGCGCGGTCGTGCGACGTGGCTCCCAAACAAAATTGGCGTCCTTTTTTCCCCACAAATAGAGCTTTCTTTTGGTGGTAATTGATCACTTCTGCAGCTTTTATTTTTTTGCGCTATAAAGAAAAATATATTAGGAGTTATGTACACAAAATTAATGTTACAAGTGTGCCATCAATCTATAGCACATTAACAGCGCTAACGAAGAAGTTCATAAAATAATCTCAGAACCTGAAAATATGAATTAACACATCCTGCTTTAAAGAACCATAAGTAGTGCCAAAAAAATGACCAGAGATGAGTGGAGTTTGAGGAGGCGTCAGGAGGAGGAATCCCCCGGCAGACAGCACAGTGAGAGCCGCTCTACGTATGGACTAGCTTTTTTAGCGCTGACATTTAAAACCCCGACTTTGTAAGTGTAACTTTGAAGAGATCCCATGTCTAATAAAATGCAGTTTTACACTATGTGGAGTATCTCTTCTTTCCTTACATGATCATCCATCTATGGAAGGATTAATACACTTAGCATTGACCAGAGATGAGTGGAGTTTGAGAGGAGCCTTCCAGCCACTTGTAAAACAACACGAGTTTGACTGCACAACTATCTCGTCTATCTGGTGAGTGAGGTCCTCTTGGGGGATCCCGTCGAGGCAAATTTCTGTTTATTAATGCAAGCCTATACTGCAGGAACCTATATATTTAAGAGCTCTCCATATCTTGATTTATAGGACTCATTCAAGGACTTGTGCTATTAACAGTATTTCTTTTATATATGTCATATTATTATTTCTAATTTATTGTAATTGCATATGCATTTATAGTAGCACTCATACACTTTTCTGTAGTGATATAGAGCGTGTGTGCTTTTGAAACATGGTTGCATACTAACGCCTGCTGGTGAATATTTAGATTAAGGCATAGCCCATGATTATAAGATCTGCATGCGCTCACATGCATTTTTTTGGCATTTTTTTGGCACTACTTATGGTTCTTTAAAGCAGGATGTGTTAATTCATATTTTCAGGTTCTGAGATTATTTTATGAACTTCTTCGTTAGCGCTGTTAATGTGCTATAGATTGATGGTACACTTGTAACATTAATTTTGTGTACATAACTCCTAATATATACTTTATTTTATAACAGCTGCTTATACTGCTGACCTTTTAATTATAGAGACAGAATATTATCAGTGTCTCTTTCTATCAGCCATTGTGCGCTAGGTTCAGTGTTTCTTTGTCTGGACTTTTGAACAGACGCGATTATACTGAGTTTTGGACAATATTATAAAGAAAAATAGAGCGACAATTTTTTTAAAAAAAGCTATATTTTGTAATTTTTGCTATAACAAATATCCCCAAAAATATATAAAAAACATATTTTTTCCTCAGTTTAGGCCGATACGTATTCTTCTACATATTTTTGGTAAAAAAAAAAAAAAAAATCGCAGTTTATTGATTGGTTTGCGCAAAAGTTATAGCGTCTACAAAATAGGGGATAGTTTTATGGCATTTTTATTCATATATTTTTTTTACTATTAATGGTGGCGATCAGCGATTTTTTTATCATGATTGCAACATAATGGCGAACACACAGGACACTTCTGGCGCTATTTTGGGACCATTCACATTTATACAGCGCTCAGTGCTTAGAAAATGAACTGATTACTGTGCAAATATGACTGGCAGGGAAGGGGTTAACCACTAGGGGGCTAGGAAGGGGGTAAGTGTGTCCTAGGGAGTGATTCTAACTGTTAGGGGGCGTGGCTACAAGTGACCTGTCACTAATCGCTGCTCCCAATGAGAGGGAGCAGACGATCAGTGACCTGTTATTAGGAAGAACAGGGAGATGTTGGGCCAGATCCACAGAGAATTACGGCGTAATTCGAATTTCCCGCCGGCGTGTCTTTGTTTTCTATCCAAAAAACAAGATACGCCGGCCTTACGCTAAGATACGACTGGCGTAAGTTTCTTACACCGTCATATCTTAGATGCATATTTACGCTGGACACTAGGGGCGCTTACAGCGTAAAATATGCAAATGAGCAAGTTACGCCAATCCACAAGCGAACGAGCGGCACAAGCCTTTTACGTCGTTTGCGTAAGCGTTTCTCTGGCATAAAGCTACACCTGCTATATGGAGGCGCAGCCAATGTTAAGTATGGACGTCGGGACCGCGTCGTATTGGACGTCGTTTACGTTGTTTGCGTACGCCGATCCAGAATGGGCCTGGGCGTAAATTACGTTCACGTCCTTTTTTTATTGACTATTTGCTGTGTGATTTCACGCATGCGCACTAGGATACGTCCACGGCCGTCGCATGCGCAGTGTAAAAAAAGCGTTGTTTGCGTCGGGTCATTCATAATTGTAATAAAACACGCTCCCCCACTAGTAAATTTGAATTACACCCGCGAACGCCAGCCCATTTAAGCTACGCCGCCGTAAGTTACAGCGGCATTTCATTGAGGATTAGCAATACGCCGCTGTGACTTACAGCGTAGCGTATATGGGACACGCCGCGCGGGTGGATGGTGTCTGTGGATCTGGCCCGTTGTGTTTACACTGACATCTCCCCGTTTATCAGCTCCGTGACACGATCGCGGGACACCGGTGGGCATCAAGTCCGTGGGTCCCACAGACATGATCACGGAGCTCGCGGCAAGGTCGGCGCGACCACATGGCTGCAAATTTAAAGGGACGTACTTGTACGCCCATTTGCCTGTCCGTGCCATTCTGTCGACGTATACGTTTGTGCGGCGGGTCGGCAAGCAGTTAAAAGAAGTCCAAACCACTTTGTAGCCATGTAATAGGGAAGCAATTGTCTAGACGAGACATGCTCAACTAGAGTTCCTCTAGAATAGTGGTCTCCAAACTGTTGGCAAGCAAAGGGCTGGATGCAGCCCCTTGCTTGCTTTTATCCAGCCTATGGGGCGATATTTCATCTTCTGAAAGCAACATTGGGGCACAATTCCCCCCACTAACACCAACGAATGGGCACAGTTCCTCCCAATGATACCAACAATGAGACACAGCTCCTACCAGTGGCACCAACAATGGGGCATGATTCTTCCCACCAAATGGCACCAATGATGTGGCACATTTTCTCTCACCGACGACAAAGATGGGGCATTGTTTACTCACACTGATGCCGGGATATTTTCCAATGGCCACAGTCCTGACCCCTAAAGTTTGAAGGACATTAATTTGTTTAGAAAGTTTGGAGACCCCTGTTTAGAAGATGCCAGGGGTTCCTTGAGCTGTGGTTGACCAACCTCCCACCTGATAGTGCCTGCATAGTTCTGGGGCCAATGCCACTTGAAAGAGCCATCAGTATGACACCAATGATCTTTCCAACTTTCTATAAGGGTGGCTTTCTGACCACCACTGTAAGGAGGGCTTTCTTCCATCGACCACCAACGTAAGGGGAATTTTTGCCATTGACCCCTGATAAACTGATTTAGCAAAAATTCCCCTAGACCAGAGCAATATTTTAGGGGTTCATTGGCGTAAAAAATGTTAAGAAAAGCTGGTCTAAAGCAATAAATGTACAGTTGCAATAAAAAGTATGTGAACCCTTTTGGAATGATATGGATTTCTGCACAAATTGGTCATAAAATGTAATCTGATCTTCATCTAAGCCACAACAATAGAGAATCACAGTCTGCATAAACTAATAACACACAAAGAATTAAATGTTACCATGTTTTTATTGAACACACCATGTAAACATTCACAGTGCACGTGGAAAAAGTATGTGAACCCTTGGATTAAATAACAGGTTTAACCTCTTTTGGCAGCAATAACTTCAACCAAACCCTTTCTGTAGTTGCAGATCAGACGTGCACAACGGTCAGGAGTAATTCTTGACCATTCCTCTTTACAGAACTGTTTCAGTTCAGCAATATTCTTGGGATGTCTGGTGTGAATCGCTTTCTTGAGGTCATGCCACAGCATCTCAATCGGGTTGAGGTCAGGACTCTGACTGGGCCACCCCAGAAGGCGTATTTTCTTCTGTTTAAGCCCTTCTGTTGTTGATTTACTTCTATGCTTTGGGTCGTTGTCCTGTTGCAACACCTATATTCTGTTGAGCTTCAGCTGGTGGACAGATGGCCTCAACTTCTCCTGCAAAATGTCTTGATAAACCTGGGAATTAATTTTTCCTTCAATGATAGCAATCCGTCCAGGCCCTGCCACAGCAAAGCAGCCCCAAACCATGCTGCCCCACCACAATACTTCACAGTTGGGATGAGGTTTTGATTTTGGGGTGCTGTGTCACTTTTTCTCCACACACAGTGTTGTGTGTTTCTTCCAAACAACTCACCTTTGGTTTCATCTGTCCACAGAATATTTTTCCAGTACTGCTGTGGAACATCCAGGTGCTCTTGTGCAAACTGTAAACATGCAGCAATGTTTTTTTTGGACAACAGTGGCTTCCTCTGTGGTATCCTCCCATGAAATCCATTCTTTTTTAGTGTTTTACGAATCATAGATTCGCTAACAGGGATGTTAGCATATGCCAGAGACTTTTGTAAGTCTTTAGCTGACACTCTAGGATTCTTCTTCACCTCATTGAGCAGTCGGTGCTGTGCTCTTGCAGTCATCTTTACAGGACGGCCACTCCTAGGGAGAGTAGCAGCAGTGCTGAACTTTCTCTATTTATAAACAATTTGTCTTACCGTGGGCTGATGAACAGCAAGGCTTTTGGAGATACTTTTATAACCCTTTCCAGCTTTATGCAAGTCAGCAATTCTTAATCGCAGGTCTTCTGAGAGCTCTTTTGTGCGAGGCATCATTCACATCAGGCAATGCTTCTTGTGAAGAGAAAAAACGCACAATGGGAGTCCATGGGCCGCACACCCCGAAGTGCAAAAACAGAAATGGAAGGGTCCCCCTGGTGGGGTTTTTAAGCGGCATGATGTACAAAGTATAGGAGATTGTATAACAATTTGGAGATAAAGTCTTTACTTGGTATATACGGTACAGTAAAATACAGCATGGTAGGGGCATTTTACAAACAATCAACATAGTACACTCTGGTTAGACATGATTAAAAAGGTTATACCAACAGTGGCAAAGAACAAACAACAATGCAATACGTGATGGATCATAGTTCAATTGATTTCCATATGAGTTGCCCGACGCGTTTCGACCAATTACTGTCACGGTCTTCTTCGGGGGAATTGTACTCTGATGAAACATGTTAAAAAATATATATTACTTAGAGTTCTATCCCTCTAAAGAGAATGCGAACATCCGTTAAAGGGATAGTGTTGGAATTATATTTACCACTCAACGAGTTATTGGAATGGCATCCGACACCTGTAATGGTTAAATATTTGGGTAAGTATAAATAACTGATGTGAGTACTTAATTGATTTAACTATCGTTATTAACGTACATGGAATTACAACCTCACCTACGTTTGAAGATCTGGTATGATCATCAGCGTGGGCCTATGTGAGGAGTAAGTGTTTAGATGAATAAAAATAAATATAATCTATGTACACCAATACAGGTGTATATAGCTGATGTAAATAGGGATATACCTCACCAAGGGTGGTATTGGTGGGTCGGATCTCATAATGATATCAAAGTGGTGAATGGGAAAGGGAATGTGTGTTGGATGTGTATGTGAGGTGAGTAAAATGAAATAATTAGAAAAAATAATAAAAAAATTAATAATCATTTTATATTCCCCAGCAATGATCTCTGGTCAGATGCCATTCCAATAACTCGTTGAGTGGTAAATATAATTCCAACACTATCCCTTTAACGGATGTTCGCATTCTCTTTAGAGGGATAGAACTCTAATTAATATATCTTTTTTAACATGTTTCATCAGAGTACAATTCCCCCGAAGAAGACCGTGACAGTAATTGGTCGAAACGCGTCGGGAAACTCATATGGAAATCAATTGAACTATGATCCATCACGTATTGCATTGTTGTTTGTTCTTTGCCACTGTTGGTATAACCTTTTTAATCATGTCTAACCAGAGTGTACTATGTTGATTGTTTCTAAAATGCCCCTACCATGCTGTATTTTACTGTACCGTATATACCAAGTAAAGATTTTATCTCCAAATTGTTATACAATCTCTTATACTTTGTACATCATGCCGCTTAAAAACCCCACCGGGGGACCCTTCCATTTCTGTTTATGCTTCTTGTGAAAAGCAAACCCAGAACTGGTGTGTGTTTTTTATAGGGCAGGGCAGCTGTAACCAACACCTCCAATCTCATCTCTTTGATTGGACTCCAGTTGGCTGACACCTCACTCCAATTAGCTCTTGGAGATGTCATTAGTCTATAGGTTCACATACTTTTTCCACCTGCACTGTGAATGTTTACATGGTGTGTTCAATAAAAACATGGTACTTTATTCTTTGTGTGTTATTAGTTTAAGCAGACTGTGATTGTCTATTGTTGTGGCTTAGATGAAGATCAGATCACATTTTATGACCAATTTTTGCAGAAATCCATATCATTCCAAAAGGGTTCACATATTTTTTATTGCAACTGTATATGAAATATCAGTAGTAGAGTTTTATAAAAGAGTTTCAGGAACCCAACAGTCCTCAACAGACAACTGCTTGTCTTTTCTCCAATTTCTATACATCGCCTATTCGCCTCCATATTATATGACCCAGTAAGGTGCACAGGTAAGTGCTAAACATACTTAACAAGCCTGATTTACAAGAATAAAAAATTGCGCTCGTTCCAGAGTAAACTTCCTGGAGGAACTGGGCTGGAGGATGTAGACACAGGTGAATGGAAATGTCAAATGTCCCCTTGGGTGGAATCAGGAAATGATTGTGACAATTTGTAACTCTGCTAATTAAAACATGTCAGTCTTCTTTCTTCTTCCTGTTTTCATAGCCCAAATTTTACACAACTGGATTGGCTGGTGGAGTTAAGAAGAATAATGTTGCGGGGTAGAGCAGAATCATTAACTCCCTGAAGACCAGAGGTTGTTGAAGCCATCTAGTTGCCCTTGTTTGGTCACCTATGGCTACCCATTACATTTGGCTACCCGCTGGAGCGCGCATTCGCGCAACGCCGCCATATGAGTTCCAACACTTTTACAAATGGTAAATTCTCATCGAAAAGCAATTACTAAAACATTCACAAATTCCTTTCAGCTAAATAGGCGCGCACAAGTTATGGGGTTTCCGAAAGAAGCCGAACATGCAGAGCGCAGGCCCTGTATGGAGCCGACTAACATCTCTGCATTAGGGATGAGCTTTGAGTTTGAGTAGAACTCATGTTCGACTCGAACATTGCCTGTTCGCCGAACAGCGAACTATTTGGGGTGTTCGCAGCAAGTTCGTGTGAACTTTAGAACCCTGTTAAAGTCTATGGGACTCGAACGTTTGAAATCTAAAGTGCTAATTTTAAAGGCTAATATGCAAGTTATTGTAAAAAAAAGTATTTGGGGACCTGGATTCTGCCCCAGGGGACATGTATAAATGCAAAACATTTTTTTAAAAACTGCAGTTTTTTTGGCAGCAGTGATTTTAATAATTCCTTTAAGTGAAACCATAAAAGTGAAATATTCCTTTAAATTTCGTACCTGGGGGGGGGGGTGCATAGTATGCCTGTAAAGTAGCGCTTGTTTCCCATGCTTAGAACTGTCCCTGCACAAAGTGTCATTTCTAAAGAAAAAAAAGTAATTTAAAATCACTCGCGGCTATAATGAATTGTCAGCTCCCGGCAATACAGAGAAAAGTCATTCATAAAAAAAAAAAAATGTTTTTTTTAAATTTGGGGTGGAGTTCCCCTTAAAATCCTGAAGGGTCTGGAATGGATATTTGGGGGGAACCCCCACATAATTATTTTTTTGACGCAGGGTTCCCCTTAATATCCATACCAGACCCAAAGGGCCTGGTAATTGAATTTGGGGGGACCCCCACGCATTTTTTTTTTATGAATGACTTTTCTCTGTATTGCTGGTATCCGACAATTCATTATAGCCACGAGTGATTTTAAATGACTTTTTTTCTTCAGAAATGACACTTTGTGCAGGGACAGTTCTAAGCACAGGAAACAAGCGCTACTTTACAGGCATACTATACACCCACCCCTAGGTACGAAACTAAAAGGAATATTTCAATTTTACTGTTTCAATTTAAGCATTATTAAAATCACTGCTCCTGAAAAAAACTGCAGTTTTTTAAAACTTTTTTTGCATTGATACATTTCCCCTGGGGCAGGACCCAGGTCCCCAAACACTCCCCACAGGGGCAAGACCCGGGTCCCCAAACACTGTTTAGGACAATAACTTGTATATTAGCCTTTAAAATTAGTACTTTAGATTTCAAATGTTCGAGTCCCATAGACTTTAACGGGGTTCTAAAGTTCACACAAACTTTTGGTCTATTCGCACGTTCTGGTGCGAACCGAACCCAGGAGAGTTCGGCTCATCCCTACTCTGCATGTTTGGCTTCTTTCGGAAACCCTGCAACTCATGCGCTCCTACGCAATACGGGGGGGCGGGGCCTTATCTGCCAGGGGGAACAGACGTCAGTCATCTGAGCGACCTCCCAGATGACAATCCCCCAAGGCATAGAAACGCCTACTCCCGTGGGTAGAAGTAAATTGAAAAGATGGATTACAGGGTACGTACAGCATAAATAAATAAAAATTGTGGACTGTACTTGTTACGAATATAAGGAAGTTGGTCAGATATACATGTTATTAGGGTGAACCTCCGCTTTAAGACCTGGTTATACTGTATGGGCCAGATCCACAAAGGGCTGCCGCTGGCGTAGCCTATCCCAGTTACACTACGCCGCTGTAAGTTACAGCGGCATATCCTTATCCACTAACACTTTCCGCTGTAACTTATGGCGGCGTAGTGTAAGTGTTGCGGCGTAAGGCCGCACCATTCAAATAAGGTGGCTGTGGGCGTGATGTCACGTAAATCAACATGACCCCACGTATTTGAATTTTTTTTTGAACGGCTCATGCGCCGTCCGTGGACATATCCCAGTGCGCATGCGCGAAATCACGTTGCAAAACATCAATGAAAACGACGTGAACGTAACCTACGCAAATCCTGACGACGTGAACGACAGAAAAATCGACGCAGGCCCGACGTCCATACTTAACATTACGTACGCCTCTATACAGCAGGGGTAACTTTTCGGCGGATCGACGCTTACGCAAACAACGTAAAAACACTGCGCCGGGCGTACGTACGTTCGTGAATCGGCGTATCTAGCTCATTTGCATATTTTACGCGGCCACACAACGGAAGCGCCCCTAGCGTCCAGCGGAAGTATGCAACTAAGATACGACGGTGTAATAACATTACGCCAGTCGTATCTTAGCGTAATTCCGGCGTACCTTGTTTTGTGAATACAAAACAAAGATACGCCGGCGGGAATTTGAAATTACGGCGACGTATCTGGAGATACGCCGCCGTAATGCTTTGTGGATCTGGCCCTATATGTATATATATTGGGGCAGATTGAGGTACAGCGGCGTATTTTTTGGCCGGCGTAGCGCATCTCATATGCGCTACGCCGACGTAAGACAGGGGGCCCAGAACAGTATTCTCAAAGCAGTCGCGCCATACGTTGCGCCGGCTTAGTGTAAATAGGCGTAAGCCCGCTTAATTCAAAGTAGGCAGGTAGTGGGCGTGCTTCATTTAAAATCAGGGGTGTCAAACACAAGGCCCGCGGGCCGAATCCGGCCCTCCAAGCCATTTAATGTGGCCCTCGCCCTCCTCAAGACCCTAACTTTCTGCTTTCAAGCAATGCATCAGCTTCTTCCCAGCAGCAGCTTAAGGAAAGGGGGGTGCACTGTGATGTAAGGGAGAGTAGAGGGACTTAACTTCTGATGGTGGGGTGGCTCTTAACATCTAATATAAGGAGAGGGGATGCGCTGGACATCTAATCTTACAGATACAACCGGCCCTTTTGAGGGCAATCGTAATGCTGATGCGGCCCACGATTAAATTGAGTTTGACACTCCTGATTTAAATTAACCGTGACCCCATGTAAATGAGTGGCCGAGCAAATGGCGAATGCGCGCGCATGCTCAGAATCACGTTGAATGTCACAGCCCTATTCACGTACGACTTACGTAAACGTTGTAAAAACGACGGCTGTTCCGATGTCCATACATTGCATGGGATGCGCCACCTTTTTGGTGGTTTATCTTTACGCCGGAAAAACACCTTACCTAAACAACATAGATTCCTGTGTCGGCCGGCGTACGTACGTTCGTGAATCAGCGTATCTTGCTCATTTGCATATTTATAATGGGAACGCCGAATGCGTCCAGCGTAAATATGCACCCAAGATAAGACGGCGTAGGAGACTTACGTCAATCGTATCTCGGCAAAATTCAGGCGTATCTGATTTAAAGAATCAGCGCATAGATACGACGGCGCACATTTGGACTTACGGCGTAATCAGTAGATACGTCGGCGTAAGTCTTTGTGAATCTGGGCCATAGTATGTACTTTTCTGTCTGCTGCTTTGTTTCTCTGCTATCAGCATGAATCACTTCTGACCAGGGGCGGACTGACAACTCATGGGGCCCCCAGGCAATAGAAGATTATGGGGCCCCTGTGCTTACAGATGGCCACCACGCCAGGAGGCAGTGCAGAGGTGGGGCAGCTAAAATCTCTGGATTTTTACATCAAAAGCATGTCGGTTTTGGACATATCAGGGACAGATGTAAAAAAAACATACTGTCCCTGGTTTTACTGAGCCTGGAAACCCTGATGGGGCCCCCGGGCAGTGCCCGAGTGACTCAATGGTGAGTCCGCCCCTGCATCTGACAAGTTTTCCTGACAAAAATGGTGACAAGGGAGGGACCTCCAGCTGATTGACAGCCTCAGAACAAATGTACAGAAGAGACGACTGCAAATAAACAGGTGCAACTTATGTAGGAGGATTGGTTTCATCTCTATGTATCATCTGAGACGAGTCACTTCATTGGCTATACAGTATGTAAGGGTTTACAAACACTTAAAGGTTTCATTTTCCGTTCCTATAGGAGTATGACCCAACACCGCCCCCAACATGCAACCACAGGCTCACACTTTTACTCAAATCACCTGCTGTCCGCACACAGGCATCACAATTCTCCTCCATATATAAAAAGAACTTGTAATTTAGCTGAACTGCCCACACAGCAGAGAAAATGAAAAGTTTCCGAGGAAGGAAATGAAATCAATCACATCTTATTCTGAGTCACTAAAGTATTCTTGGAAAGACTATGCAAGAAGTGTCAGTTGATTCTAAGCCTACAGTTTCGGCCAAAGGAATAGAAATAGGGGGGGGGTTTCTTAGACACCAAACATATTCATTAAACTCTGGGCGCAAAAATGTTTAAATAAGTATATTTCTTAATAGCCACAAAGACTCTAAATCCACTTTGTGTGCACAAAATGTCTTTGCAAACTCGGATATTACCTTGTAAAAAAAAGCAGTGCAGAGTTATTATTATACAGGAATTATATAGCGTCAAAAGTTTACGCAGCATTTTACAATATAAAAGGGAGACAATACAGTTATAATACAAAAGGATACAAGTGGATTAAAAGTGCCCTGCTCAGAAGAGCTTACAATCTGATAGGGTGGGGCAGGTGGTACAAAAGGTTGTGGGGAATGAGTTGATGGAAGTGGTAAAAGATTAGTTGGAGGTCAATCTAGTTCAGTGGTCTCCAAACTATGGCCCAGGGGGCCGGATGTGGCCCTTAGCTTGTCTTTAACTGGCCCTCGGGGCACTATTCCACTAACCGACACCAATGATGGGGCACTATTCCCCTTACTGACACTATCAATGGGGAACTGTTCTTCCATTGATGCTATCAATGGGGCGTTCTCCTTCCATTGATGCCATCAATGGGGCGCTCTTCTTCCATTGATGCCATCAACTCTCCTTCCATTGATGCCATCAATGAGGCGCTCTCCTTCCATTGATGCCATCAATGGGGCGCTCTCCTTTCATTGATGTCATTAATGGGGCATTCTTTCTTCCATTAAAACCACTGATGGGGGAACTGATGTCAGAGCATTTTCTACTCCAACTAGCCACAGGTCGGCCCCCCTAAAGTCTGAAGCACAGTAAACTGGCCCTTTGCTTAAAAAGTTTGGAGACCCCTGATCTAGTTCAACCATAAAAATAAATAATATCATACACTCCCATATACCCAATTCTATACCCATAGTTGATCCAGAGGAAGGCAAAAAAAACAGCAGAGCATGATCCAATTTCCTACAGCAGGGGAAAAAATTCCTTCCTGATGCCTCGAGAGGCAATCGGAATTCCCCCCGGTTCAACTTTACCTATAAATGTCAGTACCCAGTTAAATCATGTACACCTAGGAAAGAATCCAGACCTGCCTTAAAGCAATCTACTGAGCTGGCCACTCTGGAGGGAGTCTATTCCACATTTTCACAGCTCTTACTGTGAAGAAACCTTTCCGAATTTGTAGATGAAATCTCTTTTCCTCTAGACCAGGGGTCTCCAAACTTTTCAAACAAAGCGTCACTTTTATTGTCCTTCAGACTTTAGGAGGGCCGGATTGTGGCCAGCAGGGGCAGAACATGTCACGGGGCCAGCATCAGTGAGAATAAATATGGCCTTAGGGTTGGTAGCCAATAGGAGGAGGTGTATTCCCCCTATTAGTAGGAGGAATAGTATCCCATCATTGGGATCGTGGAAAATATAGTGCCCCATTGTTGGTGTCAGTGGGACAAATAGTGTCTTATATCAGTGGGAGGAATTGTGCCCCAAGGGCCCGGATAAAGACTAGTAAAGGGCCACATCTGGCCCTCGGATGAAGTCAACCAATAATGAAACGCGTCAGTGCGTGACGCTTATGCATTGACCTAAGACACTCTAAAGCCTCCAGGACCAGGAACAAACAGGGGAGAAATAAAGCACGAGCGGCTTCTCTGTTATGGCAAGGAGAAACATACAGGCACAGTACCAATACCTTTTTGCTTGAAACTTTTATATCGTGGTACGCACATTTTATAAGGGGTTGTTATGGGGCTTAATAAATTTACTTAAACGATATCACACTATATGAGTCTTTCTATTATATGTGATTACGATTTGATTGAACAAGGCTACCAGCTGGTGGAGAGTGCAACCTCCAGGATAGTACGCATATATATTCCAGGCCCTTTATTTTCATACTTGTGGTGAGCGCATCCCCAAAAGGGGAGTATAATATCCCCCCAAGTGGTGACCGCCCCCCTTAGTAAAAGGAGCACTGAATAAGGATTTCTTCTGCGTTTATCCATCTGCACTATCATTGATTTCCTATATATGATATACAGAAGTGTTTCAAACGACAGTTCGGAAGTAGCGCTGCTACAGTCTTACATTGAACTTTGGGACTTGTTAGTTTCAGTTTTCCTGTTTACTGTTTTGCTTTAGACATTGATTTTTTTTGCCACATCGTCGGGCTTCCTGGTCTCATTCCCAACGGTATTGACTTGCAGGGTGATCTCCTCCAGAATCTCCCTCTTCCGTGCCTTGCTGGTCTGGGAACTGTGGGCACCATGGATGAACTTATCATATTTGGCCATTCCAGCAATAATAATATCCCTCTCCTCCTTGGAGAAGTTTTTCTTCCTCCTCTCCTTGCCTCCATTTCCAGCTGCCGCCATCGCTCAGCAAAAGTACCTTGCTTCAGGGGGGAAACAAGCGGATGTACTTTTGTGCCGGACGGGCGCATGTCTGGGCGTATTTATGCGCTCGGCGTAAGCGGGTGGGCCGGCGTGTCCCAGGAAGTTATGCCGGCGTAGTTGTCAGCATGCGCATAGGGGAGCAAACCGTACGTCCATGTCACTGCGCATTCGCCGTTTTAGATATGCCGGGCGTAAAGCATTGCACCAGGCTCGGACCATCATTTGCATAAGGTCACACCCACTTCCACTTATGCTGCCTTACGCCTACGAAATGACGTTCCGCCGGCGCAACGTTGGGAGCATTTCCATTGTGAATAGTGTAATAGCCGCTCTGCGCCTCGTCGGCGTAGCGTATATTCGATACGCTACGCCCGCCTAAAGATGCGCTAATGTACCTGAATCTGGCGGTTCTCGTTTACACGGAAATGCGCATTTTTGTGTGTGCTGGTGCATGTTCACGGATACCTGCCGCTAAATGCCCTATATAAGGATGGTGGCTGTGAACAGAGTTTGCTGAATCTTCAGTTACCTGTACTCTTGCTCTTGTGTATCCTTTATTTCTCGGAATTAAGGTTACAATTACCAACTTGGCTTGCCTCTGGACCATTCTGCTGTCTGACTCCTGGTTTGATCCTGGCTTGCTCTAAGGTCTCTGCCTCTCCCGATTAACCGTGTATGACCGCGGCCTGCTCTCCTGACCACTCTCCTCCTTGCTCCAGCTGATTCCTGTGCATGACCTCGGCTCTGTACCTGACCACTCTCCTGCCTACCCCCAAACTGGTTTATCCATGTATGATCTTGGCCTCCATCCTGAATACGCTTCCTCAGCCTGGTTCTGGCAGTCTGTCCTCTTTCCTGCCATGGGTGCCATCTCACTTGTGGTTGATGCTTTGGTCCTGCTACATCTCCAAGACCCACAGTATTCCTGCCAACAGTACAGTGTTGCCAACCTACCAGATTGAAATTTACTGGCACGACACCCGAAATTTACTGGCACAGCCACGTTTTTACTGGCATTTCACAAAAGTTACTAAATTACATTTTTAGGTACACATTTCAGTATTTAGGCTACAAACAAGTACTCTAGGCAAATAGCAATGTGATTTAAGGTAGATATTAATGTAAAAAAACATATTTTTGTTATTTTCAATATAATAAGGGCAAATTATTTAGTCACATCACCCCCTGCCACCAAAAACCCCTACCTTCACCCCCCCTCTGCGGTGCCACAATCTCCCCCTGCCTCCAATCACCCCCTGCCTCCATCGTCCCCTACCTCCATCCCCCACCCTCTGCGTGGCCACCATCCCCCTCTGCGGTGCCTCCAATCACCCCCTGCCTCCAATCACCCCCTGCCACTAACACCCCCTGCCTCCATTGCCCCCTGCCTCCATCCCCCTCTGCAGTGCCACCGCAGCCACCATTACCGAAAGAAAGAAAGTTACCACTCCAGGTGGATTGTGTTAGGATGATCAGTATGGTCTCAGGAAATCAAAGGTGCTGGCAATGCACAAGGCAACAAATGGAAGAAAAGAAAATATGGACAGCCGCACTCCAAAAAACCTTGATGGTTGTCTTTATTTAAAAAAGGAAAAATGCACTACAAGTCACAGCACACTACACGGGAGTTAAACTGACGCGCTTCGCACCATGAATTAGTACTTAATCATAGCGAAACATGTCAATTGTTTTACTCCCGTGTAGTATGCTGTGACTTTTAGTGCATTTTTCCTTTTTTAAATAAAGGCAACCATCAAGGTTTTTTCGAGTGCGGCTGTCCATATTTTCTTTTTCCATTTGCAGCCACCATCACCCTCCTCTGCCTCCAATCTCCATGCACAATTCCAAGAAAAACCGATCTGGGCTATCTTTACTGGTAAATTCATGCAACTACAGACATTTACGTACGGGGGAAAAAAACTGTTTTTACGAACTGCAACAGTTATGACAGATCAGCTGACCGTTACCCAGTAGACACCGTTGCAAGCAACCTTCAGCAGATCTACCCAATCGGCACCCATGCTTCTTGGGGCCTTGCACTCCCTTTTCTCACCTCCAGGGGTGCTTGGCATGACACTTTGCCTTCTTCATCTATATTCAAAACTTTCCAGGTGAAACTGGAGAGAACGTTTAATATTTTTATTTGTCAACCTCTTTGCAAATATTTTTCTAATTAATTGGTCTGGTGACAATGACAAATGTGTCGGCTTAGCCAAGAGCACTTAGCAAAGTAAACTTTATGTCGCGGTTTGCGTGCTGGTGGTTTGCATACACGTGGAACGGTTTGGTAGTAACTTTCCACTATGAACTCGATGAGAAAGTAGAGGTGACATACGAGCAATAGAACAATGGTGTGCCCGGTGCCAGCTCCCGCGGATCTTATCTCCCCCATTTCATAGCTGCGGGGACTGGCACTCACTCACAAAGCCTACATTGACCTATGTGTCGTTAAACGTTAATATTGGCCAATTAGTCACTTTCGGGAGTGTCTGTTGTCAATCCATAAAAGCTGTTTATTTACTGTACTTTGTATGGAGTCCTTTGTTTCATGGAAGCGTCGATGACACCACAGAAATTTGCAGTCTTAAATGCCACCACTGAGGGTTTCAGGTTATTTTTTCAGATTGTCTGTTATAGTTTTGCTGCAAGATTTAACCTTTTCCATACCACAGACATTTTTCCATTTTTGTTGCCCACAAAAAATCCTTTTAGGCCTGAATATAACATAAAACACCCAACACATTATATATTTCTGCAAAGCAGACACCCTAGAGCAGGGGTCTCTAAACTTTCAAAACAAAGGACCAGTTTATTGTCCCTCAGACCATAAGTGGGGTCCAGACCATGGTCATTGGGATAGCAAATGTCCCAGTATCAGTGGGAGTAAACAATGCCCCATCTTTAGTGTCGGTGAAAGGCATTGGTGGCTGGTGCTCCAAAATTTTGAGGGGGCGGAAATACACTAAAAAAAAAAAAAACATCAATTGCAGCCACTGTGCCCGTCAAATGCAGCCACTGTGGCATCAAATGCAGCCACTGTACCCATCAAATGCAGCCACTGTACCCATCAAATGCAGCCACTGTACCCATCAAATGCAGCCACTGTGCTCATCAAGTGCAGCCACTGTGCCCATCAATTGCTCCCAGTTTGCCCATCAATTGCTGACACTGTGCACATCAATTGCTGCCAGTGTGCCCATCAATTGCCGCTACTGTGCCCATCAACTACCGCTACTGTGCCCATCAACTGCTGCTAGTGTGCCCATCAATTGCCACTAATGTGCCCACCAATTGCTGCCAGTGTGCAGCCCTGCCCTGCACTTACTTGTCTTGGCGGGGCAGCGGGTCACGATCCCCCACGCTCCTTGCTTCTCGATGTCTTCTCCCGTCCTCTGCTATGATTAGACGAGTGTACACACCATCAGACGAAAATCCCCTCGATCTGAGGACGCGGTGACATGGCGGTGATGTTGACGCCGCCACGTCACCAAACCCGGGAATAAAATGCTTCCGCGCATGCGTCGAATCCATTTATGCTTTGAAAGCATGCTTTGAAATTTGTCCGATTGGACAAACCTGTCTGCTTGCCCGTACACACGATCGGTTTTGTCTGCTGAAACGGTCCTTCGGACCAGTTTCAGCAGATAAATTCAATCGTGTGTACGCGGCCTGATAGGCATCCAATCACAGCGACTGTCTTTTTAGCGAATCAGGTGACAGGTAACAGACATGAGCACCTGATTGACTAAGAGGCGGTTCATTTGCCTTCCTAACACAATGCTGAGTAAACAGCGAACGCACAGCATGGCTCCTGCTGTTCACCTTTTTGGACGCCTATTAGAGCCTATGGCTCTAAACAGGTGCTTCCAAAAAATAACCTGCCACTGTAATTCAAGTGCCCAGCGCCCGAAAAGGGGCCGGGCACATGAATAGGGGGTGGCAGCAGCGACCATAGATAGATTCATGAAATGCATGAATCTATCTATTGGTGAGAGTGTCACGTACCTGGTGGTACGAGCCCGGCGTGCAGGGAGTGGCAGCCCTTGCTTCTCTGATCCCGGGACCCCTGATAGTGTAGACAGGGGGTTCGGAACTACAGAGTCGCACGAGCACCTGGTACTGGCTGCTGCTGGGCCCGTGAGCAGAGTCGGTGGTTCCTGAAGACACGTAGAAGGATTGGTGCAGACTGATGATTAAGGGCTCACTGTAGGGCAGCTGGAAGCAGGAGTTGCAGCAGGAGCGGGGGAGGTGTTCCGTAGTACAAGCTGGAACAAGTCCCAACAGGTAAGTCCGCTGGCTGGCTCGTGGTTCAGGAGTAGTGTTGCTCAAGAATATTCACATTGCGAATATTCGTTACGAATATTGCATATTCGAGTATTCGCGAATAACTCGATATATTGCGGTGAATATTCGCTATTGCGAATATTCATATTTTTTCAAATTTATTTTTAAAACAGATCACATCCTAGTGATCTCCATCGACGTCTAAAAGCATTGCTGGTATGATTAGAGACCCTGGGCCGAGTAGCTGAGGCGATCCTTTTATGTTGCCGAATATTCGCAATGCGAATATTCGTATTACGAATATTCGCGAATACTTTCTCTGCCCTTCTTTTGCATCAGAGCCAATCAGAGTTCTCCTACCACAGTTGTCAGAGGTTAGCAACCTCCATAGCAACCAATAGGAACCTGCCTGCACGACCATTATATAAGATCACTCCCAGCAGTATTTCAGTGCAGATTCACAAGGTGGCTAGAGAGAGTGGAGTGTTTCTGTGCGTTTTTCCTGTGTATTGCGATCTTAGAGCTTAGCATTGTGCTTCCTATAGTGCTTTCAGTTCTGAGTTTCCTGCTTCTAAAACCAAATGCTTTTTTCAAAGCAAAAGACCCAACAGCTTTTCTAAAAGCTCAGATTTGTGTTGTTTTGTCCAGGTTATTGTAGCTTAGTGTTAGATAGATTTCTGTGTAGTTAGTGTAAGTGTACATTTCTTTAAGGCAGCTTAGTTTAGTGTGTGTTTAGTCTCTGTGTTTTGTGTATAAAAAAAAAAAAATTGCTTTAGTTTAGTCATTAAGTTTGTGTAAGTAGAGTTAGTGTTTAGTGCATATTAGTTTATTATTTGTAGTCCTCGTCTTTGTCCTTGTCAGTCAGTGTAAAAAAAAAAAAAAAATTAGCTTTAGTTTAGTCATATAAGTTTGTGTAAGTAGAGTTAGTGTTTAGTGCATATTAGTTTAGTAATACAGGAAATGATCTCCGTTTTTGCGTGTTGTTCGCGCGCATGCGCGGACGAGAATTTCGCAATCAATTTCGCATTCGCAAAATTTCGCAAAATTCTTTTTTTGATAAAATATCACGAATATTCGATATTAACGAATATTCTTCTATATATTCGTGAAATATCACAAAATCTAATATGGCGTATTCCGCTCAACACTATTCAGGAGCAGGTAGGGTCGGTACAGGCAGGGTCAGATTCCAGGCCGGGTCAACAACAGGCGGGCAAAAGAAGTACAGAGGATCAAGCCAAGGGATGGTCGAGCAAGCCAAGGTCAGGGCAGGTAGCAGACAGGTATAACAGGTGCAAGCCGGGTAGTCAGGATCAGGATCATGTGCGCGCCCGTGCGCGCCGATGGGCCAGGCTGTCCATGACAGAGAGAGAAGTGGCAGGAGAGAGGGGGCGGCACCTGTGCGCCCTTTATGAATGCACCACCACTGGTCAGTCATTGGGAGAAATCATTTCCATTATTGGTGTCATCGGGAGGAACTGTGCCCCATTGTTATTGTCAATGGGAGGATTTCAGCCCCATCAGTGGATCAAATAGTGCCACAAGAGGTGGATAAAAACAAGCAAATGGCCGCATTCGGCCCCCGGGTGCCAGTTTGGAGACCACTGCCCTAGAGGATGTAGCAATGTGGACTACAATTATAAAGTACAATGATCCTCCGGTATTTCTATGCATCGCATGTCCCTCTAGTGCCCAGTGTTATAAACTGACATCACGTTTGTGACCCAATCTAAAGGGATTGTGGTATTGAGTAGTTCCACAGATTGAAAATTGCTTCGCATGACCCTGTACCTGGACTACATATCCCAGGAATCTCGGTTGCCATCAGAAAGCTTGCTGGGAGGAACTATATAAGAAGCCAAAGCCCTGCCCTGCGCTCCCTTCCTCCTCAGCCTGATGCGAGACGGACCTCTCCACGCATGAGGAGAGAAAGGTCCCGGCCTACCATGCGGTGTACAACATTCCAACCTGGGTGAGAGGGGCCTAGCACTGCTTGCTGTTGGTCGGACATCCATCCAGCACCACTTCGATCGCCTGCCCACCTGGAGTCTGAGTGTTGATATGGCAGGGCCGGCTGCACGTGTGCCGCTACAGGGGCTGCTGTCCGGAGGGCACACAAACGCAATAAATCACCCAATTTTTCTTGTAAAATAGAATAAAAGTTGAGTTTGCATCGAGTAAAGAGATACCCAGCATGTCAAACCCTAAAATTGTGCGATGTGAAATGATGACAAACTTCAGTACTCTATATTTCTCCATAGGCGACACTTTAATAGCCTCTTCAGGTCATGAGATTAGAATTCACTGTGAAAAAATGGCCTAGAATTATTGCTCTCACTCCAGCATGCACAACAAAATGTATGTGTAGTGTAAATTTTGTGCATTGGTACCTCCGATGTGGGCATGTATGTAGGAGTGGGGGGGGGGGGGGGGGTCACATTTTTTTAGGTGATTTGGTGGAACTTTTTCTTAAAATGTTAGTAGAATCACCCATCTCCTATGGTTTCTTTAATGAGACATCAGGGGTTTAAAAGACCCCTGATGTCTCGCCTGTCCTCCTAAGAAACTAGTGGAGTGCAGATCAGGTTCCAATAACTCCTTCCCCAGTCACAGTGACTAGAGACAGTAACACCAGGACCCAGAAGTGATGCCTCCAAGGCAGCAATAGGAAGGGGAGATCAGCGAACAGAAGTTCATTGATCTCCCTCCCCTCTAACAGCACCTACCATGCTAGTCAAGGGTCTGCTGATGGGCAGCAGGAAAGTACCACATTTAATGGGGTGTGTGGAAGCGATCCACAGCTGCTCGATCGCTTCTATCTTTGCTTTACATTTTTTAACACTTTTTGTTTTCATTTAGATTTACTGCTCTGACAAGGTGACTAATGAGCCCCATATGAGATAGCATGGGCAAATGACAGGTTCTCTTAATGGATAAGCCAGGACCTGGGTGCCCCTACCCGATCAAGCAAAGGACCCATGTGCCCCATGTGCTCCCAGAACTGCTGGTGTATAGTGCAAATGTAATCTAATATTATAGAGTAATTTAACCACTTGCAGACCACCCACCATATATATACTGTGGCGGGGGGGCACTCTGTGCTGGATCATGTACCTAGTACATGATCTGACACTTCCGGGTCTGGGGCGTGCGTGCACGCTTCCGGCGGCCTGCTCCCGTTGTAATCACACACAGTGGGAGCTGATCTGCGGGTTACTGCGGACTCAATGGCCGCCGTCACCCACCAATCATTCATTACCCAGGTAGAACAGCAGTCTGCCTATGTAAACAAGACACTTTGCTGTTCTGTGAAAAGAGAAGGAATTGATTCTCTGTTCCTACAAAGCAGAATCAATGCCTTGCCCTAGTCAAAGCACCTCCCACACCGTGAGAAAAGCACAATCTAGGCACACATTTAACCCTTTGATCACCCCTGATGTTAACCCCTTCCCTGCCAGTGTCATAAGTACAGTGGCAGTGCATATTATTTTAGCACTAATCACTGCATTAGTGTCACTGGTTCCCAAAAAGTGTCAGTTAGTGTCGGATTTATCAACTGCAATATTCCAGCCCTGCTAAAAGTCACTGATCGCCGCCATTACTCCTAAAAATAAATAAAAATATACCATAGAGATGCTATTACTTTTGCGTAAACCAATCAATATACGCTTATTGGATTTTTAGGACCAAAAATATGTATATATAGCTATATATATATATATATATATATATCTCTATATATATATTTGGGCCTAAATTGATGAAGAAATCAGATTTTCTACACTTTTTTATTGGATATGTTTTATAGCAGAAAGTAAAAAAATATATTTTCTTTTCCAAAATTGTCTTTTTGTAAGGAAAGGACGGAGACGCTGTTGACGTGCACATGTGCGCATGCGTGCACACTTGGAACGCAACAGACTTTACCGACCAATTGGCGCGCATGCAAAGAATCCACCAGCCCCAACAGCGCGCTCCCGCGCATGCGCGGGTGCAACGGACGGCACGCACGCGCAGGGGGCGTTTCTGATCCTTCCTAAAGCCTATTTAAAGAGTGCTCTGAGGACCAGGCGGTGCTGACTGGTCTTCAGCAGTTCCTGATTTCCTGACGCTTGTATCCACCGCCAAGATTCCTGTTACCAACCCGGCTTGTGACCATTGACCTTGCTTCTGTTAAACCCCTATGTACCTCGCTGCCTGCCTGCTACCGACCCGGCTATCCTCCGCATCCGAAAGCTCCTGCTACGTGTTACCCTGACTTTGCTAGGGGTTGGAGTCCCCCTTTATCCCAGCTCTTCGCCCAACACCACCTAGTCCAGTGCCTGCTGCTCTACTAGTGTCTTCTGCCTTCCCTTCACCCGACGGCACTTCAAGCGACACTCTCAGGCACTCGTGTTCCTCCTACCTGAACGCCATCTGTCTCATCCTCAGAGGGGTTCTGGGTTGGAGATACAAGGGAGGCCGACCTCTTCACATCAGACTCCTACTAGGTACGTGACACTTTTTTGTTGATAGCGCTAAAAATAAAAACCGCAGAGATTTTCCAAAAGAAGGAAACAATACATTTTCATCCACAGAGAGGAACTCTCATTTAAATGCAGCACCTCCCCATAATGAATCTATTTAACACATAATCTAAATGATCAAAGTTTTTTTATTATAAAAAAAATAAAAAAACAACATATGAAAAATGATACGATCATAGTGCAAAGGAATGCAGCTCTACATGTTTCGCCATCATACTGGCTTCTTCAGGAGCTTATTGTAAACCTTATGTACAGTATTCACTACAAATAAATAGAAAAAACATTTAGTATATTTAATCAAAAAATTATTTTAGACAATCATTTGTAAAGACCAAAGGTCTGAGCTTATGCATACTATATATACACTCATTTACATAGAACATCTGATGATTAGATCTTCACCCCAAGTACAAGCACCACTCCGAAGGACTGTCACGACCACCAAAAGAAAGCTCTATTTGTGGGTTTTTTTTTTTTGGATACAGCATCTCACGACCGCGCAATTGTCAGTTAACCACTTCCGGATCGCCGCACGCCAATGTTTGTCTGCAGAATGGCACGGGCAGGGAAATGTGTGTACCTGTATAACCCTTTGCATTTGTCACCTAGCCACGTATCTCAGGAGAGTGCTCGCGGGTCCCGCGAACTTGATGTTCGCCAGCGGCCTGCGATTGTGGTGAGGAGAGGGCTATGTAAACAAGGCATTTTCCTGTTCTGCCTGGTGACACTGATCTACTGCTCCCTGTGATCAGGAGCAGTGATCACTGTCGTGTCACTTGTAGCCCATCCCCCCACAATTCAAATCAATCCCTAGGACACACTTAACCCCTTGATCGCCCCCTAGTGTTTAACCCCTTCACCACCAGTGTCATTTATACAGTAATCAGTGGCTATTTATAGCAATGGTCAATGGAAAATGGTCCCAAAATAGTGTCAAAAGTGTCCGACGTGTCCGCCATAGTGTTGCAGTACCAATAAAAATCGCAGATTGGTTGAATTTTAAACATTCTAGGAAATTTCTTCAATTATCTAATGCATCCTCATGATATTTTCCAATTATTTATTGTATAACATATTCTGTCATGAATTTTTGATTTATCTCTATACCTCTTATTATCTATTTTCATTTACTTCCCTCACACCTCTGTCCCTTCCACTTTCTTTACTTTTTCCCTTCTTACTTTAAAGTTACATATATGTACTTAAAGCATTTGTAGCCTTTTTTTGTTTGTTTATGTAATACCTTTGTATCCATCGTTCTTTATTACGCAATATACATGTATTGTATCCATTTACTTTAATTTAAAAATCCATTAAAATATTTGAAACAAAAATCGCAGATCGCCGCCATTACTAGTATAAAAAAATATTAATAAAAATGCCATAAATCTATCCCCTATTTTGTAAACGCTATAACTTTTGCGCAAACCAATCAATATACGCTTATTGTGATTTTTTTTTTACCAAAAATAGGTAGACCAATACGTATCGGCCTAAACTGAGGATAAAAAAGTTTTTTTTATATATTTTTTGGGGATATTTATTATAGAAAAATGTAAAAAATATTTTTTTTTTTTTCAAAGCTGTCGCCACTTTTTCGTTTATAGCGCAAAAAATAAAAAAAACGCAGAGGTGATCGAATACCACCAAAAGAAAGCTCTATTTGTAGGGAAAAAAGGACGTCAATTTTGTTTGGCTACAACATCGCACGACCGCGCAATTGTCGGCTAAATCAACGCAGTACCGAATCGAAAAAAATGCTCTGGTCAGGAAGGGGGTACATTTATCGGGGGCGGAAGTGGTTAAAATAACGCAATGCCATATCTCAAAAAAATGACCTGGTCAGGAAGGGGGGACAAATCTTTCGAAGGATAAGTGGGTAATAAACGGCATATGACATGTTTCACACTTTTTGCCCATCATCAATGCAGTGTATGGAAACCATGACTCCTATAATAAACGCTCCTACTGTCTCCATAGAGCTATTTGCACTGTTGCTCTCGCAGTTCAGTTTCTAACCAAACGCTTGTTAAGTGGATCATAAATGTAAAAAATTGAAGGAACTCTTGAAGTTATGTCTGGACAAAGGAATCATTGATACATTGGTATTCTGCTCCTATATATAGACTAGTAGTGTAGCCGGAGACAAGCATCCATAAACTCATACAACACTTTCAAAGTGTTAAAGTGGATGTAAACCCGAAATTCTGTATTTATTTTTTGATGTCACAATGTAGAGTATAAGATTTCCTATCATCTGTGCCCAATCTAGCCACACAGAGTTAATCCAGCTCCGAGCAATCCTCTTTTATTGTTCAGTGAAATAAAACAGACTTACAGAGAAAAACCTTAGTCCGTTCCGCCCCCTTTGCTGTGAGTGACAGGTTATTTACAGATCTCATGCACTAGCCTGGAGACAGGCATTATTTTTTAATTCCCACCCGACTCCTTTTCAGAAGTCATGTGGTTAATTTTCTGGATTTTGACTGGATGTTAGTGATCATAGCATAAGGTGACCAGATTTTTTAAATGAAATCCGGGGACATATTTTTTATTTTTTTTACTAGTAATGGTAACAATCAGCAACTCTCTGCCCATCACCACCGCCGCCCGCCTCACAGCCTGTCAAGTTTTACTCTCCAGGCCCCGGCTACTACTGGATGGGGAGCGGAGGAAGATCCCTCCACCAGGGAAGGCGAGGAGATAAGCCGGCAGGCAGCTGGCCAGGATTTGAGCCAAGGCAGAAGAACATGCAAGTGGAGCTGAATGGGCATGCACCCGAAACTGAAGAAATATTCTCTCCGCTCCGACCAGCACATGATCATCAGAAAGAGGCATAGATAATGGAAAAAAATACACCCCTCTAAGCTAGTAGCAGCGGCGGAGCGCGCGCGTAGGGGAGGGGGTTATTGGGGAGTGTAATTTAAATGTTTTTTTTATTCTGCACTGACTGTCTTTGAAATTGCCCCAGCCCCTGTTCAAATCCAATCCGGGGACAAAACCGGGGACAGACTTGGTCTGGGGACACTGTCCTCAATCCGGGGACTGTCCCCTGAAACCGGGGATGTCTGGTCACCCTACCATAAGCTGCCAGTCAAAAACACCTCTAACCAAGTTCCAATTATAATAAAAATATCATTTTGGGTGGACTGACTCTTTAAATCCTAAATTGTACATATTGTCAAAATGAAAACGTCTGTTAATCTACAAAGCCTGGCAATGCCAACTTCCTGGCGTGATGACATTTTCTTTTGATGGTGCTTGTTTGAAGTTTATGATTATAAAGCTTGATAACGTGTTTGCTGTGAATGTTATCGGACATTTCTGTTTCACTATTGTGTGCTGCTGGCGGAATGACTGCTGACTTTATTTGTCCTCAGTAAATTAATTACAGATCCTGGATACGGCATATAGGAATGGCAAAGGGAAAAAATGACCTTGTTTACCTTTTGTAACCTCTATGCTTTATATTTGTTATATAGCTGCCAACGATTTTGTATCGTTTGTAAGGATGCTTTGTTGCTGGGCTGTATGTTAGACCTGCAACGCAGCTGTTCTGTTTTGGTGACCTTATATAACCATGACTTGTGCAATCTGTATGCTGTGTATATGTTACATACTTCTGACCACTGCACTCTATGCTATATTGTACATTACATACTCCTGACCACAGCACTCTGTGCTATATTGTACATTACATACTCCTGACCACAGCACTCTGTGCTATATTGTACATTACATACTCCTGACCACAGCACTCTGTGCTATATTGTACATTACATACTCCTGACCACAGCACTTTGTGCTATATTGTACATTACATACTCCTGACCACAGCACTCTGTGCTATATTGTACATTACATACTCCTGACCACAGCACTCTGTGCTATATTGTACATTCATTACTCCTGACCACAGCACTCTGTGCTATATTGTACATTACATACTCCTGACCACAGCACTCTGTATAATATGTTGTTTGTTACATACAGTGCCTTGAAAAAGTATTCATACCCCCTTGAAATTGTTATCACGTTACATCCCCTTTTCGGGCGCCATGCACCTAAATTACAGCGGCGGGTTATTTTTGGAAGCAATTGATTAGAGCCATAGGCTCGCAGTTCATTCAGTGCTGTGTTAGAAAAGTGAATAAATATTCGCTTTCCTAACACTGAACCGCCCTCTCAACGAATCAGGTGCTCGGGTCTGTTACCTGTCACCTGATTGGCAGAAATGACAGGCGCTGTGATTGGATGCCTATCAGGCATCCAATCATAGCAGAGGATGGGAGAAGACATTGAGGAGCGTGGAGGACATCACCACATTGACCCGCTGCCTCACGGAGACAAGGTAAGTGCCGGGGGGCGGGGGATGCACACTGGCAGCATTTAATGGACACAGTAGCGGCAATTGATGCACTGCACAGAGTCCTGACCTCAACCCGATAGAACACCTTTGGGATGAATTAGAGCGGACACTGCGAGCCAGACCTTCTCATCCACATCACTGCCTGACCTCAAAAATGTGCTTCTGGAAGAATGATCACACATTCCCATAGACACACTCCTAAACCTTGTGGATGGCCTTCCCAGAAGAGTTGAAGCTGTTAGAGCTGCAAAGGGCGGGCCAACTCAATATTGAATCCTACAGACTAAGACTGGGATGCCAGTTCATGTCGGTGTAAAGGCAGACGTCCCAATACTTTTGGTTATATATATAGAGTATATTTGTCTTAAATTTCTGATTGCAGGATTTGTTTTACTGCTTCTTTGGAAAAGGTGTAATGCTGCTGCCATCTGGTGGCTAAGAAGTATATTACTATATAACTGCAACCCGTAAAGCCCATGAAGTCCGAGAAATGGATATGCAGACAGATATACAGTACCTCGATTTTCAGTATAGCACAACTGTAGAAAGGTAGGTGGTGGGGGTGGGGTTCATTTTCCATGGTATTCCTCAATAAATAATTTCAGCATTTTCACTAGTCTGCTGTATTTTTTTATTTTTATTAAAGTGATCTTACCCAGGATGTCTCCCCTTGACCTCCACTCCACTCACTCAAGCAAAGGATTGTGCCCCATGTGCTCCATCAGACGGATGCATCCAGAACTGCTGGTGTATATTGCAAATGTAACCTAATATTATAGAGTTATTTAACCACTTGGGATCCCAGCTATTGTAAAATTACGGCTCTACAATGCCGGGAGGCCGTCATATGACGTCCTCGAGTCTCCCGGCCACTGGGGGTCACGTGCCCGCCACATCACTCAGGTGCCGATGCACGTGCCTGGTGACCGCGATGTCCGCCGGGTACCCGCGATCGGCAGTTACAGAGCCAAGGACGTGGAGCTCTGTGTGTAAACACAGAGCTTCACATCCTGTAAGGGAGAAGAGACCGATGGTGTGTCCCTTGTACATAGGGACACAGATCGGTCACCTCCCCTAGTCAGTCCCCTTCCCCCACAGTAAGAATCACTCCCTAGGGAACACATTAACCACTTAAGGACCGCCTACTGCACATATACGTCGGCAGAATGGCACGGCTGGGCACATCAACGTATATATACGTTGGTTTTAGTACCCAGCCGTAGGTCACGGGCGCGCGCCCGCGGCGTGCTCCTGTGACCCGGTCTGAAGCTCCAGGACCGGGACGGCGGGACTTGCGGACCCGATCGCTGCTGCAGTGTGGCGATCCGTCCCTGGAGCTGAAGAACGGGGAGAGCCGTGTGTAAACATGACTTCCCCGTGCTTCACTGTGGCCGCAGCACCGATCGCGTCATCCCTGTTATTGGGGGACGCGATCGATGACGTCACACTTACAGCCACACCCCCTTACAGTTGTAAACACACACAGGGAACACTTAAATTCACAGCGCCCCCTGTGGTTAACTCCCAAACTGCAACTGTCATTTAAATGCAATTTAAATGCATCTTTTGCTGTGAAAATGACAATTGTCCCAAAAATGTGTCAAAATTGTCCAAAGTGTCTGCTATAATGTCGCAGTCACGAAAAAAATCGCTGATCGCCGCTATTAGTAGTAAAAAAATAATAATTAATAAAAATGCAATAAAACTATCCCTTATTTTGTAAACGCTATAAATTTTGCGAAAACCAACCGATAAACGCTTATTGCGATTTTTTTTACCAAAAATATGTAGAAGAATACGTATCGGCCTAAACTGAGGAAAAAAAAAGTTTTTTATATATTTTTGGGGGATATTTATTATAGCAAAAAGTAAAAAATATTGCATTTTTTTTTTAAATTGTCGCTCTATTTTTGTTTATAGCGCAAAAAATAAAAACCGCAGAGGTGATCAAATACCACCAAAAGAAAGCTCTATTTGTGGGGAAAAAAGGACGCCAATTTTGTTGGGAGCCACGTCGCACGACTGCGCAATTGTCAGTTAAAACGACGCAGTGCCGAATCGCAAAAAGGGGCAAGGTCCTTTACCTGCATTTTGGTCCGGGTCTTAAGTGGTTAAAGGAGTTATAAAGGAATTTTTATTTTTTTTGCCTAAAATTTATGTCTGCAAGGTAGACAGACAGAATAGTGTAATGATTCTGTTAACACACAAGTAAATACCTATTAAATTCCTTCATCTATATCACCTCCGGAGTTCTAGTTTCTGTTCTCTCATTCACTACCTGGTTTGCATCACTTGTTCATGTAAGAACTACATTTCCCAGTTTGCATTGCGGCACGCTCAGTAATTCACACCTCCTTGAAGTCTCTAACACGTAGAGAGCGTCCTGCCGCACAGATGTAGTTCCCAGGAGGGGGCGAGCACGTCACTGTCCACCGCAGTAAAGCCTCCCTTCACGGGGGTCAGTAACAATCAGCAGGAAGTGAACAGAACAGAGAAGAAATAGAGCAACTTCTGGGCAAAAAAGAACAATGAGGAAGTGAAAAGAGGAATGTCTGCAGCTAAAGGATGCTTATTATAAAAAGATATGTTTTCCTTTACAACCCCTTTAACCCCTTGATCGCCCCCTAGTGTTAACCCCTTCACTGCCAGTCACATTTATACAGTAATCAACTGCCATTACTAGTAAAATTATATATATATATATATATATATATATATATATATATATATATATATATATATATATATATATATATATATATATACACATACACAGTGCAGAAAATAAGTATTTGAACACCCTGCTATTTTGCAAGTTCTCCCACTTGGAAATCATGGAGGGGTCTGAAATTGTTATCGTAGGTGCATGTCCACTGTGAGAGACATAATCAAAAAAAAAAATTCCAGAAATCACAATGTATTATTTTTTTTAACTATTTATTTGTATGATACAGCTGCAAATAAGTATTTGAACACCTGAGAAAATCAATGTTAATATTTGGTACAGTAGCCTTTGTTTGCAATTACAGAGGTCAAACGTTTCTTGTAGTTTTTCACCAGGTTTGCACACACTGGAGGAGGGATTTTGGCCCACTCCTCCACACAGATCTTCTCTAGATCAGTCAGGTTTCTGGGCTGTCGCTGAGAAACACGGAGTTTGAGCTCCCTCCAAAGATTCTCTATTGGGTTTAGGTCTGGAGACTGGCTAGGCCACGCCAGAACCTTGATATGCTTCTTACAGAGCCACTCCTTGGTTATCCTGGCTGTGTGCTTCGGGTCATTGTCATGTTGGAAGACCCAGCCTCGACCCATCTTCAAAGCTCTAACTGAGGGAAGGAGGTTGTTGCCCAAAATCTTGCAATACATGGCCCCGGTCATCCTCTCCTTAATACAGTGCAGTCGCCCTGTCCCATGTGCAGAAAAACACCCCCAAAGCATGATGCTACCACCCCCATGCTTCACAGTAGGGATGGTGTTCTTGGGATGGTACTCATCATTCTTCTTCCTCCAAACACGGTTAGTGGAATTATGACCAAAAAGTTCTATTTTGGTCTCATCTGACCACATGACTTTCTCCCATGACTCCTCTGGATCATCCAAAGGGTCATTGGCAAACTTAAGACGGGCCTTGACATGTGCTGGTTTAAGCAGGGGAACCTTCCGTGCCATGCATGATTTCAAACCATGACGTCTTAGTGTATTACCAACAGTAACCTTGGAAACGGTGGTCCCAGCTTTTTTCAGGTCATTGACCAGCTCCTCCTGTGTAGTCCTGGGCTGATTTCTCACCTTTCTTAGGATCATTGAGACCCCACGAGGTGAGATTTTGCATGGAGCCCCAGTCCGAGGGAGATTGACAGTCATGTTTAGCTTCTTCCATTTTCTAATGATTGCTCCAACAGTGGACCTTTTTTCACCAAGCTGCTTGGCAATTTCCCTGTAGCCCTTTCCAGACTTGTGGAGGTGTACAATTTTGTCTCTAGTGTCTTTGGACAGCTCTTTGGTCTTGGCCATGTTAGTAGTTGGATTCTTACTGATTGTATGGGGTGGACAGGTGTCTTTATGCAGCTAATGACCTCAAACAGGTGCATCTAATTTAGGATAATAAATGGAGTGGAGGTGGACATTTTAAAGGCAGACTAACAGGTCTTTGAGGGTCAGAATTCTAGCTGATAGACAGGTGTTCAAATACTTCTTTGCAGCTGTATCATACAAATAAATAGGTAAAAATTCATAAATTGTGATTTCTGGATTTTTTTTTTTGATTATGTCTCTCACAGTGGACATGCACCTACGATGACAATTTCAGACCCCTCCATGATTTCCAAGTGGGAGAACTTGCAACATAGCAGGGTGTTCAAATACTTATTTTCCGCACTGTATATATATATTATATATATATATATATATATATATATATATATATATATATATATATATGTATTCCTTATTTTGTAGATGCTGTAAAGTTTGCACAAACCAATCAATATACGCTTATTACGATTTTTCTTTACCAAAAATATGTAGAAGAATACGTATCGGCCTAAACTGAGAAAAAAAGTAGTTTTAAAAAAAATAAAAATTGATATTTATTATAGCAACAAGTAAAAAATATTGTGTTTTTTTCAAAATTGTCGCTCTTTTTTTGTTTACAGCGCAAAAAAATTAAAACCGCAGAGGTGATCAAATACCACCAAAAGAAAGCTCTATTTGTGGGCAAAATAAGGATGTCAATTTTGTTTGTGAGCCACGTCGCACGACCGCACAATTTTCATTCAAAGCGTGACAGCTCTGAAAGCTGAAATTTCGCCTGGGCAGGAAGGGGGTATATGTGCCCAGTAAGAAAGTGGTTAAAGTGTTACTAAACCCAGGACTCTGCATTCATTATAATGGGTCTCCCACAGTACACAGAACATGGAAATGCAATTATTTTAGTAAATATAAACTGCTAAATACCTTTTCTGATCAGCAGTATATAGCAGTCTTGTGACTTCTATCAGTGTCTGGTTAAAGCTTGTAGAAGGAGTTTTCATACTGCAATGGCTGACCTATCAGGATGCAGGACCCCTGACCCGCCATCTGGACAGTGCTGATTGGCCTTGTGCTGACCACATGCACTCTCCCAAGAAAATAAAAAACTCTCTAGCAATACACACCAAACTGAGCATGCGCAGCCTGACACCATATACTCTGTACTATGCAAACATGTTTTGGAGACAATGCAAGAAGGGGAGCATCAAACAGCATTTTTTTCACAATGTGGAGGATTAACCACTTAGGTTCCACAGTAAGTATAACAAGCATGCTTTACTGCTTATACACACTGATTTTAGGGTTGTGGGTTTAGTAACACTTTAATCACTTAAGTACAGCCCACTGCATCCACTTAGGTACAGCCCACTGCATCCACTTAGGGACAGCCCACTGCATCCACTTAGGGACAGCCCACTGCATCCACTTAGGGACAGCCCACTGCATCCACTTAGGGACAGCCCACTGCATCCACTTAGGGACAGCCCACTGCATCCACTTAGGGACAGCCCACTGCATCCACTTAGGTACAGCCCACTGCATCCACTTAGGGACAGCCCACTGCATCCACTTAGGGACAGCCCACTGCATCCACTTAAGTACAGCCCACTGCATCCACTTAAGGCATGCCCACCACATATTTACTGCAGCATGGCTCTAATGCGCTTAACAATCTACCTGTACGTTGTTTCATGCAATAGATAGTGCGGGCGTACGCATGTGTGCGTGCCTGCTGCATGGAAGAAAATCACTTCACAGAGAAGCAAGGCAGATCCCCGTTCTGACAGGGGAGAACATGGAGATGGTCTATTCCTAGTAATCAGGATCAGCGATCTCTGTGTTCTTCATGTCAGTACTTCCCGCACACAGTCAGAGCTGTATCCTGGCCTAGGCCACCAAGGCACAGGCCTAGGGCAGCACTTTGCAGGGGGGCAGCACGAAAAGAGTCCCTGCCATCTTGCGCTACACTGTTAGGAAAATTAGCCTAGCGCCCCCATAAAGCGGCTTCTAGTATGCGGGGAGCCGGCATTCCGCAACTACGGGGGGGGGGGCGCTTCCAATTTTGACTGTTTTGTCATCCTGGACCACAAACCATGCTATATGTTTCTGCTGCACCATCTACTTAAAGTAGAACTATAGGCAACACTTTTACCATCCCTGTCCCATTGCGAAGATTTCCCTTCACTTCCTGCTCTATGGGCAACCAGGAAGTAAGAGGAAATCTAAGTAAATGAAGGGAATCCATTGCCCACCCCCCCACCCCCCAGGCCGTCAGAACTAGTGTCCTCACTCGAAAATTTCAGGGCGGGTCTTAAACAACACAGGGTGTGGCCATGACAGGAAGGGGTGGATCATATTTAAATTAGGGGGTGCAGGAGTTTAGTCAGGCCTAGGGCAGCACAAAACCTAAATACACCTCTGGTCAAGGCCCCAACATAAACCATAGCTGTAGTCCCCACTTGGAGACCACCCACTCTAATGCATTTCACCACACATGGCTTAGTCATATGAAACACAACCGTTTTTCATGGCGAGAAAACGTTTAGATTGGTCGTGAAAACCGGTCGTGTGTATGCTCCATAGAAGTTTTCTTGATGAGAAAACTGCCTGCAAAAAATTAGAACCTGCTCTATTTTTTCACATCCTTTTTTTTGTTGCGAAAAAACTCTTGTGTAGGCTTTTCCGAGGGGAAAAAAAACGTACATGCTCAGAATCAAGTATGAGACAGAAGCGCTCGTTCTGGTAAAACTAGTGTTTGTAATGGAGATAGCACATTCGTCACGCTGTAACGGACTGAAAAGCACAAATCGTCTTTCACCAAACTTCTACTAACACGAGATTAGCAGAAGGAGCCCAAAGGGTGGCGCCATTTGAATGGAACTTCCCCTTTATAGCGCCGTCGTACGTCACCGCGCTTGGCTAAAGCATTTTTTTTGCTGAACGTGTGTATGCAAGGCAGGCTTGAGAGGAATCACGGCGAATCAAGTCGGTCGGGGAAAAAGTTGTGCATGACAGGAAAAACGGTCGTGTGTACGCGGCATTAGAGTGGGTGGAACTACAGCTATGGTTTATGCTGCAATAACATCTTGATCAATGGTATGTCATCAGTGGGTAGCTGTCCTGCTTTTTCTCCAGGTGTGTTTGGATTGAGGACAGCTCGTTCTCAGCCCCACACTTATGTTTTGGGGAATAGTGGGAGCTTGTGCCTGTGAGTAAATGACATCTGCATGCTATATTAACCATTTGGTATCTCGGCTATTGTTAAATAACGGCCACAAGGTGGCTCTCAATTGCTGGGAGGATGTCTATAGACGTTCTCAGCTCCTCCGGCCACTGGGGGGCATGCGGACACATGCCTGGCGGCCGCGATGTCCGCCAGGTGCCCGCGATCGCGGTTACACAGACAAGGACGTGGATCTGTGTGTGTAAACACAGAGCTTCACGTCCTGTCAGGGAGAGGAGACCGATGCTGTGTCCATAGGGACACAGATCGGTCACCTCCCCCAGTCAGTCCCATCCCCCCACATTTGGAAACCCTATGCAGGGTTCACATTTAACCCCTTCCTCGGCCCCTAGGCACTGCGTCGCTTTAACTGACAATTGCGACATGGCTCCCAAACAAAAGTGGCGTCCTTTTTTCCCCACAAATAGAGCTTTCTTTTGATTTGATCACCGCTGCGGTTTTTATTTTTTGCTATAAACAAAAATAGAGCGACAATTTTGAAAAAAAACAATATTTTTTACTTTTTGTTATAATAAATATCCCCCAAAAATATATATTAAAAAAAAAAAACGTTTTTTTTTTCCCCTCAGTTTAGGGCAATATGTATTCTACATATTTTTGGGCAAAACTTTGCGCAAAAGTTATAGCGCCTACAAAACCTTTTTAGAAAATAAAGGGGTTCCAAGCTTTTGTCAACAGTTTGGGGAAGGTCACTTTTTTTGGCATTGGGATGGAGGTTTTGTTCCACCTCTACAAAGTCTCTGGGCTCCAGGACCTCAAAAAGAAACACAGACACACTTGTTGTCCACAATACTAGGTTACTATGTTGTTTTTGTTCACACAAACTGTTTAATTTAACCACTTAAGCCCCGTACCATTATGCAGCTAAAGGACCTGGCCCCTTTTTTGCGATTCGGCACTGCGTCGCTTTAACTGATAATTGCGCGGTCGTGCGACGTGGCTCCCAAACAAAATTGACGTCCATATTTTCCCACAAATAGAGCTTTATTTTGGTGGTACTTGATCACCTCTGCGGTTTTTATTTTTTGCGCTATAAACAAAAATGAAGTGACAAATAAAAAAAAAAATCAATATCTTTTACTTTTTGCTATAATAAATATCCCCCAATTTTTTTCACATTTTTTTTTTCCTCAGTTTAGGCCGATACGTATTCTTCTACATATTTTTGGTAAAAAAAAATAAAAAATTCGTAATAAGCGTATATTGATTGGTTTGCACAAAAGTTATAACGTCTAGAAAATAGGGGATAGTTTTAGGTCATTTTTATCGTTTTTTTACTAGTAATAACGGCCATCAGCGATTTTTATCACGACTGCAACATTATGGTGGACACATAGGAACACTTTTGACACTATTTTGGGACCACTGTCATTTATACAGCGATCAGTGCTATAAAAATGCACTCATTACTGTGTAAATGATACTGGCAGGAAAGGGTTAAACTCTAGGGGCAATGAAGGGGTTAGATGTGTCCTAGGGAGTAATTGTAAGTGTGGGGGGGGGCTACAAGTGACACGACAGTGATCACTGCTCCCGATGACAGGGAGCAGTAGATCACTGTCCTGTCACAAGGCAGAACTTGGAAATGCCTTGTTTACATAGTCATCAAACAGATTCAAAGCAACGTACAGTTACTTGGCTTTGTCTGCCCCCGCCTCTGTTTCTCAGCCCCCCTCTGTCTCTCAGGCCCCCTCTGTCTCTCAGGCCCCCTCTGTCTCTCAGGCCCCCTCTGTCTCTCAGGCCCCCTCTGTCTCTCCCTCTCTCTTACACTCACCCCCTCTCTCTCACCCACCCCCTCTTACCCCCTTTTCCTCAAACCCCCCTCTCTCTCACTTCCACCCCTCTCTCTCACATCCTCTCATGATATACAATAATGGATGTGGGGGCCTTTTGGTGTATGTGATTTTTTTTTGTGGGGGGGGGGCAGCAATTTATTCAATTAAAGTGGGGGTGTCTGGATGAAGTCCAGGAACACATGTTTGTCCCAGTCCAGCCCTGGTGGAGGATACAATCCTACAAGGGAGCTGGGTCTACACTCCCCAATCAAACCCCCAACAGATAAAGGCTCTATCGATCACCACAGTGGAAAAGGCTTAAGCCCTACTGTGGGGGGTGCCACACCTTATAGCGACAATGGGCGAATGGGGTATCTCACCACAGTATGGCAGAATCCACCCTTAGGGCCCTTTCACATGTGCGGACCGTTTTTTAGGTCCGTTTTTTTCATCAGTTGATCAGTTTTTTCGTCAGTTTTTTATCCGTTTTTCGTCAGTTTTTCGTCCGTTTTTCGTCCGTTTTTCATCCGTTTTTCCATCCGTTTTTTCATCCGTTTTTTTTTTTTACTACATATTTTGATGAAAAACGGATGTTAGCGGATCGGATGTTAAACGGATCGTCCGCTAACATCCGTTTTTCGTCCGTTCCGTTTTTTTGACGGAAGAAAAATAGGGTTTTCTTCCGTTCAAAAAAACGGAGCTTAACGGAGACGGATGCAAACGTACGTTAGCGGATGCTCATCCGCTAACATCCGCTATCCCATAGGGATGCATTGCGGTCCGTTTTTCATCCGTAAAAAAACGGACGAACGGTCCGCACGTGTGAAAGGGCCCTTAGGCAATTACCTGCTATTACCCAGCAGCTGAATGTCAAGGACCAATAGTCAGTCAAAGGGTGAAAAGTGCATGCGAGTAGCGCCCGTATATGAAAACGGTGTTCAAACCACACATCAATATATACGCTGATTGGGATTTTATAGCAGGATAAATAAATTGATGAAAACATTTTGTTTTTTATATTTTTTTTACTGGATTTGTTTTAGATCATAAAGTAAGGAATATATATTTTTTTCAAAATTGTCAGCCTTTTTGTTGTTTATAGCGCACAAAATTCAAACCGCATAGCTGATCAAATACCACATCTATTTGTGGGGGGGGGGGGGAAGGACATAAATTGTATTTGTGTACAGCATCAGACGTTTGTGCAATTGTCAGTTAACCACTTAAGGACCTTGCCTGTTTTTCAGACTTGGTACTTACAAGATTAAAACATTTTTTTTGCTAGAAAATTACTTAACATCCCCAAACATTTTATATATATACACATTTTTTTCCTAACATGCCCCAGACCCGGAAGTGCAGGATAACAGACAGGTATGTGATCCTACACAGAGGAACCGCCTTGCTGCCGTATATATATCTATCTAGATATATAGGCCGGATTCACAAAGCCTTACGCCAATGTATCTCAAGATACGCCGTCGCAAGTACAAATGTGCGCCGTCGTATCTATGCGCCGATTCCCAAAGCTAGATACGTCGAAAAATAGGCTTCAGCCGCCCGACGTAACTTGCCTACGCCGGCGTATCGTGGGCGCATTGTTACGCGGGACGCATCTGGCGTTCCTATTTTAAATATGCAAATGCATAAGATACGCCGATTCACGAACGTACTTGCACCCGGCGCATGTTTTAAGCGATTTGCGTAAGGGTTGCGTCCAGTGTAAAGTAATTCCACCATATAGGTGGCGCAACCAATTCAAAGGTATGAACGTCGGAACAGCCGTCGTATGTTACGCCATTTACGTAGTACTACGTGAATAAAGCTGTGCATAGGTTACGTTCACGTTGTAGGCAGTGTATTGACGTATCTTAGGCAGCTATTTTGACGTGACTGTGAGCATGCGCACTGGGAATGCGTCCAAGAGACGACGCATGCGCAGTTCGTTTTTTGAAACTCATCCCATCATTTTCATGGGGTCATGCTTCATTTTAGGTGTACTGTACAGATGGCAGAGCTAAAGTATTATTTGAGCATTTGGTCAATCAAACTCAGTTAGCCAATCAGGAGAGAGAAGGGGCGTGGCTGAACCACAGCTCCGTGTCTGAATGGACACACGGAGCTGCAACTCGACTCGGTTGCCACCAAAGCAACCAGTGTTAATTTTGGCAACAAATTTCGACTTCGTTTTAGTCTTATGCCGCGTACACACGACCGTTATTCATGACGAGAAAAATTTAATTTTTTAAATTGGTCGTGTAAAACGGTCGTGTTTGGGCTCCACTGTAACCCTCACTGCAGCATTTATATATATATATTATATATATATATATATATATATATATATAAAAAGTAAGAACACATGTATTAATGCAGTATACATTGACTGTATACAGCGGGGGTTTCCAAACTGTGGCTGGGGGGGGGGCAGATGTGGCCCTTTGCTTGCCTTTATCAGGCCCTTGGGACATTGCTCCTCCCACTGATACAAGGCACTCTGCCTTCTACCCCAACCCCCGGGACATAAGGCCTGTCACTGATACCAACAATGGGGCACTATTCCTCCCACTGACACCAATGATGAGGCATTATTCCTTCTCCTCATACCAACAATGGAGCACTATTCCTCCCACTGACACCAATGATGAGGAACCATTCCTCCCACTGACACCAATGATGGGGCACTATTTCTTTCCCAAATTTTAAGATGACACCTGTGACACCACCAGAGGAGGGGGAGACGACACCTGTGACACCACCAGAGGAGGGGGAGACGACACCTGTGACACCACCAGAGGAGGGGGAGACGACACCTGTGACACCACCAGAGGAGGGGGACGACACCTGTCACACCACTAGAGGAGGGGGGCACCTGTGACACCAGAGTGGAGGACCCCGGTGACACCAGGGTGGAGGAGACGGGAGGGGGCAACCGGTGACATCAGAGAGGAGAGGAGGGGTATACCGGTGATACTAGAGTAATGATGGTGATTAGGGGGCAAGCGGACATCTTGTTACACCCAACGGAGGTTTAGATTTCACAGTTATTTTCAGCACAAAACGGAGCTTATTTGCTTAAATACAGAATATGTAAATCTGACAGACTGTTTACATGTTAAATTTTAAAAGCCGCAGCAAACCTTACATGCTTGCTAATGTGACAGAACACCTCTGATAATATTTAATGTGAAAATCAGATGTTCTGTCACATTAGCAAGCCTGTAAGGTTTGCTGCGGCTTTTAAAATGTAACATGTAAACAGTCCGTCAGATTTACATATTCTAGATTTAAGCAAATAAGCTCAGTTTTGTGTCGAAAATAACTGTGAAATCTAAAACTCCGGTGGGTGTAACAAGATTAGTCTTTTTTTCTTTTTTGCTCATCCGAAAATGATCCGATCCGTGACTCCTGATCCGAGGATCGATCCGATCCGTGAGTGTTTTGATCCGTTGCACCCCTACCAGGATGTGTTATGTGGGAGAGGGGTGGATTTCTCACTTTTTATACTTTGGATCACCTCATGTTATGATAAACATGTCCAAGCTAGATATGTAAATAACCTGTCGCTCAAAGCAAGAAGACAGAAACTGACTTTTTATTTAGAAAGGTTTTTATCTGGAATTCTGTTAATTTTCACTGAACATTAAAAGAGGATTTCTAAGATCTGGATTAACTCTGTGTGGCAAGACTGGGCACAGATGATAGGAAATCTTATTCTCTACATGGATGAGGAGAAGAGTAGCAGATTCAGGCATAAGAGTAACAGAAGCAGTCCTGCTTCAAACGACACTTTGCTTTTGTCGCCACTCCAGCCGGAGTGGGTGTAGTGTACCTGGACAGGCCTCTCACACCGACCTGACAGCCAGGGTATCACTCGGAACCTTGTGGGAGAACAGGCCTCTGCCACAGACCCTTCCCTAGAATGTAGATCATGGGTCTTCAAACTACGGCCCTCCAGTTGTTCAGGAACTACAATTCCCATAATGCCTAGTCATGTCTGTGAATGTCAGTGTGTTACAATGCCTCATGGGATGTGTAGTTCTACAACATCTGGAGGGCCGTAGTTTGAGGATCCCTGATGTAGATCATGAGATAAATCTTCCTTAGTGAATTTAGTGCCTGAATCTGACCTTAGGTTGTTCTTAGTTGGTCACCGACTAAGAGATTGCTGACATCCAACCTCCCAGTGTACGGTCACCTCGATCTCCGATTGTTCGATCCAGTGCTGTTGGATCACCAGCCTCTCATTGGTGCTCCTCAACTGGACTCCCCACCGAACAGCATAAACTCGCTTGGGATCTTCAAAGATGGGACCCTAGTCGATCACTGGAGTCCCGCCATAACTTCAATTGCTCTGGGCCGACATGGACCAGGAACTCCGCATAGCACCCACGCCCCGGTCAGATAGGCCATAACACTTGGGGCATGGTGATGTATGGTCACCCTAAAGGTGGGTGCCGCACCAGGAACCAGAAGACCCTTGAAAATGGCGTCTGCTCCAGAAGTACTCTGCCCCAGCATGCCCCGCGAGGGAAAACCCCTCCTGATTGGCTGCTGGCAAGAGACACCCCAGTCTGGACTCCACTGCTGCCACCTATCGCCCAGGGCGTAACAACACCCCAGATACAACCGGACAAGCCCACAGCACAGCCCAGCTGAAACAGAGACCCAATTTAGTCAAATCACTGGATGAGAGCCATCTAACTCTCTCATCCCCCTTAAATTTAGGAAAAGCACCTGTACTGAAAGTACACAGGCGCTACATTTATATATATACACACACACACACACACACACACACACACACGCATGTGTGTTTGATCTTTGGGGTGCACACCCTAATAATGCAATAGGCTGCGCTCACCTATGGTGATATTTCTTCCACTATTACCAATTATGGGACATTCTTTACTCCCAGGGGATTCTTTACTCCCACTGGCCACAGCCCGGCCCCCGTAAAGTCGGAAGGACAGTAAACTGGCCCTTTGTTTAGAAAGTTTGGAGACCCCTGATATACAGTAATAAATAAAGATTGTTAATCTGGGCATTGCAATCCCAATAATTTGGGGTCATTTTATATTTGCCTTTCATTATTTAATTTTTTTGGACAGGCCAAAAATGCCGCTCCATTTCTAAGCGATGCGCACTGAACTTGCCTTGCAATAGAACTTCTTGGGGAAATGTAGGTCTGGATGTTTTTGTAAAAGTTTCTCAGCAATGTTGTAAAGGATCAAGGTGTAACTCCGGCTCCTTTCAAGGTAAGTACACAAACAATAGATCCCCCACAAAGCAACAGACCTGCCCCCCAGCAACAATGAACCCCTGACAACAAAATACCACCACAGCAACAATAGACCTCCCCCAGCAACAATAGATCTCATAGCAGCCAGCAACAATAGACCTTTCCCTCAAAAGTAGATCCTTCCTAGCAACATAAGACCCCCCTGCCAAGAAAAATAGACCTACCCAGCAACAATTGACCCCCCACACAAAAATAGAACCCCACCAGCGAAAATAGATTCTCCAGCAACCAGCATCAATAGACCCTCCAGCACTCCTTGCCATAGAACACATTCAGTGCTGGAGGTGCCCAAACTGTGTTCTTCTACGTTCCCACTGAAAACAAGACCTGCATGAAGGTAAAAACCCTTCAGCATTTACAACCACTTTAGAGATGGGTGTATTGCGGTGGGTGTACACTGTCCCCAGATTGCAGGGGGCGGACAGGTGGCAACCCTAAGTCCGCCCCACAATCCGGGGACAGACATGCTCCGGGGACAGTGTCCTCAGTCCGGGGACTGTCCCAAAAAACCGAGGACGTCTGGTCACCCTACTCTAAAGATAAAATGCAATTACTGACAGCAAACAGCAAAATAAATAAATAGATAATTCTGCTGTAATCAGATCAGATTACTTTATTGTCATAACCTGCAAATCCACGTAGAAGGTTCTATTACTTCATTCATTATTGTTTGACACCTTGTTCATCATATCTGTTTATAGAGACATTTTATTCCTCTTTTTTAGTACCAGACATTCCTACTCAAGCCAAAGGCGTTGTATGTCCATCTTGCTATGCGTTTAATACCACGGAGGTCTGTACTGCAACAGCTTCGACCATTTGTTTAGGAAAAGACGATCAGTGTATACGGTTCAGAGGAAGAATGAAGCTACCTTGTAAGTTTATTTATTTCTTTATTTTATTATTTGTTAAATGTTCATTTTTGCTCCCTTCTGATCTGTTATATATGTTATTATTGTTCTGTCTGTTCAATGAGTACAAAAAATATCTGTAGACCCCGACAGAAATTCAGTGAGCTTGTAGCTTCCCGTCCTCTCTATGATTCTGTTGCACTTTTATCAGATAAATTGTTCTGTAGTGTAGCAGAGGCGCATTGCCGGCGGTATTAATCGTTTCCCGGCCATTAGCGGGGGTCAATGCCGCACTGCTAGCGGCCGAATACTGCCGCAATTCAGCCGCTATTTTTAGTGGCACTATACCGCCTCTGTGCGTCCTGCCCCAGTGTGAAAGGGACCTTACTGGCAGATCAATTTAAAAAGAAAACAAATACAACCACCACATCTAAGGCCTGATAATGGGCCATTTTTAATAATTCCCGTATTTAGGTGCCTTTGCAAGGAGGGAGCAGGGGCGGACTGACCATTCGGGCTCTCGGGCACTGCCCCATGTCACCAGGGGGCCCCATAAGGGTTGCCATCCTCAATAAAACCAGGAACAGTATGTAAAAATCTGTGTTTTTTTTTTTTTTTTTTAACATCTGCCCCTGGAATGTCCTTTACCTACATTCTTTTGATCTAAAAATTCCAAGATTGCAGCTGCCCCGCCTCTCCAGTACCTTCTGAGTGTGTGTATGTATTCTGTGTGTGTGTACTGTGTATGCAGGGCCGCCATTACGGGGGTACAGGCATTACACCTGTAAGGGGCCTAATGGTCCTCCAGGGGCCCGGGCTCCCCCCCCATTTTTTCTTTTTAAAAACCACCCCCCTCCGTTTTTTGTCTGACCTTAGCAAACTCGCAGCAGGAGAGAGAAGACTTGACTTGACTTTGTTTATCATCTTAGCACCTTGCGGCAGGAGAGAGATAAGAAAATATGACACTTTCGTTAACACCCCCCCCCCCCCCCCCCCACTTACCATCTCTTAGCAGGAGAGAAGAGGGCCCCTCCCCCCGGTTCTTTGCTCCAGGGGGGCCCTGCATAAAGCTGTGTAAAATTTGTGATGGCTGCCCTGTGTGTATGTATACTGTATGTGTGTGTGTGTATACAGTGTGGCCCCATGATCTATTGCCTGGGGGCCCCATAATCTCCTATTGCTGGGGGGCCCCATAATCTCCTATTGCCTGGGGACCCCATAATCTCCTATTGCCTGGGGACCCCATAATCTCCTATTGCCCCGGGGCCTCAGAATCTCCTATTGCCTGGGGGCCCCATAACCTCCTATTTCCCGGGGGCCCCATGAGTTGTCAGTCTGCCCCTGGGAGGGAGGCTTGCCCCACCCCCTTGTAAGATATTGGCCCAATGTAAATGCATGTGGCCTGATATGGTTCAGGTGGGGAGAGCTCACCCTTGCTTTTCTCTGCATGTCCTTTGTTCTTTGCATGTCTATATAGCTGTTTTACATATGTGATATCTCCTACAATAGCACAACTATATAACAGCGATCACCCTGTATATATGAGATTAATGGTTACCAGGGCTTTTTTTCCTCAGAGATTAGGTGCAGGAACTCCCCCCTTCTGAGCCATTCCTCGATTCCGCCCCCTTACCCACCCCTGAGCACCGTCCCTTGGTTTCACCCCTACCCACCTCCCAGTACCGGCTCTTTTAGAGAATACAGAACCAAGTATTATTTTGTGGTGCTAAGTAATTTGTATGTTTGTTAAAAAAGCAAGAAAAGGAGTAAACTAGATCCCCTGCAGCCAGCGACACTAGACCCGCCCCAGTGTCACTAGACCCATCTCAGCGACACTAGACCCGCCCCAGCAACACTAGACCTGCCCCAGCAACACTAGACCAGCCCCAGCAACACTAAATCCACAACAGCAACACTAAACCCACCAGCAATAATATACACCCCAGCAACACTAGACCCCCCCCACAGCAACAATAAATCCCCTAGCAATATTAGACATCCCAGCAACACTAGACCCACCCCAGAAACACTAGACCCACCCCAGAAACAATAAATCCGCTAGCAATAATAGACATCCCAGCAACACTAGACACACCCCAGCAACACTAGATCCCCTAGCAATAATAGATCCCCTAGCAATAATAGACACCCCAGAAACACTAGACCCACCCCAGAAACAATGAATCCCCTAGCAATAATAGACATCCCAGCAATACTAGACACACCCCAGCAATACTAGACACACCCCAGAAACACTAGACCCACCCCAGCAACACTAGACCCACCCCAGCAACACTAGACCCACCCCAGCAACACTAGACCCACCCCAGCAACACTAGACCCACCCCAGCAACAATGGATCCCCTAGCAACGATAGACTTCACCACAGAAACAATAAATCCCCCAGCAACAATAGATCCCCCAGCAATAATAAATACCTCCAGCAACACTAGAAGCACCCCAGCAACAATAGACCTCCCACACATTATACCTCTCTGCCCCAGCAACAATAGACCTCCCGTTACAAAATACCACCCCACAACGACAATAGATTCGGCCCAGAAACCATAGATCCATCCCTGCAACAATAGACCCCCCCCCCAGAAACAACAACAAGTTTCCCAGCAGCCAGCATCAATAGACCCTCCAGCAGCCAGCAACCATTTTTGGGGGATATTAATTATAGCAAAAAGTACAAAATATTAAATTATTTTCAAAATTGTCGCTCTATTTTTGTTTATAGCGCAAAAAATAAAAACCGCAGAGGTGATCAAATACCACCATAAGAAAGCTCTATTTGTGGGGTAAAAAAGGACCTTGATTTTGTTTGCGAGCCACGACGCACCACCGCGCAATTGTCAGTTAAAGCGACGTAGTGCCGAATCGCAAAAAAGTGGCCTGGTCTTTCGCCAGCTAAATGGTCCAGGGCTTAAGTGGTTAAAGTGGTAAAGGTTAATGTTTTTTTTTTCTTTAAATAACAAACATGTCATACTTACCTCCACTGTGCAGTTCGTTTTGCACAGAGTGGGCCCGATCCTCCTCTTCTCGAGGCCCACGGCGGCTCTCGCGGCTCCTCCCCGCAATAGATAATCCCTTTCTGGGAAGCTCTCTCCTGAGGGGGTTACCTTGAGGGCGCGCTCCTGTGTTATACACTCGGCGTCCATAGCCACCGCATGTATGATTTGGCCCCACCTGCGGCGGCCGCGTCAGTGGATTTGATTGACAGCAGCAGGAGCCAATTGCTGCACTGCTATCATTCTAATCCAATGAAGAGCTGAGAAGCCGTGGAGAGAGCAACGCGGGATCACGCCCACAAAGATTTGGGTCTCTGGTAAGTAAAACGGGGGAGGGGGGGGGGCGGACACTGCCTGGTGTCTTTTCACCTTAATGCATAGGATGAAAAGACACAAACCTTTACAACCCCTTTAATCCATAGAATTGATATACCTTTGAGCATACAGTGTAGGTAGGACGGTCGGGTGTTTAAACATTTTTGGTGTACAGTGTAGCAAATTTGGTGGGAGATGAATGCAGCACCCCAATGTTACATGGAGAATATGTCAAATATTTCAAAAGCACATTCATTGCATGTCATTTTAGGATTATTTAAGCATAACATAATATCTATTATTTAGAACTAGTGACCTGCCATTACTACTTTTCATGCAAATTTGATTTGAACTTCTTGAACCCCAATGCCTCGTACACACGATTGGTTTTCCCGGCAGTCAAAAGTCGGCCGGGAAAAACGAGAACCTGCTCAGGTGCTTTTCCGTGTGCTTCATTTTTATTTTTTTATATTGATTTTTTACAATTTTTTATTTTATTTATGTGTACTTTTTTCAACAACCATCTTAGGTGGGAGGGGTGGGGGGAGCTTTGGTGGAATATCAGGGGTATCATTATGCAGGTTAATGACCTTGCCCCTTTTTGAGATTCCGCACTGCCTCGCTTTAACCACTTAAGGACCCCTTCATGCTGATATACGTCGACAGAATGGCACGACTGGGCACAATCACGTACCTGTACGTCCTCTTTAGGTGCCCAGGTGTGGGGTGGCACGCTCGCGACCCGGTCCGAAGCTCCGTGACCACGCCCGCGGGACCCGATTGCCGCAGATTGCCATTAAACTATCCCCTATTTTGTAAACGTTATAAATTTTGCGCAAACCAATCGATAAACGCTTATTGCGGATTGTTTTTTTACCAAAAATAGGTAGAAGAATAAGTATCGGCCTAAACTGAGGAAAAAAAAAAATTATATATTTTTGGGGGATTTATTATAGCAAAAAGTAAAAAATATTGAATTTTTTTCAAAATTTTTGCTCTAAGGACAATAGCGCAAAAAATAAAAACCGCAGAGGTGATCAAATACCACCAAAAGAAAGCTCTATTTGCGGGAAAAAAAAGGGACGCCAATTTTGTTTGGGAGCCACGTCAGACGATTGTCAGTTAAAGCGACGCAGTGCCAAATCGCTAAAATGGGCAAGGTCCTTAACCTGCATAATGGTCCGGGGTCTTGCGTAGAACTGATATAGAACTGATATTTATAACAAAAGAGGGATTCTCAAAATGACTTGAGTTCTTAAGAAACTGAAATCCTCCTCTGTAACTTACCCTGAGCTTCGCTATTCCAGCAGAGGCTTTTCCATCCAAGAGACACTGTGCAGGTCAGATAAGAAGCAGCAACAAAGTTGTGGGACATTATCTAGTAAAAGGAGGCGCTCTTACCTGGGCTCAAAATCACCAATAAAGTTTTCGTAAAGCTGTGGAAAGACAATAGAATTACATTCTTTTTATAAAACAATTTTAGATCAGTCATTACAGGGAGGTAAACAATGATCCAGGCGCCGGGCAACTGCTCAACGTGGATAATGGCGGCCAAACTGGGGCCACAGCCGTCCCAAACTAACAGACCAATGAGGGGTACAAGGAACCAAAACTGGGAATAGAGCTGTACCATGGCAAATGGGGGGCACACAACCTTGGGGGACGCACAACCTTGGGGGGGGGACACAACCTTGGGGAGGGGACACACAACCTTGGGGGGGGGGACACAACCTTGGGGGGGGGGGGGACACAACCTTGGGGGGGGGACACAGCCTTGGGGGGGGGGGGGACACAGCCTTGGGGGGGGGGGGGACACAGCCTTGGGGAGGGGACATAACCTTGGGGAGGGGACACAACCTTGGGGGGGGGGACACAACCTTGGGGGGGGGGGGGACACAAACTTGGGGGGGGGACACAAACTTGGGGGACACACAACCTTGGGTGTAGAAACAAAAAGCATTTATACCATTGGGGGATGAAGGTAAAAACTGAGGCATACAGCAGTCATGGAACAGCCAACCAATGGACATAGAGAACCACAGCATGAGATGTGAGGACATGGAGGCTGAAGGCACATAGATGACAGGGGAGCTCCTGTGTGTGGGGGGGGCACACCGCACTGGGGGGGGGGAGGGCACACTGCACTGGGGGGGATAAGATTACCACAATCAGAAGGCCCTAGGCTGAGGTGGTAATGTAACCCAGACTGTCGGAGGAGCAGAAATATCTCCGCCTGTGTGGGTGACCGGCGGAGATACCAGGATGGATGGATCACTTTAACCTCTTGCCGGCCGCCCAATGCCCTTTTACGGCGGCAGGTCGGCTCGGCTGCGCAAAATCACTTAATATAACGGCCCCTGGTGCTGATGCGAGTCCCCGGCGGATCACTCGTTGCAGAGCGAGAATCGGGAGCTGTGAGTGTAAACACCACAGAGCTCCCGGTCCTGTCAGGGGGAGAAATGACCGATCGTATGTTGATACAACATATGAACAGCAATCTGTCATTTCCCCTAGTCGGTCCCATCCCCCCTTCAGTTAGAACACACCCAGGGAACATAATTAACCCCTTGATCGCCCCCCTAGTGTTAACCCCTTCCCTGCCAGTGACATTTTTACAGTAATCAATGCATTTTGATAGCACTTCTTACTGTATAAATGTGAATGGTGTCCGAAGTGTCCGCCATAATGTCGCAGTACCGATAAAAATCGCAGATCGCCGCCATTAGTAGTAAAAAATAATCATTAATAAAAATGCCATAAAACTATCTCCTATTTTGTAGACGCTATAAATTTTGCGCAAACCAATCAATAAACGCTTATTGCGATATATTTTTTTTTACGAAAAATATGTAGAAGAATGCGTATCGACCTAAAATATATATATATTTATATATGGAAAAAGTGTTTTTTTATATATATATATATATATATATATATATATATATATATATATATATATATATATATATATTCTTTTTTTATATATATTTTTGGGGATATTTATTATAGCAAAAAGTAAAAGAAAAATATATATTTTTTTTTAAATTGTCGCTCTATTTTTGTTTGTAGCACAAAAAATAAAAACCGCAGAGGGGATCAAATACCACCAAAAGAAAGCTCTACTTGTGGAGAATAAAGGACATCAATTTTGTTTGGGAGCCGCGTCGCAGGACCGCGCAATTGTCAGTTAAAGTGACGTAGTGCCGAATCGCAAAAAGTGGCCAGGTCATTGACCAGCAAAATGATCCGGGGCTGAAGTAGTTAATTGACAATTGCGCGGTCGTGCGACGTGGCTTCCAAACAAAATTGGCGTCTTTTTTTCCCCACATCTAGAGCTTTCCTTTGGTGGTATTTGATCATCTCTGCGGTTTTTATTTTTTGTAATTCAAACTAAAACAGAGCGACAATTTTGAAAAAAATTCAATATTTTTTACTATTTGCTATAATAAATATCCACATGTTTTTTTCACAGTTTAGGCGATACGTATTATTATACATATTTTTAAATGTTGGAAAAAATAAAAAATCGCAATAAGCTTATATTGATTGGTTTGCACAAATGTTATAGCGTCTACAAAATAGGGGATAGATTTTTTTACTAGTAATGGCGGCGATCTGCGATTTTTATTTTGACAGTGACATTGTGACGGACATATCGGACACTTTTGACATATTTTTGGGACCATTCACATTTATACAGTGATTAGTGCTATTAAACTGCAGTGATTACTGTATAAATGTGACTGGCAGGGAAGGGGTTAACGCTAAGGGGCACCGAAGGGGTTAAATGTTCCCTAGTGAGTGATTCTAACTGTAGGGGGAGGGGACTCACAAGGGGAGGAGACCGATCTGTGTTCCTCTGTACTGGAAACACAACATCACCTCTGACAGGACATGGATCTGTTCCCTGTGTTAGCAAACGACGATCAGTGACGTCACACGCACAGCCACGCCCCCCACAGTAACAATCACTTCCTTACAAACACACTTAACCCCTACAGCGCCCCCTTCTAGCTAACCCCTTCACTGCCAGTGTCATTTTCACAGTAATCAGTGCATTTTTATAGCACTTTTCTCTGTGAAAATGACAATGGTCCCAAAAATGTGTCAAAAGTGTCCGATGTGTCTGCCATAATGTCGCAGTCACTGGAAAATATTAATCGCTGATCACTGCCAATACTAGTAAAAAATATATATAATAATAAAAAATGCCATAAAACTATTTTGAAAACGCTATAACTTTTGTGCAAACCGTTTTTTTTTTACCACAATTTTTTAGAAGAATACGTATCGGACTAAACTGAGGGAAAACGTTTTTTTATATACAATTTTTGGGGATATTTATTATAGCACAAAGTAAAAAATATTGCATTTTTTTTTCAAAATTGTCGCTCTATTTTTGTTTAAATCGCAAAAAAATAAAAACCGCAGAGGTGATCAAATACCACCAAAAGAAAGCTCTATTTGTGGGAAAAAATGACGCGAATTTTGTTTGGGAGCCACGTCGCACGACTGCGCAATTGTCAGTTAAAGCGACGCAGTGCCGAATCGTAAAAAGGGGCCAGGTCCTTAACCTGCATAATGGTCCGGGGCTTAAGTGGTTAAAGGCATTGTGCAAAAATGTACAAATCTCGGCGACCTGGAAAAATGGCAGGTGTTTAACCCCTCCCCCAGGATGACGCACATCACGAGGAGCCCACAGACCACTTCTTTTTCATGAACATTTGCAACTGATGGCGTAGAAGTGCTGCAGGAGGAAAGCGATGAGCAGTCACCGATCACTATGCAGAGGCTGTACACCAGAGCATCTACTAGAGATAGGCCCCTTTCACACGGGACCGATCCGCCCCGCCAACCTCCGCTTGCTCAGTAGGGATCGCTCCGCTGAGCCGGCGGAGGATGACATGGCGGCCCCCGCACACTGTGCAGGGACCCCCCTGTCAGATCTCGGCTCTCCCCTATGGGGGGATGGGATGAACATGGACCGTCTGTCCGCGATCACCGATCCGATCCGTGGCGATCCGCCCCGCCAACCTCCGCTTGCTCAGTAGGGATCGCTCCGCTGAGCCGGCGGTGGATGACATGGCGGCCCCCGCACACTGTGCAGGGACCCCCCTGTCAGATCTCGGCTCTCCCCTATGGGGGGATGGGATGAACATGGACCGTCTGTCTGCGATCACCGATCCGATCCGCAGACTGATGGAAAAATTGTGTTTTCCTCCGTCTGCAGAATGTGAGGATTGCGGCACCGGGAGAGATGGGGTGTCAGCGCATGTTCATCCGCTGACACCCGCAATCTCATAGGGACCAATGTATGTCCCTTTTCACCCGGAAACGGATGGGGGAGAAAGGGGCATGCGGTGCGCCCGTGTGAAAGGGGCCTGAGTGGTAACAATAACTTTGCCCAAGGAGTTGTGCTGCTATTCCTGTCACATGATCCGTCCAGCATGTTGTGTGATGTGTGAATATTGTGCTTACAGAACACCAAGGTGACCACACATGTCCTTTACCAATAAGTGTGGTCACCAATACAATCATCAACACTTCTCATTGGTCCCCAGTGCAGGGGAGAGGGGGGGGGATGGGGGGGTGGGGAAGAGAGGGGGGTCTGGGGGGAAGGGAGGGTGTGTCTGGGGGGGTGAGGAAGAGAGGGGGGGTCTGGGGGGGAAGGGAGGGGGTGTCTGGGGGGGGGTGAGGAAGAGAGGGGGGGTCTGGGGGGGAAGAGAGGGGGTGTCTGGGGGGGGTGAGGAAGAGAGGGGGGGTCTGGGGAAGAGAGGGGGGTGTCTGGGGGGATGGGGAAGAGAGGGGGGTGTCTGGGGGGGATGGGGAAGAGAGGGGGGTATCTGGGGGTTGGGAGGGGGGTGTCTGGGGGGGAAGGGAGGGGTTGTCTGGGGGTTGTGAGGAGTAGAGGGGGGTTGTGTGAGGAGCAGAGGGGGAAGTTCTGTGGTAAGTTGTCTCCCCCCCGGTACTTACAGTCACACTGCGCGGAACATCTTCTCTCCCTCCAGTCATGTGATTTGGTGAAAGAGACTGAGGGAGGAGACAGCCTGTCCTCACTGCACAGCGGCTCTCTGTTGCCACCTTCAGGCTGGAGGGAGAAGGAAGCTGAATTCTCTCTCCAGCTCTCTGTCAGATCAGCCCTCCTCGCGGACAGTGCAGAGCCGCGCGGGAAAGGACGGCTGATGCGATGCGAGACACGCGCGTCCTCGGATTGGTCAACCGGGGGGGAGGCGGGGCGTCGGATGAGTCATAAAAGGTACGCGGTGGCGGAGCGGCGCCATTTTGCTGTGATTCATTCGGAGGAGCGGAAGCTTTTCGCCGGAGGGTCTTTCCAGACAACCGACACAGCGCCCCCCAGAGGACTAATCTGAGACTAGGTCGACTGATCTTTCATCGTACATCCATCGGAGAGATAGTAAGTGTCATTAGCAGTAATATCACCGTGTTATCACCGTGTGTATGGGGGGGGGGGGGGGGGGGGGGACGAGCTGGAGCGGCATGTTGTGTAATGTGACCTGTCAGTGTCTCTATTTCTTTCTGATTTGGGGGAAGAGAAATCTTTTTTTCACAATCGGCATCTGAGTTCTCTTTAGAGATCCCAGGGGCCCCTTACAGAGGATGGGCCCCCTGAAGAGAACCCCGGGGGGAGGGGGCGGGGCTTACTGTGAATTGAGAAGGGGGGGGGGCACGAGCTGGAGCGGCATGTTGTGTAATGTGACCTGCCAATCACAATCGGGATCAGAGCTGTCTGCAGAGATCCCAGGGGCCCCTTACACAGCTTCCGGCATGGGCCCCCTGGAGAGAACCGAGCTTGCCGTGAATTGAGAAGGGGGGGGGGGGAGCCCTGGGGACCTCTGGGCCCCTTACAAATAAAATATATATATATATATATAATTTAAAAAGGGGGCCCTATAATAGAAAATAAATAAATAAAAAAAAATGTAGGAAAAAAAATTATATAAAAAAAAAGGGTGGCAATTTTTTTTTTTTTTTTTTACATTTTTTTTATATATATTTATTTTATTTATCTTTTTAATTAAGGGCCCTATTATATATATAACATTGTCTTTATTTCTTTCCTTTTATTTGTAAGGGACCCAGAGGTCCCCAGGGCAAACCCCCAATTTGTTGCACCCCCCACACTTCTCAATTCACGGGGCCTTGGGGACCTTTTGTCCCTTTAATAAAAAAAAAAGGGGGGGTTGCCATCTGGGGACCTCTGGGCCCTTTAATAAAAACAAAAAAAAATAAATAAAAAAAAGTATTTAAAAAAATGTTTTTATAAATGGAAAAAAAGGGAGGCGTGTCATCTGGGGCCTTGTGGGGGGGTGGCCATCCGGGCCCCTGGGGACCCCCAGGCCTCTTACAAGTTTACTGACAGGCCCCCCAACACCTTACCTAACAGGGGCCCCCAACAACCTACTTGACAGGGGCCACCCTACATGACAGGGGCCCCCTCCTCCTCCCAGTTCGAATATTTGCCCCCCCAATTCCTATAGAAAAGGGACGGCAGGAAGGAGAATCTGCCATGAGGACATAATAACAAGGCCCCAAAGTATATGACAAAGTATAACCTAAAAATACAAAATGTACTTTATTGTACATGAAATGAATATATGGAATGTAACCAAGGGGCGGACTGGCCATACCTGAGGGCCCCGGGACCAGTAGGGCGTGTGATTTAGGCAGGATAAAAAAAAGGGCAAAATGTGCACTATTGTTTCTGGGTTGTACTACGGGTGCAAACAACAAATAACAAACAACAAATAACATACACCATATTACCAAAAGTATTGGGACACCTGCCTTTACATGCAGCGAAAGAAAAAAGCACGATTTTGTATGTTTGCCCACTGGCAAAGAAATTATCAGTCTATGATTTTATGGTAGGTTTATTTTAACAGTGAGAGAAAGAATAACAACAACAATTTCCATAAAGTGCATTTAAAAAAAAAAGATATATATTGATTCACATTTTAATGAGTGAAATAAGTATTTGATCCCCTCTCAAATCAGCAAGATTTCTGTCTCCCAGATGTTTTCTATACAGGTAACAAGCTGAGATTAGGAGCACTCTCCTAGGGCCAGGTCACACCAGACGCAGTTCTGTACAGTTTTGTGCGCATTTTTCTGCACTAAATGCATGCACAGCGTTTTCCATATATTCCAATGGCTCTTGTTGGCTCTAGTTCACACCATGCGGTCAGTTTGCAGTGCAGAAACTTACCGGAAACCGACTGCATGGTGTGAACTAGAGCCAACAAGAGCCATTGGAATACATGGAAAACGCTGTGCATGCATTTTTAGCACACAAAACTGAACGGAACTGCGTCTGGTGTGAACCGGCCCTTAAAGGGGTAGTTCACCCAAAAACCTTTTTTTAACATTAGATTGAGGCTCGTTATGTCAAGGGGAATCGGGTGTGTTTTTTACAATCCAAGCAGTACTTACCGTTTTAGAGATGCATCTCCTCCGTCGCTTCCGGGTCTGGTCTTCGGGACTGGGCGTTACTATTTGATTGATAGGCTTCCGACGGTCGCATACATCGCGTCACGATTAGCCGAAAGAAGCTGAACACCTGCGCGGCTCTATACGGCGCATGCGCACCGTCGTTTGGCTACTTTTGGAAAATCGTGAAGCGTCGGAAGCCTGTCAATCAAATAGGAACGCCCAGTCCCGAAGACCAGACCCGGAAGCGACGGAGGAGATGCATCTCTAAAACGGTAAGTACTGCTTCGATTGTAAAACACCCGATTCCCCTTGACAAAACGAGCCTCAATCTAATGTTAAAAAAAAAGGTTTTTGGGTGAACCACCCCTTTAAAGAGAGCATAAAATTGTCTTTTTCACATCAGTTTCGGTATCATTAGCCAACAGGACAAATACGGAGAATAAATCTCCAAACGGAAGAAGGGCTTTTAGTAAAGATTTGGCTGTACATACACATTAATGATGTATTGATTACAGAGCTGCAAAGTGAGGGATACCGGGAAGACTGGTGATGCAGCGGCTGAGTACAAGCACTGGCACAGTCAGTCAGTGGCAGCACAAGGGGGGTTCCTGGGTATGTCCCCCTTCATGTAAATATCCTGGTCCCCCTTCATGTAAATATCCTGCCCCTTCATGTAAATATCCTGCCCCCTTCATGTAAATATCTTCATGTAAATGCCATGTAAATATCTGCCCCCTTCATGTAAATATCCGGCCCCTTCATGTAAATATCCGGCCCCTTCATGTAAATATCCTGCCCCTTCATGTAAATATCCTGCCCCTTCATGTAAATATCCTGCCCCCTTCATGTAAATATGCCCCCTTCATGTAAATATCCTGTAAATATCCCCCCTTCATGTAAATGTCCTGCCCCCTTCATGTAAATGTCCTGCCCCTTCATGTAAATATCCTGCCCCCTTCATGTAAATATCCTGCCCCCTTCATGTAAATATCCTGCCCCCTTCATGTAAATATCCTGCCCCCTTCATGTAAATATCCTGGCCCCCTTCATGTAAATATCCTGGCCCCCTTCATGTAAATATCCTGGCCCCCTTCATGTAAATATCCTGGCCCCCTTCATGTAAATATCCTGGCCCCTTCATGTAAATATCCTGGCCCCCTTCATGTAAATATCCTGGCCCCCTTCATGTAAATATCCTGGCCCCCTTCATGTAAATATCCTGGCCCCCTTCATGTAAATATCCTGGCCCCTTCATGTAAATATCCTGGCCCCTTCATGTAAATATCTGGCCCACTTTATGTAAATATCTGCCCCCTCTTCATGTAAATATAAAAAAAAAAAAAAAGAAAGCCCCGTAGTAAAGGGAACCTAGGCGCAGGGGCCTGATGACTGGGGGAACACTGTGGAGGTTGCTCACAGGAAGCGGGAGGTGGGGGCGGGTGCAGTATTGGCTAGGGGGCGGAGTTAGGCAGCACAAGGTGGTGTTAGTTAGCAAGGGGAGGCGGGGCCGGGTCATTCTGGCGCCATCCGAGGAAGAGGTAAGACACAGACTGATTTTCCCTCCCTGTTGGAAGTGTCTGGTATGAGTATTTGTTTTTCATGTGTCTTTTTTGTTTCAGGTGGCGTTGGCATGGGTCTGGGGTTCCTGAGGGTTGGTTGGCGGGTTGGTATATAAATATTATATGTATATATCAGAGATGGTTGGTAGGAGTTGGGCTTGTCATGGGATGGGCACCTTCCCTATCCGGGTAAGCGGGCTATTGGTCATTCGGGCTGAAGAGTGAAATGAAGGAGGAAGTCATTGTCTCGGAGCTGGTGGGAGCGCGACAGTTGAGAATAATTGTTTGTTTGAGTTAAATTATTTGTTATGGTTAAATGTATATATATATTTGTATTTATTTATTATTAATTTATTATTTATTTCAAGACATATATATATTTATTAAAATGGTTATTTTTCTAAAGCTATTTTTATGTTATCTTTTGGAATTAATAAAGGGGCCTTTGTTGGCCATTAATCCAGAAGGTGTCATGTGGTTATATTAGTGGTAAGTTTATTGATGGGTTTGTAGAGGTTTTATGCAGCAAGGAAACTAGTAGTACACCAGTCAAGCTAACACTCGATTCACACAACTATCCTGCACCTCACCCAGGGCTGTCAATACGCTTAATTATTAACGTGGGCGCAAATAGAGCTTTCTTTTGGTGGTATTTGATCATATTTTTTGCGCTATAAACGCGACATGCACTTTTTGCAGTTTAGGCCGATACGTATTCTTCTACCGCAATAAGTGTTTACCGAGGGATAGTTTTATTGCTAATAGCGGCGATCAGCGAGACTGCGACAATATACTTCGGTTTGGGACAACATTTTCACAGCAAAAAATGGCATTGTTTACTGTGGAAATGACAGTTGCAGTTTGGGAGTTAACCACAGGTGGCGCTGTAGAATGTGTACCTAATGTGTGTGCTACGCACGTCATCGAATTACACGCGATCGATGCTCCGTTTGTACACACTATCGCCGCACTGCAGCGGCAAGCTAGAGCTTCGGACCGGGTTTGACACGGCTGGGTACTAAAACCAACATACACACGACGTAAATCTGCAGGAGGCGGCTTAAGTGGTTAATATTGATTTACATTTTCTTGGGCCATGCGCCATGCAATAGGAGAGCAGCTAGACTCAAAATCGCAGATCAGGCAGCAATTGAGATTGGTTGCCATAGGATACAGCCCATCATTACCACTCAATAACTGGTTGCTAGATGTAACAGCACACATTACGGCTGCTTGGTTGCTAAAGGTTACTGCACATTACCGGTCAATGATTGGTTGCTATAGGTTACGGTGCATCATTACCACTTAATGGTTGCTAGAGATAACAGACAGCACATCATTACAGCTCACTGCTTGGTTGCCTGTGAGATCTCCAGTAGGCACTGCAACAAGGTCTATATCCTGGCAGTGGCTCAGCAACACGTCCTCCCACTCTTCCAGTCTCCCCCACATAGTACTCGCTTGGTGTTTTATTAGCAGCTCAGTCTCTCCAGGGGGGGGGGGGGGGGGCTGTAACTGTACCGCTCACCAACTCTTCCCATAACACTGCGCCACCCTAGTGAATTTTTGCCTGGGCAAATCTTGCTCCCTCCTGAAAAAGCAGGGTCGAGTTCAGGCCCCATGGCCATTCCTTGAGGCTCCATGTCCCATTCATGCTCCTCAAGTCTCTTCTGATTGGCAGCTCATTCTGCTTAGCTGGAGCGAGGGGCAAGAGCGAGCAGCGATTAGACATAGCTGGCTGCTGACAGGAGGGGGGGGGGGGGCAGCAGGTTGCGAGCACACAGACAACCTGCAGCTGCACCTTTTCCCTGTGATAGCACAGTAAACCAAGACCTGTAGTGGCCTGTGTAGTGGTGTGAGGGGAGGGCGCTCAGCTACACTGATATGATAGGGGACAGCATGGGCCCCTGTAGCCATGAGCAACCCCTGGGCTCAAGGGGCAGCTGCTTTAGACCCCACAAAAATAACTGGGTCCGGGGCAGCTTCCCCTTTTGCCCCGCCTTAAAGACGGGCCTGACCTTACCCCATACACACCTTAGTCTGCTCAGGCCACATACCTCTGGTATACTTTTCCCTGCTCATACCACATCCTGGCTTGGAGTTGGCAGAACACACTTTCACCCTGAATCTGATGATTGAGCCAATGCACCTCGTTAATATGTGCCCTGCAGTAGAGTATACCCTTTTAATGCTGCAGAGGATGCATGCAAAAGCCCATTCAAGCCTTGCAAATACCACACACAATGTCTGCTGGACTGAATAAAAAAAAGACACATTAACAAAGCCATAATTGTGTTTAAACCTTTTATTTTCTTTTAAAGAAACATATTATAATGTGTTCAATATCAGCAAATTGCGATAAATACTGTAAATAAATGGAGAAAAACTTTATTTTTTTACACACAAGCAAACGATAAAAAAAATAAAAATGATATATATATTTTTTTATAACATTTTGCAAACGGGTAATTTTTCTCTGTCATTGATGTACGCTGATAAGGCTGCACTGATAGGCAGCACTAAAAGGTGGCATTGATGGGCATTGATAGGTGGCACTCACTGGCATTGACAGCACAGACGAGGCAGATGTGCCTCCTTCCTCTTCGGGACCGATGTCCCTTTCACATAAGCCGGTGATCGCCTTTTTTCTCCTCATGCTGTCAGTGTGAGAAAAAAAAATGGATTACCGGCTTTTGTTTACATCACGTGATCAGCTGTCATTGGCTGTCATTGGCTGACGGCTGATCACGTGGCCCCTTACCACTCGGGTGATCACAGCGTGCACCTCGTGCGCAGGGGAGGACCTCCACTGACGTCCTCCCGCCATTTGGGGTCTGCACTGTAGCCGTCATTCGGCTATAGCGTGGGCGCCAAGTGGTTAAACCCAAAAGCAAAACATTTACTATAATGCAGTTTGCCAATCATTAGAGGTGATGGCTGCATCAGTTCTCTTTTCTTTGGCTCCCCCCTCTGTTTTAACGTGATCTAGCCGGTAACACCTCCTATTTTAGGTACACGACTCTGGATGAATAAGCACAGGAGGCACAGCAGAAAGCACCAATGTCAGTCTGGGAGGAGGGAAGTGTTTAATTTATGTTTTTGTATTTAAATCTACAATACATTTAAGGCAAACTCCAGCTCACACTTTATAGCGGATCATTTTAGTCACCCCTGCAAGTGTTAATCGCTGATCGCCGCCATTACTAGTAAAAAATAATAATATTATTATTATTATTATTATTAATAAAAATGCCATAAAACTATCCCCCCATTTAGTAGACGCTATAACTTTGGCGCAAACCAATCAATATATGCTTATTGCGATTTTTTTTTTACAAAAATATGTAGAATACATATCGGCCTAAACTGAGTAAAAAATCGCTTTTAAAAAAAAAAAAAAATGGCGATATTATAACAAAAAGTACAAAATATTGCTTTATTTTCATAATTATCGCTCTGTTTTGTTTATAGTGCAAAAAATAAAAACCGCAGAGGTGGTCAAATACCACCAAAAAAAAGCTCTATTTGTGGGAAAAAGGATGCCAATTTTGTTTGGGAGCCACGTCGCACGACCGCACAATTGTCAGTTAAAGCGACAGTGCCGAATTGCAAAAAGTGGCCTGGTCATTTGGCAGCCAAATCCTCCGGGGCTGAAGTGGTTAATTCTGCACCCCCTTATACAGTATAAGGGTCAAAGCACCTCTCTGCATTCACTGCGCCTGCATGGCGTGGAAATGTTATTACTTGTGAGGCACTTTATGTACATGTGCAGGTATGTCCGTAGTCACGAGTGTACGTAACGCGAGTGTCCGTAAAGTGGGGTATTCCGGTACATTTTTCCTTAAATTATTTAAAAAGACGCAAAACGCATCAAAAGACACAAAAGATGCATCAAAAGCACGTGTACAAAAAACGCAAAGCATGCTGCAGAACCAGATCAAAGGCAGACTGCATCGGTGTGACCCAGGTCTAAAGGCAAAAGCAGTTTTTTGGATAGAGTGGAGGTGGATTAGAACCCCTGTCAGTTTTTATTGCCGTTAAAGCGGTGTTCTGGTGGAAATGTTACTTTTTAGATAAAGATACCCCTCTAATTCTCATGCTTAGTGTAGTCTAATAAAGGTGAGCTGGAAACGAAGAGGCGTTTAGTATTTGTGCAGCTTTGTTTTCTTACTTTGTGAAGTCTCAGCAGACCGCGGCCATCTCCTGTGTGGGCGTCTGACGCCGTACTGTCCTTCCTGTATTCCGTGCATGCTGGCTACCCAGCATGCACCTGCCGATCTCGCACACACGCAGCGCGGCGCAAGCGAGCCTAATTGCTTGTAGGTCAGGTTTCCATAGCAACTGCAGCGTTAGAGGAAGTTGCCTATGGAAACCTCTCCTCCTGCCTCCTGGGATTGATGACACACATCTCCCAGGAGCCAATGCAAAGCCGGAAATTACATGCGGCGCATCGGCCACAAAGGAGGAAGTGAAAAAAGAAAAGTAATTGATCACTAAAAAAAAAATGCCAATTTGTTTTAAGGGTACACATTAGTGCTGGGTGGTGAGGAGTGTAAAATGTGGGTGGAGCTCCTCTTTAAGGAGACTCCTCCTCTCCATTAGTCCTGTTTACCATCATCATTGAAAGTAAAGAAAATCCCACATTTTGGGTGGATCCCCAGAAAAGTGATCAGGAGGAAATCTTCCAATGGGGAAACCAGTTCTGGGGTAATAAACTGCAGTAAAAGAAAAAAACTTCCCCTGTAAGGCAATGTCATAATGTGCTAGTATGTATCGCATACTAGCACATTAATAGAGACTAACCTTAAAATGAAGCTTTCACTGCTGACAGGATTTCCATCTTCACCCGGTCTTTCTTCCAAGTTCGTGGTCTTCGGATACATGAGTGGCCAGGGGCGCTAAGATGTCACTCCTGCGCAATGCGCGTAGGAGCCGCTGACGTGTCATATCTGCGATGCGTTCCAATGCATTTACGACACTGCACATCAGCGAACCCGTCATCCAGGGCGATGTGGACTTAGGGGAAAGTGGCCAGTCGCTCCGCTCGCTCGGCCTCCTGGCTCTTTTTTTAACATCCTCCAATCCACAGGGGATGTTAAGGAAAGAGCCTGGATGCCAAACAAGGTTTCGCTGGTGTGCACTGCCGTAAATGCATTGAAACGCATCGCAGATGCGTTTGGAACGCATCGCGCATGCGCAGTTGGCCACCACAGCACTTCCGGAGCAGTCTGTGATGGGGAGCGGAATATGATGATACACCGCCATTTACAGCATGGGCTCTGAAGGTCTGGCACTGTATGCTTCCTCTCACATCCTGTTTGGCTATGGGACAGGAAGTGAGAGAAAATCTCCAAAATGGTGGAAAAAAAACCTGACAGGGGTTATAACCCTCTCCAGCTCTAAAAATAAAACGTTTTCCCTCTACTTCCATCTTTAAAGAGGGTTGTGCTAATACCACTTTAAGGCGGAGTACAAGTACTGATCATTTTTTTATCAAATACTCGCCAATACCGACGTGCTGCCCCAGGTGCCAGGTCGCTAATTCTAGTCGCACTTGCCTGGCGCCCGGATTTTGTGGAACCCTGCCATAGTCTATAAACACAATAACTTTTCTGCACACCAATCAATATTTCCTTCTTGGGATTTTGTAGTAAAAATGTGTAGCAGAAAACAAATTGGCCTGAACTGATAATGAAATGGGATTTTTTACATTTTTATTGGATGTGTGTAAGGTCGGGTTCACACCCTGCGAATCCACCTGTGGGTTCCCGAATCGCACCCGACTCGCACGGCAGCTCACACCGCCATATGCAAACTGCTGGGAGGGTCAATACATTGTAATGACACCCCCATTTCATCTCGCTTATTGCACTGCGACCTGTCAGTTCGGACATGAATCGGATCACATAGGTGTGAACATCCCTGCAATCCGATTTCTGGTGCGGACCAAAGAAAAGGGTCCTGTGCGAGTTTAGTCCGAATGTGATGTGATTTCAGCCATACTATCTGTACGTCTGAAATCGCATGGACATCGCATGTGATTTGCAGTGCGGTGCGAATCACATGCGATCACACACAGCGCACCAGTGTGAACCGGCCCTTATAGCACAAAGTAAAAAATATTTTTCCAAAGTTGTCTTTTTTTGTTTCTAGCACAAAAAACAAACAAAAAAACGCAGAGGTGATCAAATACCACCAAAAGAAAGTTCTATTTGTGGGGGGGGGGGGGTCATACGTTTTGTTTGGGTACAGAGTCGCACAACTGCGCAATTGTTGGTTAAAATAACGCAGTGCCCTATCGTAAAAAAATGGCCTGGTCATGAAGGGGGGGTAAATCTTCCGGAGCTGAAGTGGTTAATGTCCGGGGGAAAAAAAAAGTGATTTACACCACATACAGTGCAGTGCGTTTTTCCCCAGTCGCATTGGAAAGTAGATTATATGGTGTCCAATGACATCACAGCAGTGCAGAGCACCGGGGCTTTCCAGTTCCAGAAAAAACAAATGCTGCATTTTTGCTGCACTGGAAGGCAATAAAACGCATTGAAAAAGCGCACTGGAATGCATCAAAAATGCACCGGACCCCAATACAGTAAAAAACTGAAAAAAACACATGAAACACACACCGGAACGTGCCAAAAACGCATTAAACGCCGTCTGATTGGATGTCATCTATTGTAATCATTAGATGTGGTGGCTGTATTCCTTTTCTTTTGTAAGGCTTTTCCCCTGGGTAACCTGACCAGTAACACACATCCTGTACTAGAGTGCCCACACTCTGGATGAAGGAGCACAGGGGGCACACCTTAGGACAGCAGCATTGTTGGTCTGGGGGAGGGGGGTATTAGATGTACTAGCAGATTTAGATATACTACCAAATTGAAGCCAATCTCCAGGTCACACTTTAGACTCACAAGCAGTTAGAGAAAGATATTTTGGGATAAAGGTTTTACATGAATGAATAAATAAAAGAGCCGATCATTGCAATCACCTACCAGTGGCAAAAAATGGTTTGTCTCAACCCTCTAACTGCTACATCTGCATGACAGCTTGTTCTGCTGATAAAAAAACAGACTCCTCCCAGGAGGATCACATGGAGGGGATAGAAATGTCAGCTGAACCCACAAAACTTCACACTGACAATCCAAATGTCACCAAAAGTAATACAGGAAATACTAATTGGGAATTGGTGCCGATCTGATTCAGGGGGTAATGGACGGGGGGATGGGGGGATGTGTGAATAGAGGGCAGATGAGTGCATGGGGGAATGATGGGGGGGCAGGTAAGTGAATGGGGGGTGATGGGGGGCACATAAGTGAATGGGGGGTGATGGGGGGCAGATAAGTGAATAGGGGGGCACATAAGTGAATGGGGGGGGCAGATAAGTGAATGGGGGGAGAAGATAAGTGAATAGGGGGCAGATGAGTGAAACGGGGTGATAACAGAGATTGCCATCTTGTGGCCAAATTCAATAATAACCATTAAAATCACCCAATACTGTTTAATTATAAGTAAAATCAATAAAATGATATAAAATTGATAAGGGTTTGTGTTATATGACTGTTGGTGTGAGGGGGTATCAGGTTGTTTACTTCAGTGTGAGGCGCTGTGATTGGTCACAGGTTGTTGATCACTTCAGTCTGAGGACCTCTCGGCTCACTTCTCCTTAGTAAGTTGCCGCAGTGACATTCAGAGAGATATCTCCTGTATTTCACTGCGATTTTTTAGCGACTTACGGTGAATAACCGCAATTTGTATCATTTTTATTGATATTTATCACTGTTAATAACTCTCTTATTAAAATTGTATTTTTTTTACCTTTTTCAGACTTCCAACAACAACAGGATGCCTCGTCCAACACCCCGCCGACGACACTCACGTCAGGACGGTGACGACGAACCAATCGCCCACCGGACGAGATCCCGGACTCTACTTCGGCAGAGACAAGAGGACAGGAGCCGTTCGCCAAGACAACGCGTCAGGCCCGCTGAACAACCTCCAGCACCGCCACCGGCCATGGAGCCGCGTGGCGAGGAGGAGGTGAGGTGTACTATATGTCTTGCAGAGATGGCGTTTGGAGAAACTACCATTCTCACCTGCACCCACACATTTCATACCGGCTGCATTCAGCGTTGGATGGGGCAACGGCCAACCTGTCCTCTGTGCCGAGCTCCTATCCCCCAGAGAATGCAGTTCAACATGGACGCCTTGACTGACCACAGGTTGGAATCTCACGTTGACCAAGATGGTAATGTATGGTACATGTACAGAGACTTGATGCTGTACATGTTTGAACTTCAGGGTGATGGACATGGTTATATGTGGTCCATTAACCCTGTACAGATGGTAATGCACAGGTTTGCCATTCAGCGTGTTGGAAATGGTCCTCTGTGGATCAGTAACATCACAGATAGGAGAAGGTACAGGTTTCATGTTGAAGAAGATTAAAATGGTATTTTTCGGTTCATTAACCTTGAAGAGTTTTTATAACTTTCAGGGTAATGACCATGGTAATAAATATCCTATAGCGTAACATCTTTCTTCATTATATATAGAGGGGCAGATTCAGAGACACTTAATATTGCGCCGCGTAATCGAAATACGCGATTAGGGGGCGTGAAGCATTTAAATTAAGCGCGTCCCCGCGGCGATCAAACTGCGCATGCTCTGTTCAGAAATTTCCCGCCGTGCATTGCGCGAAATCACGTCGTTACGTCATTCGTTGTTTGAGTAGCGTCGTTTACGAACATTCCTATTCCCGGACGACTTACGTAAAAAATATTAAAAGACGTCGGAAAACGTAAAAATTCGACGCGGGAACGACGGCCATACTTAACATGGGCTGTCTAATATTAGACCAGCTGAAAGGCTGGTCTAGTGTTCCGCAAAAAAAAGATGACTAAAGATGCCGTAAGAGATTGCGATTGAAGATGGTAATTTTGTGGATTGCAGGCAAAAGCTCATTAGCATACCCCGACGGCGAAAAACAACGGGAAGTCCACCCAGTGGCCGCAATTTTATTGCAGCGTAGATCTGAAGGCGTACTAACACGTAAGACAGTCGAATTGAAGCCCGCAGCCGTCTATTCATGGTTTGTGGTTTTCGACTAGCTAAAAAACGCGCGTAATTTGAAATTACTCCAGTCTAACACCAGTTAGACAGGAGTTACGTGTCTCTGAATCTGCCCCAGAGGTTTTTGTATTAGTTAAAAAAAAAAATTACAAAAAAAAAAAAAAATCCCCCATAAAATAAAAATGTATAAGTTTATAGTTATAAATATGAGATATGTTATTTTTATATAGCATGCTTGTAATGATAATTGTTTATACTTTAAAAAAAAAAAAAAAAAACATTTATTTATAAAAATTAAATGTAAAATATATAGATCTTAGAGGAGGACAGCGTCTTCCTACAGATCCTGTAGCTTCTACCGAAAAGGGGTCGCTTGATCCTGATGATGCCTTTAGCTCTCGGGTGAGAGTGACCCAGACAATTCTCACTGAAAGGGGTTGCTTGATCCTGATGATGCTTTTTGCTCTCGGGTGAGAGTGACCCAGACGATTCTCACTGAAAGGGGTTGCTTGATCCTGATGATGTTTTTGCTCTCGGGTGAGAGTGACCCAGACGATTCTCACTGAAAGGGGTTGCTTGATCCTGATGATCTCGGGTGAGAGTGACCCAGACGATTCTCACTGAAAGGGGTTGCTTGATCCTGATGATGCCTTTAGCTCTCGGGTGAGAGTGACCCAGACGATTCTCACTGAAAGGGGTTGCTTGATCCTGATGATGCTTTTTGCTCTCGGGTGAGAGTGACCCAGACGATTCTCACTGAAAGGGGTTGCTTGATCCTGATGATGCTTTTTGCTCTCGGGTGAGAGTGACCCAGACGATTCTCACTGAAAGGGGTTGCTTGATCCTGATGATGCTTTTTGCTCTCGGGTGAGAGTGATTCTCACTGAAAGGGGTTGCTTGATCCTGATGATTTTGCTCTCGGGTGAGAGTGACCCAGACGATTCTCACTGAAAGGGGTTGCTTGATCCTGATGATGCTTTTTGCTCTCGGGTGAGAGTGACCCAGACGATTCTCACTGAAAGGGGTTGCTTGATCCTGATGATGCTTTTTGCTCTCGGGTGAGAGTGACCCAGACGATTCTCACTGAAAGGGGTTGCTTGATCCTGATGACGGGTGAGAGTGACCCAGACGATTCTCACTGAAAGGGGTTGCTTGATCCTGATGATGCTTTTTGCTCTCGGGTGAGAGTGACCCAGACGATTCTCACTGAAAGGGGTTGCTTGATCCTGATGATGCTTTTTGCTTTCGGGTGAGAGTGCCCCAAACCATTCTTACAAAAAAGGGATCGCTAGATCCTGATGTGTGTATATATATATATATATATATATATATATATACTCCAGACAATTACCATCAAAGGTTGAGTCCCTTCACCCTGATGCAGCAGCCTCTGGTGCTCGGGTGGAGGCTCTCACACCATCTAACAAAAAAGGTGGAGCTGGCCGGCTAATGGGGCTGGACGGAGGCCGGATTTTTTTTTTTTTTCATGACACTAAATATATTATATTTTACATAATCCATACAGATCTACTACTCTATGTATCTGTAATTTATTTTTAATGAAATCATTTCCTTGTCCCATCCTCTGTTAAAGGGGTTGTAAAGACAAAAATATTTTCCTCTTAAATTAAAGTCTGACAGTAGCTGATAAAATAAAAAGTAATGTTTTGCATTATAACTAGTTTGATACCATTCTTGCGACATCACGGCCTAATGGGAACAACAGTTCCTATTAGGCTTAGCCTCTATGCCTATGAGGGATAAGAGAGCATCTTCACGCAGGGCTGTAGTCATAGGGAGGGGGTGAGCACATTCTGCTTTCCACCATGCAAAACAGCTCAGATGCTGGTGGAAAGCAAGAATAGGAGAGACAGGAATGATATTTTTCCGTTCATTAACCTTGAAGAGTTGTTATAACTTTCAGGGTAATGAAGATGGTAATAAATATGTGGTAATGATCACTATAGCGTAACATATTTTTTCTTTATATATAGAGGTTTTTGTATTAGGCCGCGTACACACGGAGGGACATGTCCAATGGAAACGGTCCGCGGACCGTTTTCATCGGACATGTTTCCTCGGGATTTTCGTCCGGCGGTGTGTACACACCATCGGATCAAAATCCCCGCCAGCAGACAGCGCGGTGACGTGGCGGTGACGTTGATGCCGCCACGTCACCGAACCAGGAAGTGAAAAACGTCCACGCATGCATCGAATCCATTCGACGCATGTGCGGGCAGATATGTCCGCTGGTTAGTGTACTAACCAGCGGACATATCTGACGGACATGTCTCCGGCGGACAAATTTTAAAGCTTGCTTTAAAATTTGTCCGCTAGCCCATACACACAATCGGATTTGTCTGCTGAAACGGTCCGTCGGAGTTAACGATTTGAAAAAAAAATTGTATAGAAAAATAAATAAAAAAATACCCCATAACATTTTTTTATTATTAGTTTATAGGTATAAATATATCAGATAATTTCTTTGTATATAGCATGCTTGTAATGATAATGGTTTATGCTTTGCAAAAAAAAAGAGGTCTCTCTGCTGATCTTCGCTGAGACGGTGGATGACAAGTCCCTCCCTACTCAGTAAGAAGGGAGGGGCTTGTGCAGCGCCACTGTCTCCTATGGGGAGATCTGATGAAAACGGACAGCGTGTCCATTTTCATCAGCTCTCATCCGATCCGCCATGGACGGGTTGGATGTCAGTGGACATGTCTCCGCTGACATCCGACGCTCCATAGGACTGCATGGATCAGCCGTTTAGGTCCACCATCAAAACTGGCAGGTGGACCTGAACGGTGCGATCGTGTGAAAGGAGCCTAAGGCACAAAAGCAGAAGCGATCATTCATTACACAACACTGTGGGGAAGATGGCAGGAAAGCTCAGATATGAAAGGGTTTCTTACTTGTTGCTCTGATATGTAATGTATTTTGCTGCAGCTAGTTCACACGTGTTCTCTGTCTGCATAAAGCAGATACTGGGGTCTCTAGATAAGACTGACTGGCTCCTGAATGTGCTGTACAAACTTACCCTCCATTACATAAATTAGACAGACAATATAAAACACTAAATCATTATACAATTGGGATGGATCTAGCAACTAGCATTTGCCTGTAAGTTTTCTTTTTAATTACTAACCCCATATTCATATCACATAGATGCAAAGTACATCCGTATGAGAAAATTAAGCCCATAAGAGGGTAGTCAGCATGCTGGGTTTTGCATCAGATTTCAGGTGAATTACAGCGATCACAGTGTGGTTCGAACACTGTTTACCTATGTGGGGGCGCAACTTATATATGCGTTTCATTTTGAGCACGGAGGGATGGGGCACTTTACTATTTTATTCAATTTTTTCTTATTTATTTTACTTTTTATTTTTTATTTTTACACTGTCCCTTTAAAAAATAAAATAACATTTGAAACTTTTATTCCTATTATAGGGAATGTAAAAATCCCTTGTAATAGATAAAAAGCACACACATCCCTGTTCTGCTTTTCGTGCTCACGATCGCAAATCGCGACACGAGAATCGCCACCTCTTGCTATCCCATTTAAAGGAACCAATGTACAGCTACGATGGCTCGCGGAATCGTGCCGACCTGCTCTAGTATAATGATGGTTGGTCAGCAAGCGGTTAACTAAACAATTATATGATGTCATATGCGACTAGAGATATACTTTCCTGTAATAAGATTATCTTAATGCTACGATGTAAAATTTTTCTCTTTACTCATTACATTCAATGTTTTCTGATAATCTTTGATAAAATATTTAACCACTTCCTTACTGGCCACCTAAACCCCCTTCCTGCCCAGACCAATTTTTTGCTTTTTATTAAAAAAAAAAGTTTAGGCCGATACGTATTCTTCTATATATTTTTGGTAAAAAATGAAATTAAAAAAAATCGCAAAAAGTATATATCGATTGATTTGCGCAAAAGTTATAGTGACTACAAAATAGGGGATAGATTTATGTTTTTTTTAATTTTTTACTAGTAATGGCGGCGATCTGCGATTTTTGTCAGGACTGCAATATTGCGGTGGACATATCGGACACTTTTGACACTATTTTGGGACCTGTCACATGTATACAGCGAACAGTGCTATAAATATGCACTGATTGCTGTATAAATGTGACTGGCAGGGAAGGGGTTAACACTAGGGGGCGAGGAAGGGGTTAAATGTTTTCCCTGGGAGTGATTCTTACTCTGCAGGGGGAGGGGACTGACTGGGGAAGGTGACTGAGCTGTGTCCCTATGTACAAGGGACACAGCATCGGTCTCCTCTCTCCCTGACAGGACGTGGAGCTCTGTGTTTACACGCAGAGCTCCACGTCCTGCCTCTGTAATTGCCGATTGCGAGTACTTGGCAGACATCCGGCCGCCAGGCATGCGCATTGGCATCACGTGACAAGCCGGGCACAGTTTTTCCCTGCTGCGTGCCCTCGGCGGCGTGCGTGGGAAATGTAAACAGCAGGACGCCCAGGGACGTCCGCCGGGCAGTTAAGAGCTGTGCTGTGGAAGTCTTTCGTCTATAGCGCGCTTCTCAAGTGGTTAAACAAGAAAAAAATGTTTTAGCAAGTTTAAAGAGGACGGCCAGATGTATATAAACTGACCGCTCCATGCTTTAGAGAGATGCACACAGACAGACAACCAAATTAAGAGAGAGTAGATCGATTGATGACTAGCATCCAGTAGGCTAGCTTAGTGTAGTTAGTGTAGGTCCTGCCCTAGAAGAGTCTACCTTGTCGTGGTGGGCAGGCTTGGAATCTCTTGGTCAAAAGTGTGTCAGCGAATGGGCGAGAGGATCACTAGATCTTCACTTCTGGCCAATTGATTTTACCAAAGGACTCTTGATTTATTCACAGTATATATAGTTGGAAAAGGAAAAAATGTGTATAGATCCATAAATATACTTTCATAAACACACAATAAAAAAAAATTGAATTGCTTCTTCTTTTGTTTAATCCTTTCATGACCACTTGAATGCCCAGGCCACATTTGTAAGGCTCGAAGGGGCTCTATGGCTACTTCTTCCTCTTCTGGTGTGTGTAGGGATGTGTAATAGGTGTTTATGTATTAACATGTGTCCTAACCATGTATATATGTACTGACAAGGCCCTTATGTGACAGTAGTGACAACAAGGTCCTCTCAGTGGAGACATCAGGGGTCTTCTAGCTTCATTCCAAGAATAGGATATACAAATAAATTCTGTAATGAAACATTCCCCTTAACTAGGAAAAGATATCAAGTTCTCAGGGAATTTTATATACATTTTTAATAAATGATAAATTCCTACACATTCCCCTCACAAAGTATATAGGGAATTATTTCCTGTTATCCAGGGCTGAGGATCTGCTCTATTCAGAAAAAGTGTTTTTCTGCCCTCAAAATCTATCCCTTTCGCGCTGAGTGTACCCATATATGCGTCCTCGGCTTTCGGTGTTATACCGGGATGATACCCGCAGCTGCAGGCATCATCCCAATACCGTTGTTTAGAGCCAGTGATTGGCTATCCAGACCTAACAACCAATGTGGCTAAAAGGCGCTCGGTTGATATGCCGGAGGAGCGGGAGCAGACACGTCCCTCTCCCGCCACCTCTCGCCGCTCTGACCTGGCCTCCAGTCCCATACAAAGCCCCATCCTTCCATCTCCATCCCTCCCTCCTTCCATCTCTATACAGAGCCCCATCCTCCCTCCCTCCTTCCATCTCCAGCCCTCCCTCCTTCCATCTCTATACAGAGCCCCATCCTCCCTCCCTCCCTCCATCTCCATCCCTCCATCCTTCCAACTCTATACAGAGCCCCATCTTTCCATCTCTCCCTCTATCCTTCCGTCTCTATACAGAGCCCCATCCTCCCTCCCTCCTTCCATCTCCATCCTTCCATCTCCATACAGAGCCCCATCCTTCCATCTCCATCCCTCCCTCCTTCTCTCCAGCACAACTCTCCCGGAGTAAAGTAATCACCAGCCGCTGGCTCAGGTATAGTGGAAACACAGGCAGCAATAAAACATTGACTCTGCTTTTAAGTTAATAGTGCATTGCACTGTGTACAGAGGGGGACACAGACGTGCAGGGGGTACTGATATGTGGGGGGCAGGCATGCAGGGGGGGACAGATATGTGTGTGGGGGGACAAACGCGCAGGGGGGTACTGATATGTGTGTGGGGGGGACAGATATGTGTGTGGGGGGCAGGCACGCAGGGGGGTACTGATATGTGTGTGGGGGGGACAGATGTGCAGGGGGGTACTGATATGTGTGTGGGGTGGGAGATGTGCAGGGGGGTAATATGTGTGTGGGGGGGACAGATGTGCAGAGGGTTACTGATATGTGTGTGTGGGTGACGGATGGACAGATAAGTGGCCTGATGTGCGTACACACCATCAGTCCAAAATCTGATCGGGTCAGAACGCGGTGACGTAGAACACGACGTGCTGAAAAAACGAAGTTCAATGCTTCCAAGCATGCGTCGACTTGATTCTGAGCATGCGCAGGTTTTTGGACCGATGCTTTTGCGTACTAACCATCGATTTGGACCGATGGTCAAGCGTCCATCGGTCTGATTTTAAAGCAAGTTTTAAAACTTTGGTCTGACGGACGACGATCCGATGGGCCGTACACACGGTACGTGGCCTTAGAGGGAGCTTGGTGATGTCACGTCCGGTTACGGCTATGAACGGAAGTCCCTGTGTTTGACACTTTTTTTCGTTGTTGGCTTGTCATGCCATTTTACAATGTCATGTTATTTTCTTAACCACTTAAGGACTGCCTAACGCCCATATCAGTGGCGTATCTAGGGTATGGCAGCCATGGAAAGTGCCATGGGCGTCATATGAAGGGGGCGCTGTTGAGTGGCTGGGCAGCAAGGCACTTACCAGGGTCTGAGGGTCTCCTCCCGAGCATAGTCAGAATCTCCTTTTCTGCACCTTTGCTAATGGACAATGGAACTGCTATCTCTGCTGGGTTCAGCCACAGCCCTCCCCTGTTCTCCCAGGCTCTCCCATTCCATCTGGTTGGATTGGCAGCGCACAAAGAAGAGAGAGGAACATCAGTTTCTCCCTCTCCTCTATGAAAACTGAGATCTTAAGTGATAAAGATTTCATCACTTCCAGTATTGGTTCTGCATTTACCTGGACTTGGAGGGCAGAGGAGGGATTAGGGGTCTAACAAACCCCAGATTTCTCCATAAAGAGGATATGTCACTACCCAAGGTATCACAAGGGATGATAAATATCACTAGTTTTGTTAGCTGTTTATTTTGTTAAGGTTATCTGAAAGATAGGTTTCAAATGTTTCGACAGGGGCACAGTTTTAGTGCTTGCCATAGGCGCTATTTTCACTAGATACGCCTCTGGCCGATATACGTCGGCAGAATGGCACGGCTGGGCTCTTAAAGGCGACATACATGTATGTGTAAACAAGAAGGACATGCGCCAAACTAAGTGCAGTAAATAAGGGTTTAATGAAATAAATTAGTAAACAATAAATTGGCTACTCACAAGACAATGAGAGCATAGGCACATAGGGGGTTAATGACTGGTCCGGTGTCACACATATCGTCCACAGCTGCAAAGGTCCAGGCAGGCTGACTTGGCCAAGTCATGGGAGATGTAAGAGCCCATCCTGGGGGAGCCTAGGAGAAGCAATAGGGGGTCCAGGAGCCGTGTATCCTAGTTAGGACGCGCTGTGCGTTCCAGCATGAAGCGCAATCTGTCGCCGTACGACCGGAAGTGACGTCGAACCTCGGGCCAACCAATGGGATCCCATTGGTTGGCCCGAGGTTCGACGTCACTTCTGCTTCAGAATTGTGCTGCCACTAGTGTTGTTGGACTAACACTGTTGGGACTTTTTTGACCATATTTGTATGGTCATTCATTGGACTGTCATTACATGGTCATTTATTTATCCATTTGTTTATTTTCCTTTGATAATTTTCCTCTGATATTGACTAGTGTTGAGCAGAATACGCCATATTCGCTTTCGCAATATTTCGCGAATATATAGGAGAATATTCGAGAAATATTCGTAAATTTCGAATATTCGTGATATTTCATCCAAAAAAAAATTTCGAAATTTCGCTAACGCGAAATTTCGCAAATGCGAAATTCATTGCGAAATTCTCGACCGCGCATGCGCGCGGACAACACGCGGTCGCGAAAACGGCGATCATTTCCTGGATTCTTTGCCAGTGTATATTCGGATTGCTATTTAGTGCTGCCCTGCGAATCTACTGCTGCCCTGCGAAGCGAAGATGGTGGGGAGTAACTTTTCATCCAGTGAGGAAAAACTGCTGATTACTGTAAGTAATTTTACCACTTGTTATTTCATTATCTTTAACTGCATTTAGACTAGTTAAAAAGTTAGGATGCAAGATCAGATATTAGTATTTCCCAAACAGTGTGTCTCCAGCGGTTGCAAAACTACAACTCCCAGCATGCCCAGGGTTGCCACCTTTTGTTCATTTCAAACCCGAACACTTCAGCGTCGCACAGCAATTTTTTGTCTTAGTTTGCATAGATGTCGCTATTAAATAACATTTCTAACCATATGAAATTAATCACAAAAAGTTCCTCTTTACATCAGAGTCCACAGACTTCCCTTTTACATCAGAGTCCACAGACTTCCCCTTTTACATCAGAGTCCACAGACTTCCCCTTTTACATCAGAGTCCACAGAGTTCTCCCTTTACATTAGAGTTCACAGAGTTCTCCCTTTACATCAGTGTCCACAGAGTTCTCCCTTTACATCAGAGTCCACAGAGTTCTCCCTTTACATCAGTGTCCACAGAGTTCTCATTTTACATCAGAGTCCACACAGTTCTCCCTTAACATCACAGTCCACAGAGTTCTACCTTAACATCAGAGTCCACAGAGTTTTCCCTTTACATCAGAGTCCACAGAGTTCTACCTTTTACATTAGAGTCCACAGAGTTCTACCTTTTACATTAGAGTCCACAGAGTTCCCCTTTTACATTAGAGTCCACAGAGTTCCCCTTTTACATTAGAGTCCACAGAGTTCCCCTTTTACATTAGAGTCCACTGAGTTCCCCTTTTACATTAGAGTCCACAGAGTTCTCCCTTAACATCAGAGTCCACAGAGTTCTCCCTTAACATCAGAGTCCACAGAGTTCTCCCTTAACATCACAGTCCACAGAGTTCTACCTTAACATCAGAGTCCACAGAGTTTTCCCTTTACATCAGAGTCCACAGAGTTCTACCTTTACATTAGAGTCCACAGAGTTCCCCTTTTACATTAGAGTCCACAGAGTTCCCTTTTACATTAGAGTCCACAGAGTTCTCCCTTAACATTAGAGTCCACAGAGTTCTCCTTTTAAATTAGAGTCCACAGAGTTCTCCCTTAACATCAGAGTCCACAGAGTTCTCCCTTAACATCAGAGTCCACAGAGTTCTCCCTTAACATCAGAGTCCACAGAGTTCTCCCTTAACAGTCCACAGAGTTCTACCTTAACATCAGAGTCCACAGAGTTTTCCCTTTACATCAGAGTCCACAGAGTTCTACCTTTTACATTAGAGTCCACAGAGTTCCCCTTTTACATCAGAGTCCACAGAGTTCTCCCTTAACATCACAGTCCACAGAGTTCTACCTTAACATCAGAGTCCACAGAGTTCTACCTTAACATCAGAGTCCACAGAGTTTTCCCTTTACATCAGAGTCCACAGAGTTCTCCCTTTTACATCAGAGTCCACAGAGTTCTCCCTTTTCATCAAAAAGTGAAAAGAAACAAACATATTATTTTTCATATGTAAAGATAGGGATTAAAAAAAATAATCTATTGTACAGGGGCCAGTGTAAGGTCAAAAAATAATTATAGTGGTCAGATGAATAGCAACTCATTTCTCCCCTATACGTCTATCCTGTGATGTTACTCATATATACATAATTATGCAAATGATAATGGCTGCTATATTTATTCCAAAAAGCTGGTGACCAAAATGGCAACATATAAAATCTGTCATGTTACCACTGTCAGTGATTAATAAGGCGAGAATGCTTCCAATTGTTGAATACCATACATTTACGTCATATATCCATAAGGGTTTAAACAAAAGTATTATAATATACTTTGTTCTTCATCTTGCAGAGGTTCCTGCAACATGGTTACGACCTAATGAGGTGCCAGCAGGATAAACAAAAAATCGTCCAGTCCGTATTGGAGGAATTACATGAGTTTCATGGCGGGTCACATGACCACATGGCCATTCTCAAAAAATGGTCAGACCTGAAGAGGCGCCACATGGACCGGGTCACACAGATCCGCGATGAATTTCATCCAGGTAAGTTATTGGTGACAGTCATGTAAGGTGATATGTAATTAACCTTAGGGCAGATGTTGTTAACCCAGACGCCATGTTGTGGTAACATATATCACCACCGAAGGTATTCATAGTACTGTTGAAAAAGACATTATTCCATCAAGTTAAACCATGGAATTAAAGTGGTGTGTGGTGGGTTTCAAGGGGAAAGGGTGGTATTTTATAACTCAATTACCACTAAATTCCTGTGCTAGGCGTGGGGTTATCATAGTAATCCCGTGTACTCCATCAGGCCCTTTTTTTAACATGAGATCTTCAGAATAATACAAAGGAAACACAAACAGCTAATTTTACCATGGTGGCAGCCCAGCTCACACTCAGTCCCCTGTAGTGCCAGCAAGACCCTTTAGTATAACATTATCCCATTGGTTAACTGTCTATATAAATAAATGTGTATTCATATACAATACAGCAGAGTACACAGAATTTGCATATGTTATTAGAAATCATTTTTACATATATAAACATTGTGTTATTATAGGATCTCCTCTACCATCTGTGCGCCCCAAGCGCACAAGGCGACAGGCCGCAGAGGAGGAGGAGGAAGAAGAGGAGGATGAAGAGGAGGATGCAGAGGAGGAGAGGCATAAGGAGCAGCCAGGGCCCTCCGACTTACCACCCCAGCTCCTGAGGAGCTGCAACTTCCCCCCACCCAACCTCCTGGTGAATGCCATGATGCAGAAGAGGAGCAGGAGGATGACACAGCGCCTGTGATGACCATCAGTCAGGAGGGTAAATATGTGCACAACGATTAATGACATTTCAACAATAAGATGTAGATATAAAAAAGTACAGTATTTAATCCTAATTTTTTTTTTCTTATATCCTAACAGTTTTGAAAGAGATTCAGGAGAAATCCCATGTCATGGAGAGGACCAATCAAAAAGTCCTGTCCAATCGGCGCAAAATAAAAAAATTGGACCTCGAGAATGAACAGCTCTTACAACAGCAGAGAAAAAATTTCGAGGAGCTGGCTGAGATTTACAAGCGCTTGAAAAAATCCATGTAAATATTTATATTTTTGGTTATTAAACCTGTTATTCTTTTCAAATGTTTCCTTTCTTATTGAGATTGTTAGGTCTTTCAACACATCTAACTTCACATCTAACACATCAACATCAACATCAACACATCTAACTTCATAATAACCTAAAAACATTTCATACTATTATTTTATTTAACACAAATCTAATAAAAAACAAAATACACGGACACAGACACTACTAACACAAACTAAACTGTTGAAAAATTACTATAACAAAAGCTACAATATATACATATATATATATATATATATATATATATATATATATATATATATAGATATATAGATATATAGATATAGATATAGAGAGAGAGCGAGAAAGAGAAAGAGAGTGCTGATTTGCTCTTGCAGATAGGCTAATAGTTGCAGTAAAAAGGCCACAAACAGGGTTTAACATAACGTTCAGTCATTTAGTCACACTTGCTGTTTGTTACGATCCGGTCTGGTAGCTTTTAGCGGAGGCTGTTTGTGGATCCGCTGTGACAGAGAGGTCATGAAGCATTACTCAGCATGAAGGCAGCAGCAGTAGTATTCAAAATATAAAGTAATTATCACACACACAACATTTACAAGCAGTAGTGGTATAGTACTAGATAGCATCTAAACACTTGGGCAAGACTTGACAGCAGCAGTAGTGGTAATAGTAGTATATAGTGGCAAATAACTTGTGACATAGGTGTCTGAGCACTGGCAGCAGCAGTATAGTAGTAACAGTACACAATAAAGTGTTTTATCACTTGTGGAAGAGGTGGCAGCAGCACAGCAGCAGCATTTGAAATTGTAGCATATAGTGGCAAAGAATTTGTCACATAGGTATCTGAGCACTGGCAGCAGCAGTATAGTAGGAACAGTACACAATAAAGTGTTTTATCACTTGTGGAAGAGGTGGCAGCAGCACAGCAGCAGCATTGGTAATTGTAGCATATAGTGCCAAAGAACTTGTCACATAGGTATCTGAGCACTGGCAGCAGCAGTATAGTAGTAACAGTACACAATAAAGTGTTTTATCACTTGTGGAAGAGGTGGCAGCAGCACAGCAGCAGCATTGGTAATTGTAGCATATAGTGCCAAAGAACTTGTCACATAGGTATCTGAGCACTGGCAGCAGCAGTATAGTAGTAACAGTACACAATAAAGTGTTGTATCACTTGTGGAAGAGGTGGCAGTAGCACAGCAGCAGCATTGGTAATTGTAGCATATAGTGCCAAAGAACTTGTCACATAGGTATCTGAGCACTGGCAGCAGCAGTATAGTAGGAACAGTACACAATAAAGTGTTTTATCACTTGTGGAAGAGGTGGGGCAGCAGCACAGCAGCAGCATTGGTAATTGTAGCATATAGTGCCGAAGAACTTGTCACATAGGTATCTGAGCAGCAGAAATATTTAGTAACAGTACACAATAAAGTGTTGTATCACTTGTGGAAGAGGTGGGCAGCATGCACAGCAGCAGCATTTGAAATTGTAGCATATAGTGGCAAAGAATTTGTCACATAGGTATCTGAGCACTGGCAGCAGCAGTATAGTAGGAACAGTACACAATAAAGTGTTTTATCACTTGTGGAAGAGGTGGCAGCAGCACAGCAGCAGCATTGGTAATTGTAGCATATAGTGCCAAAGAACTTGTCACATAGGTATCTGAGCACTGGCAGCAGCAGTATAGTAGTAACAGTACACAATAAAGTGTTTTATCACTTGTGGAAGAGGTGGCAGCAGCACAGCAGCAGCATTGGTAATTGTAGCATATAGTGCCAAAGAACTTGTCACATAGGTATCTGAGCACTGGCAGCAGCAGTATAGTAGTAACAGTACACAATAAAGTGTTTTTATCACTTGTGGAAGAGGTGGCAGCAGCACAGCAGCAGCATTGGTAATTGTAGCATATAGTGCCAAAGAACTTGTCACATAGGTATCTGAGCACTGGCAGCAGCAGTATAGTAGTAACAGTACACAATAAAGTGTTGTATCACTTGTGGAAGAGGTGGCAGCAGCACAGCAGACCAGCATTGGTAATTGTAGCATATAGTGCCAAAGAACTTGTCACATAGGTATCTGAGCACTGGCAGCAGCAGTTTATAGTAGGAACAGTACACAATAAAGTGTTTTATCACTTGTGGAAGAGGTGGCAGCAGCACAGCAGCAGCATTGGTAATTGTAGCATATAGTGCCGAAGAACTTGTCACATAGGTATCTGAGGCAGAGGAAATTAGTAACAGTACACAATAAAGTGTTGTATCACTTGTGGAAGAGGTGGCAGCAGCACAGCAGCAGCATTTGAAATTGTAGCATATAGTGGCAAAGAATTGGTCACATAGGTATCTGAGCACTGGCAGCAGCAGTATAGTAGTAACAGTACACAATAAAGTGTTGTATCACTTGTGGAAGAGGTGGCAGCAGCACAGCAGCAGCATTTGAAATTGTAGCATATAGTGCCAAAGAACTTGTCACATAGGTATCTGAGCACTGGCAGCAGCAGTATAGTAGTAACAGTACACAATAAAAAGTGTTGTATCACTTGTGGAAGAGGTGGCAGCAGCACAGCAGCAGCATTTGAAATTGTAGCATATAGTGCCAAAGAACTTGTCACTAGGTATCTGAGCACTGGCAGCAGCAGTATAGTAGTAACAGTACACAATAAAGTGTTGTATCACTTGTGGAAGAGGTGGCAGCAGCACAGCAGCAGCATTGGTAATTGTAGCATATAGTGCCAAAGAACTTGTCACATAGGTATCTGAGCACTGGCAGCAGCAGTTATAGTAGGAACAGTACACAATAAAGTGTTTATCACTTGTGGAGAGGTGGCAGCAGCACAGCAGCAGCATTGGTAATTGTAGCATATAGTGCCGAAGAACTTGTCACATAGGTATCTGAGCAGCAGAAATATTAGTAACAGTACACAATAAAGTGTTGTATCACTTGTGGAAGAGGTGGCAGCAGCACAGCAGCAGCATTAGAAATTGTAGCATATAGTGCCAAAGAACTTGTCACATAGGTATCTGAGCACTGGCAGCAGCAGTATAGTAGTAACAGTACACAATAAAGTGTTGTATCACTTGTGGAAGAGGTGGCAGCAGCACAGCAGCAGCATTTGAAATTGTAGCATATAGTGCCAAAGAACTTGTCACATAGGTATCTGAGCACTGCAGCAGCAGTATAGTAGTAACAGTACACAATAAGTGTTGTATCACTTGTGGAAGAGGTGGCAGCAGCACAGCAGCAGCATTGGTAATTGTAGCATATAGTGCCGAAGAACTTGTCCACATAGGTTATCTGAGCAGCAGAAATATTAGTAACAGTACACAATAAGTGTTGTATCACTTGTGGAAGAGGTGGCAGCAGCACAGCAGCAGCATTTGAAATTGTAGCATATAGTGCCAAAGAACTTGTCACATAGGTATCTGAGCACTGGCAGCAGCAGTATAGTAGTAACAGTACACAATAAAGTGTTGTATCACTTGTGGAAGAGGTGGCAGCAGCACAGCAGCAGCATTTGAAATTGTAGCATATAGTGCCGAAGAACTTGTCACATAGGTATCTGAGCAGCAGAAATATTAGTAACAGTACACAATAAAGTGTTGTATCACTTGTGGAAGAGGTGGCAGCAGCACAGCAGCAGCATTTGAAATTGTAGCATATAGTGCCAAAGAACTTGTCACATAGGTATCTGAGCACTGGCAGCAGCAGTATAGTAGTACAGTACACAATAAAGTGTTGTATCACTTGTGGAAGAGGTGGCAGCAGACAGCAGCAGCATTTGAAATTGTAGCATATAGTGTCAAAGAACTTGTCACATAGGTATCTGAGCACTGGCAGCAGCAGTATAGTAGGAACAGTACACAATAAAGTGTTTTATACTTGTGGAAGAGGTGGCAGCAGCACAGCAGCAACACAGCAGCAGCAGCATTGATAATTGTAGCATATAGTGCCAAAGAACTTGACACATAGGTAAGTGAGCACTGGCAGCAGCAGCAGCAGCATAGTAGTACCAGTACACAATTAAGTGTTTTTTTCACTCGTGGTCGTGGAAGAGGTGGCAGCAGCACATCAGCAGCAGCATTGATGATTGTAGCATATAGTGCCAAAGAACTTGTCACATAGGTAAGTGAGCACTGGCAGCAGCAGCAGCATAGTAGTACCAGTACACAATTAAGTGTTTTTTCACTCGTGGTCGTGGAAGAGGTGGCAGCAGCACAGCAGCAGCAGCATTGATAATTGTAGCATATAGTGCCAAAGAACTTGTCACATAGGTAAGTGAGCACTGGCAGCAGCAGCAGCATAGTAGTACCAGTACACAATAAAGTGTTTTCTTCACTCGTGGTCATGGAAGAGGTGGCAGCAGCACCAGCAGTAGTAAGAAAGTGGCAAATCTCACAGACAAAAGGTGACAGCACCAGTATGAATAATATATCGGTACATAATCACTCAGCCTTTTGCATTAGCAGTAGGAGCCCTATAGTGTCAAAATTACAAATGCTTGAAATTGCTGTAGCATGGTGATTACATTTGAAAAAGCAGAATGACACAGGCCTTAAGTAGATTGGCACGGGTGGAGTTTTTGGGTTGTGTTTTGCACGCCACAGGCTTTTCAAAAAAAAAAAATCCAACTTCTACCCAGCAGCAGCATAAGAAAGGGGGATGCCCTGTGATGTAAGGGAGAGGGGGAACTCCACTTCTGTTGGTGGGGTAGGATGGTGGGGTGGCCTTTGACATCTAATGTAACGGCAGGGGATGCGCTGGACATATAATATTACAGATATAACCGGCCCTTTTGAGGGCAACCATAATGCTGATGCGGACCACGATGAAATGAGTTTGACACCCTGGTATAAAGAGATAGGAGAGGTATTGCTAACTGACAAGGGACCATTCAGCGCCCTGAACCGACGGCGGGTGCCAGAAAGTCACCGCCGATCCAGGACTCATTCATTTTGATAAATGTGAGTCTGTCCCACGGAGTCTGTGGACAGACGGGTCCTCTTGTCCGTGGACCACACACCTGCCGCGCTGAATGTCCGCTCAGATAGTACGCTGGAGGGGGGGCAAGACAATAACTCCAGCGCATACTGAGCGAGCTCGCGGCAGGTGTCCAATCTGGCAACCCAGTACTCCATGGGGTCGTCGGTGCTCATACTGTCAGAAGCACTGACGGACCCCATGTAGTCTGCCCCATGTGGGCCAGCCGCTGGTGGTGACTGCTGCTGCTGCTGCTGCTGGTACTGGGTCGCTCAGTTTGCATGAACATCCTCATCTCACCCATTAGGTCCCCTGCTCGGCTGCTGATGTTGCTGCTGGGTGCAGCCACCTGCTGGGTGAGATGAGGGGGGACAACTGGAGGCCGGGGAGTTGCCTGCTCCAAACGGCTGACTAGGCATGCCTGCAGTTCATCCATCCGGGGCTGCCTCCGTCTGGCTGGGAGGAACTGCTCCAGTTTCCCCTTAAATCTGGGATCTACAAGGGTGGCCAGCCAAAACTATCCCTCTCCTTGATGGCTTTAACCCGGGGGTCCCTCCTGAGGCATCTCAGCATGTGGGCAGCCATGGGGAAGAGCCAGCCCGCTGTGACTCCTCAGGGCTGCCTGGGTCCATGACGTCCGCTTCCTCGGCATGGAGGCGCTGCTGTTCGCGGTCAGTCATGCCAAGCCCCCGGACTATCGGTGCCCCCAACACCGGCTCTCCCTCCTGACCAGGCCCTGACTCCAGGACGCCACCAGTCACCTCCTGATCATCATCATGATCCTCGTCCTGGGCCTGGTCTTGGTGGAGCAGTGTTGCCTCCTCCTGCTCCACCAAGGCACTCTCCCCAGCTTCGAGCAGGCGATCTAGTGCCCTGTCCAGCAGGAACACTATAGAGGAGCACGTCGTTGAGGCCCGACATGCTCCCTGCTCACCATCTTGGTCGCCTGCTCAAAAGGGGCCAACACATGGCAGATCTGGTGTATCTGCCCCCCACTCCAGACTGGTGATGTACCGGGAGTGTGTGTTTGTGATGGCCGCCAGTGCCTTGCTCCAGCAGGTACTCCTTCACCGCCCTTCGCTGCTCCCACAACCTCTCCAGCATGTAGAGGCTGGAGTTTCCACCGCGTCACACTGTACACAATCAGCCTGTGAGATGGGCAGGCTGTTGTCCCGCTGCAACTTGACAGTGACGCCGGTAGCGGTTGGGGAGCGCCTGAAGTGGCTGGCAATCTGCGTACCCTTAGCACAATGTCATTCATTCAACCCGGGATAGGTGCGCAGGAATTCTGCAACCACTAGGTTGAGGACATGTGCCAGACAGGGCACGTGTGTCAGACTGCCAGCCTGGAGGGCGGAGAGGAGGTTTGCCATTGTCACAGACAACCAGACCTGCTTGGAGCCTTCGGGGTGTCAGCCACTTCTGGACCTGAGCCTGAAGTGCGCTCAGCACTTCGTCCAGTGTGTTCCGTTCCCCTAAACTAACAAGCTGGAGCACGGCCTGACAGCGCACGTGCCCCACACTTGAATAGCTACGGGGGCGCTTGCTGGGAGGCTCAAGCAGACTGCGGAGACAGTGGATGAGGGAGACCAGCAGTTTCTCCCTGGACACCCCGGGGCGGCGGCACCACAAATTCTGAATGGCGCCAATTCCCTCCCGGCGCATCGGAGGGAACCCAATGGGCCGTGATGTGAAGCTTATGTAGCGCCCCTGCCCATGCCTGCTGGTCCAGCCATCCTTTGTCAGATGCACCTGTTGCTGACAGCATGATCCAGCGACAGGGTTACATTCTGCACAATG